>CM069921.1:39470754-39919638 GCA_036172225.1 Cryptocoryne crispatula var. balansae
TTAGACGAACATAGTGTGAATATGTGATAATAATATGATATAACTATTATATCATAAAATTATATATCATCGATTTTGAATATATTCCACTCAAAATTAAAACTGAGTATTTTGGTGAAACTTGAATGAACTTGAGATTCCAAATATGATGAATTGGTATTCTTTTCATTTTAAAATCAATTTCTCTTTTAAACTTTAGCCCATCACAGTACAAGAACACCGCAAAGTTCAGATTGTTGGCTGATGATGAACCTGCGAATTCGAGGACTCCTCACCGCATTGAGGGTTGGCTACATCCTTTAACCTATATCCTTTATTTTTCATCTCTCGTGCCAATGGCATGTATTTTACCAATCAATTATATGAGGTTTTGATGGAACATGAAAGTGATCTAGAATACTCAGTGAGATTCATTTTGCTGGATTGGGTGGATAAGCGTGTCTATATCTACACCTTGATGCCACCTTTTCAATCCATTATCATTCCATTACGCTATGTTCATCTACGCTCACTAGCATTCCATTACAGTTCACTCCGAATCACTCCGCTTCATTACATGACATTCCCTTGCAAAGCCGACATCAAGGCAAGGCAAGCTGTAGACACGCCAAATTCGCCTAATTCAGAGCATAAAACTCATGTTTTATAGGGTAACATGTGTGATTGACCTTAGAATGATGTCGGGTCTTGTAAAGTTGATTTGGAGCTTCGCCGAACGATATCAAATGTTTTCTGAAGTTTACCGCACAAAGCCGTAATTTCTGAGTGAAAGCCACACGTAAATCGTGTAAACATGAAAATTGGCTGAATGACCAATGCCTAATGATCATACATTGAAGGTTACAATCAGATTCACACTCCGAACAAGTTTTGTTGCATACCGTGCCTTCCGGTTGCCGTCAGAGTCATTTTGACCAGTATCGGATCTTATGTTCATTGTCCTAAATTCTGGAAAAAATTCTGAAGTTTTGTATGGTGTGATGGCTTATCCAATGCTATATAGACCTTCTTCGTCCTGTTATCTTTTCAATGCAACAAACGGCATCGAATTTCGAGTTTGGGAGTGTCCGCAATGGCTTCCGGAAGAAGGACGCGCAAAATATTCCCACGCGCCCGGGTCCCTGGTCACATGCGCCCAGGACCAAGGGCACGTGCCCATGCACCCTACCCCTGAGGCACTTGACTTTGTGCCCTGACTTAAGGGCACATGCGCCCTGACCTTGAGGCACGAGGGAACCAGTTTTTCACCGGGACTCTACCTCTGAACGGATTGGACTGGAAAAGATCGAAAATTTCGAAAGGATAGCATGTGCCCTCACTGGGAGGCACATGCGCCCCTCAGTGGGGTGCATGCTCCCTGGTGCAGGGCGCATGCGCCCTGGGGTAGGGTGCAAGGCACCCTATTTTGTAGTTTTAATAAGTCCAGTCGTTCTCCTATAAATAAACTCTGATTCTAGTCATTCCAAAGGCATGTGCACGACCCCCCAGGCATCTCAAGATGTCCAAGCTCCCTCCTGCATCTATTTTGTGATTTTTAGAGAGAGAATTTCGAGTTTTTAGAGAGAGAAAAGTCGGTTCAAGAGAGAGGAAGGCTGGTCTGCAGGTGATATGACAGGTCTCTCTTCTTCGGCCTCTATAGCAGCGTGTGGATGTCTGCTGCCTGAGTCTCAACATCAAAGTTCTTTCTCTCCAAGTCTTATTCAGTTTTCAATCAATGGCATGTGATTCTGAGGTCGGGGCTGATCGTGATAGCACAAAAGCAAAGTCGCGCCTGGCAGATCCTGGACTACTGCTCAGCTTTTTCGATAACCCAGATTTGGCCATATCTCTCTCTATTTTTATCAGAATCTTTTCAATTCTTTTTCTTATCTCTTTTTTTCATGATTCTCCATCCTCCTATATTTTATTTTACATTTTTTTATTATTTTTAGTCTATTAATCCGAAAATTAAAAAGAGGGGTTAGAAATAACCCGAATCCGGTCAGTTTCTAGTCAATTGTGTGTTTCATGTCATTTTCCTTACATATACTCCACTTTGTTTAGTTCTAATAGTCTTTTTTACTTGTTTGTTTGTCTAGTTGTACAGAAAATCAAGCACCCACATGTTGAGGACTCTTCTTCGTCGGCCAGCCGAAGAAGGAGAAGCCTTGACCCGCACTTTTCACGCTAAGGTACACACAGTCATCTTTATTTTATAAATCAGAACCCGCGGTTCCTGGCGACCACATGTCTTAATTTTATTCTTCTCACCCTCCTCCCACATGACCCAAACCGTCTCTTTGGTGATCGAGCGACGCCAAGGAATAAAAGTTCAAGGATCAATGTGAGTGTGGGACCAAGGTGAGAGTTTCTTTCCATGTTTTCTTCTTTCTTTCTCATCCCCTCTTGAGGTGACGATCTGTATTCACGGACTTCCCTGAAAAGGAGAGGCCCCGTCAAATTTTCAGAGTCGACATAGATCACTTAGTATTATGGTCATATATAGTTAATGGATTGGGTACATAAGAAACCTAGTGGAGCTAATTGAGCAAACAACAAAGGATCATCCACTCTTAATAGGAGAGAAAGAATATCCTATGGCTAAAGCTCAATCTTTGGCCATTGTAGAGAGCACAATTGGAAAAAGTCTTTCAATTGATCCAATTTTGAATACAAGTTGCCATAATGTCAAAATATCTAGGAGTTGACAGTCAATGACATACTTCTATCTAACTCGGACATTGGATAGTTAAAGGCTTATATATGTTCAATAACCAATGATGAAATGGCTTTTTGGAGAGGTGTTCAACCTCAAAGATAGGATCATGGGTTGTGACTTGTACCCTTCATAATTAGTAATTTGTTAAATCTATTATGAGATAATAGATTTAACTTAAAGAAAGTTTCTCTTTTAATTTAGCCTCTACCAAATGGGCTCTTGAGCCTACTGGTCACACACATGATGACTAAATCATAAGTTTGGGGCATGGGTGTAATTATGGAACTGATAGAGGTTTTGTAAAAAACATCTAAGTTTTATAAATAATAGTGAAAAGAACACAAACCCTATCAAGCAAAGGGTTCTCATTTCATCCCTGACCACCTCCTTCACCATCTACCACACTAGCAGCTACCATTAGATCGTGGAACTCCATTCGGGATGAGTAGTCGATATCGCTAAGGAGGGAAACCTATAGGGTGTTTGGTAACTCTTTTAATTTTGAGACAATCTTGTTTTTGAAATCAAGATTACTTGACTTCTCAGTTTTAATTTTAAAATCAAAAGAATCAAATCATTCTATTTTAGGCATAACTTTTAAATTTTATAGAGTAGTGTTTGGTTATGACTTTAAAATCAAACCTCCTTTCTCTCTCTCTCTCATTTGTTGTCGAGTCTCGAAGCTCTACTCCAACAATCTCTCTCTCTCTCCCCCTCTCTCCCTCTCTCTCTCTCTACTACCAGAGCTGCGACAGCTCCTATCTCTCTATCTCTACGATCGATTAGAGGAACTTTCAACAACTCCTAGGAAGATTCTCTCTCTCTCTCTCTCTTCTTCTTCTTCTTCTTCTCCTCCCATCCATGGACTCCGACAACAGTAGCAGTGTCCAGTCGTCCAGTAGCATAGATGAGAAAGCAAAGTCCATGTCCATATCTTACTTCCTTGGCCCCCACACCACCTTCCTTCCTCCCCACGCCAGCTCCCATCTATCCACAACCTCCTCCCCGCGTCAATAGCTCCCTTTCCCCCCCATCCCTCCTCCTTCTTCTTCAACCCTCTTTCCTCCTATTTCGATGCCTTCACCCACTCATTGCCACCACCACCATCAAACAGTTTTGATGCGATCCTCAACCTCGACATGCCGCCATGGGCGGGTGGCCAAGTCTGCACGTTGGCAGACACAGATTGCACCAATCTCGGAAGTGGCCTGCTGAGATCTCCGCACCACCGTAGGGAGACAGCGAGGGTGGGGAGATGACACGAGCAGGTTGAGTGTGGGGAGACGGTGAGTGCAGATAGAGGAGTGTAGGGAGCTGGCGAGGGGGGAGATGGTGAGCATGGGGACACGAGCAGGTCGAGCACAGGGAGACGATTGTGGGGAGACAGCTAGAAGGTTGAGCATAGGGAGATGGCGAGCACGGGGGCAGCGAGTGCT
Source organism: Cryptocoryne crispatula var. balansae (assembly GCA_036172225.1). Classification (NCBI taxonomy): domain Eukaryota; kingdom Viridiplantae; phylum Streptophyta; class Magnoliopsida; order Alismatales; family Araceae; genus Cryptocoryne; species Cryptocoryne crispatula. The sequence continues at coordinate 39,474,889 of CM069921.1, forward strand.
TCTCTCTCGAGAATAAAACAATTGTTCCCTTGTTTTATTTCTGAGAGAGAGATTACGAGTAGGACACTTTGTTTCTAAAAAAAGAGAGCGCTCCAAAAAAGTAACCAAACAACTTTCTTTTCTTCACTTTTAAAATTTAGAAAAAGAATAAGTAAAATACCCTACTATCTTCGGAGGTGGTTTGTATGAATACGACTAAAAGTTGCACACTTGAGTGTCTAGGAGAGCATAGAAGCATTCAATCTTCTTTAATCTATAAGGATTATTTGAATCCCACAAAGGTACATGTTTAAAATCATTTTAAATATTAGTTAAGTTATGTTATTTAGTTTCAATTGAGATTAAGAGCACATATTTGGGGAATCAAATTTTTCCACTACTCCAATCTAATTGAACTAATGTATAGCTAAGGGTGCTTATTTCATTCCGAATCTTCTCCTTCATTGTCTCCTACCCCATTAGTAGCCCAATGGATGGTGGAAGTTCATTCTAGATAAGTGGTCACCACCGATGTAGAAGAGAGAACCCAACTTTAGAAGCAATTCATGTGAAAACAACTAGAGGTCCCACACTTAGGCAACTAGGAGAAAGTGGTAATGCTCAATCTTCTTTGATCTATAGGAATCATTTGAATTCAACAAAGGTACGTATTTGAAATCATTTTGAATACTGGTTCAGTCACATTGTTTGGTTTCAATCGAGACCAAGACACTGATATTTGAAGAATCAAAATTTTTCTAATATGCCAATCTAATTGAATCGATTCCTTAAAAATTAGGTTTCAACCAAATATATTATTGGGTCTAGTGGGTTACAAACATAAGGACTGATATGCAAGTATGGAGGCATAGGCATAATTTATAGAAATTATTTATGAAAAAATTCTAAATTCTATAAATAGGTGTGAATTTGGCCAAACCCAATTAAGAAAAGGGTTCAACATTCATGCTCAGCTCTATTCTTCATGTTCTTACACCCTGGAGGTCAATGGTGGCTAGTGGAGCTCCATCTGAGAAGAGTTAGAAGGTCCAATATGTAAGAAAACTTGTCTGCAGAGAAGGTTCATGTGGATACCACTATAGGCCATGCATTTGGATGGCTTAAAGAGGGTGGAAATGCTCATTCTTCTCTAACCTTGAAAGATTGGTGGAATCCCACAAAGGTATTTTTAATTTGGTTCAAATATGGTTCTCAGTAATACCCTTTGATTCTGATTGAGATTGTGACCATGTAATCCAAGGAATCAAACACTTCTACTACATTGGTATCATTCTTTACATAAATAACTTGATTAAAACAAGTAAAGTGTATGTTGGAATTGAAAACAAGGAAGAAATAGCTTCTAAAAATCTGCATCATGTAGTTGGAGTGCCTGGCGCACTAGTGATGGGGCACCAGGAGGCACAGAGAAGAGAACTTAAAAATGATTAAAGGAAAGGTCCCACGAGGATTGTAATAAAGTACAATGAAATTATTGGGATAAAAAAGTGTGATAGAAATAAAGGAACTGAAAATGTTGAACAAGGTCCCACGAGGGCCAAAGTGATGTGCAATATCAATCCCACGAGAGCCAAAGTAATGTGCAATATCAAGGGACTAGAATAAAAGTGCTTGGAAAATGTAAAGGACTTAGAAATAAAAGCCAAAGTCTTCCAAGGATTGAAATGATAGGAAATGTAAAATAGACTAAAATAAAGTGTTGGAATAGTACAAAGGCTAATAAATCAAGTGGGCTCATGCAAAAGCCAATTGGAAATGAGCTAGTGGAACTTGGGCGTTATGCCTCAGTAGTGGGGTGCCTAGTGCCCTGGTGCTAGGGCACCTAAAAAACCAAAAAAAATACAATATCTAAGAAAAGTGATAAATAAATATAAAAGAGTAGTAAATAGAATAGCAATGACAATAACTAAAGTGCAAGTAAAGAGAATGGCTCTCACAAAACCTATGGAGAAAGAGAAAAAAAAGTTTCAATCAAGCATTGAAGGTAAAGAAAAGGAACAATTCAAGCATAAGTTGACCCATCGTGGTAACCATAAATGTGGGTGGGGATTTTCTAGTCATCTCACTCTCTCTTTCCCCCTCTTCCACACTTCACTTTCTCTACTTTTACTTTCACATGCTTGATCCCTGAACTTTTGACCCTCAACGTCAGTTGAGCACTAGAGGACTTGGTTCAGGTCATATGGAAGAGAGAGAGAGAGAGAACTAAGAAGAAGAAAAAAGGAGAAAGGGAAAGTGGTGTGAAACCGGTGATGGTGAATGATTGTGGTCACTAGGAGCTGCAAGCTCCAAAGAAAATAAAAATTTAAATGATTGATTGCATACCTTAAGTGGAGAGATATGTAAGTTCAAACTTTCTTCTCTTTGGCCATCTAAAAAGAAGAAGCTTGAGAAATTCCTTTTATTCTGATTGATCAGTGTGAGAGTGGTTCACCCCAATTGGCTTCTTCTACAATGTTCAATTTGAAATAAGTAAAAGAAAAGCTAGAACTAAAGAGGCAAGGTAGTAACTATGATGAAAGTAAACATGAAATGACAAATGAAAAAAAATAAATGGGTTGGGACTAACTTCCAACCTATATTTTTGGTATTTTGAGATGAGTAAAATCTAACTAAATATCTAAATGTACATGAAATGATGCCACGATGCATGAGAGACCAAATAGAATTGATTGAAAGGAGAAGAGTAGAGTGCAGTTCCTTTTGGTTGCTTGCTTCACTCTCAGCTCTTTCACAAACTTGGGTATGTTGGTGGGACTCTCTTGAGCTCTCGTTGCATCTTAGGATGTGATGTTGTGGTTTGTAAAATATGTATTTTAAATAAATATAATTTATGATTTTAAAAATATATAATTAATTATAAAAAATATTTATTTAACTTATATTTTACATCATTTTTTTCATAAATAAAAACTTTACTTATATAAATATTTATAAAATTATTTATCACTAATATATTCTTCTCAAAGTGTTTTTTAAAATTTTTTCTAGGAAAACAGTCTCCTGTCAACTAAATAACAACTAGTGCTCTCCATTTCATTGAAAACAATATCCTAGGAAAAAGGTTTTTTTTGGTTTTGGTTTTACGTGCCACCAAATGCGTCCTAGGGTGCATTTGGATCCTTGTAAAATAGGTTATATGTATCAACTTTTCCTGATTTACTTTGTAGTGTATTTATTTGGTTCCACGTAAAATGGTAGTCCACTGAAAACATGCTCCGTTGACTGCGCTGAATTCCCGAAAACAGAATCCGCAAAATTGCTCCGGATGCCATTTTCAGCACCTGTTACCTGACGTAGCGTGCATACTGCTTTTTGAACATCCACGGTACAAACTACAAAGTATAAATGTAATATTTATATTATAATTTATATTATATATTGATTCAAATAATTTATAATATTTTGAAATATATCTTTATAAAAACTAAAAAATTTAATAAGTTCTTAAATCTATTTTTATCAAAGATTATCAATGTCTTTAAAATAATATTAGTTATTTTTTTCTTAAAATATATATCTTTATAATATTCTATCTTTTTGTATTCTAGTATCAAAAATTATCTCCACTGTGTAAACATATTTAAATAATACTAGTTAATTTTTTATTTTTTGTTAAAACTTGAAAGTATCTCTCTCTAGTATTATATTTCTTTTTGCCTCTGACATCCTCTAAGGAGGATGTTTGTGAAAAAATATCAAAAACATATATTTTTATGTGTAGTATTTTTATTTTTTTAAATATATTATTTTAATCATTTTTAAATTTTACAAAACATATTTATAAATAAAAATTAAAATTTTATGTAAATTTAAAGACAACCAATATAAGATTTAATATATTAAGATACCAACTATTTTAAGAATAGAAAGTAACACGATGAAATTTTTTGTAACTTTTTTTGGAAATCATTTTTTTGGTGAACCAAATAAGGCATTTGTAAATCCTTTTCCCTGAAAACGTCTTCCCGTGTAAAAGATTTTCATAGTTTTTTCTTTTACGCTGAACCAAACGGACCCTAAGTTTAGGCACATTTTCAGGAAAAAATGTTTACAAACACTCACCATATTTTCAGGGTAGAGAAATAGAAGCCCAATATGAATTGACAATCCGAGTGTGAAGTGCAAGCCCAGTTATGTGGTTTCAGCTCAATGACTGTAATATCTGCTTTTTTTATATTATATATCACCCTCCCTGTTTTTCCCCTTTTTACCCCCCATCGGAACCGCCTTACCATGCCCTCGCCCTCTTCTACCCCCCTCCTGGAGTCGCCGATTCCCCCCCCTCCTTCCCTCTCTCGGTTCCCCCTCGCAGCACCTCACCTCCCTCCCGCGTGCCTGCATCTTATGAGTGAGATGTGATAAAAAGACCTGTGGAGACGACTGAAAAGGATAAGGAAGCACAAAAGGTAACTCTCCCCGAAAACATATTTGTTTTGAATGTTTGCCAAGCATATTTTCTAGCAAGTTGGGTTGCAGAGATTTTTATTTTTTTGGTAACAAAACTTAACGTGTCATATAACCAAATATCTAATAAGGCTGATTTGGGGAGCAAACTGACTAATGTATTCAACAAGGAACTCTGACTCGTTTAGTAAGTTAAATGAACAAACTTAACATATATATATATATATATGCATGTATGCATGTAACTTGATTCATTAAATGAGCGGGACAAGAACAAAATTTTTGCTCAACTAGATAAGTTCATAACGATTAAATATTTACTTTTAAAGTCAAATTATGAATATTAATAAGTATATATTATAATTTAAATATACGAAATAAGTTGACATAAATTTTTGATTTAAATTTAAATGGAGTTTCATAACTAGATTTTTACAAATAAGTTAAAATTAGAATGTATTTATTTATGAGGAAAGATCAAACTTTTATAAAATTTATTTTTTAGACAATTTTTTAAAAAACCTTATGGGGTGTTTGGTTGCATGATAATTGATGTTTTTATTTTAATTTTTAAAAATTGTAAGAAAATTTGTTAAAAGAGGTGTTTGACAACCATGACAATTTTATGTTTTGAAAGTGATTTTCTTCTTAAACAAAAAAAGAGGATCTCACCTCTTTCTTTTTTCTTGTGGTCCCCCCACTTTATTTGGTCATGTGCGGTGGTTACTCTTTTTTGTAATCACATCCCTCCAAACATGATAATTTTATGTCATGAGTTGGTTTACTTTTTATTTTAATACAATTTTTTATCATGAAAATGTACAAAAAATTATCATGCAACCAAACACCCCCAATACTTTTTTTCCTAAAGGTCCAATGATTGGCTGATTTGGAAAGATCCATCACGGGGACTTCAGTCCGGAAAGCACAACGCGCGATGCGCCAGAGGAAGGAAGCTTCCAAAATTGGACATCCGCGGACACATGGCGTCCGGCGAGCGGCTGTTGCTGCCGCGTGGTAGCAGTTTTCTTTCCCATAGATGCCAATATTGTCGAGAAATAACCGTCAAACCTTGCCATGTGTAAAATTAGAAAATGAAAGAGCCTTTGTTTTCTCAAGCAAAACGCTTGTTCTTTTAAAGAAATACGTCTTTGTGGAGAAAGTGACTCCATTGGGTTGCAGTGGGAAGAGTTCCCTTTTCACGTCTGTACAAAAGAAAAAAAAAATATTATCGTTACACACGGTATCTTGGAAGGATCAATATGTAATACTTTCTTCTTGCAGGGACCAGAAAAAAAAACAGTCCCTCTGAACGGGCGGCAGGAGCAGCCTTCAGGGCAGCTCTGGAGCCGTTTCAGGGAGCTTGGAAGCGGACGTCGTCCTCGAAATCGATCAGATCCTGCAAACCGTCCCAAAATCCCGACATCTCCTCCTCCGCCATTTCCGGCGCCGGCAACTGCTGCTGCTGCTGTTGTTCTTGTTGCTGCTGCTGCTCCGGCAGTTGCAAGTTGAGAGAGTTTGGTGGCGGTGGCGGAGGCGAGGGAGAGGAAGACACCGCCGGCGAGGACTGATCGGGGAAGGGGAAGTTGAGCTTGGCACGGGCACCGCGAAAACTGATGGCTGCGCGGTCGTAGGCGCGGGCTGCGGCCTCGGCGGTGTCGAAGGTGCCCAGCCACACTCTCACGGCCCGCCGTGGGTCCCGTATCTCAGCCGCCCATTTCCCCCACGGTCGCTGCCTCACGCCTCTGTAGTTCCTTTTCTCCCTCCTCCTGCCCCCCTTCTTCCCAGCGACCCCGCCTCTAACGGGGTTTCCGGCCGCCGCCTTCTCGTCGGCACCGCCCGCGGGATCACCCTGGAAGAAGTCGCATCCGAGGCAACCTTCGATGCCGCAGTACCGGCAAGTGTCTCCCCGGGACAGCGGTTCCGCGATGGCCCCCGGCCCCAGCCCCAGCCCCGAGGTCGCCGCACCTTCATTGCCGGAAATGACGTTAATCAGAGCGGCCACCATGATCGAGTGCTCCTGCTCCCTGGAGTATGGGCTGCCGAGGATCCCAGCGGGCAGCAGGGGCGTCGGTGACGGCACCGGATTCTCTTCCTTGAACCCCTTCGCCTCCGGTCCATCCAACCAGGGGGGCACCCTGTTCGCCTTGTACATGTCGGAGAAATCTTGCTGCCTCTGAACCATGCCGGCAAGCTTCCCGGGCGTTGCAATTCTTCCGCTGGGAGTGGCGACGTCGAGAGAAGAGAAGGAGCAGAGTTTGGATCGAACTGGGGAGACGAAGGCGGGGAAGACCGCAATATATAGAGTCGGCATCTACGTGGCGGCCAGCTGGAGGGTAGGGCCCGCGACGCGGAGTAAAAGCGGATTAGATCTTCATTTGTGCGCTTATCCAGCTGCGTTCCCCGGTTTCGCCATGTTGTCCCTTGGCAAGTTTCGGCACGTGGACAACGTGCTTCTTTCGAAGGCAGTCGACGGCCCTGTGGGCCTGTGGCCGGGACAAAGGACAAAAGCGACTGGGGACGCAGTAAGAGAGCAGTTGTCAGCTGTTTTTTTTTGTTTAAATTAACACAATTTTTTTAAAATTACAAAATTAGCATAAAATATTATAACAATAGGACACTTGTGAAAGTCAGACTCGGGCGACTTTACTTTAAAATCAGAGACCACAACACCAACTTGTTAACAAATGGTGACTTTGACTTCTAAAGTCAAACTAACTAACTTAACTTTAGGTGAAAATATAATTTAAGTATGATCAAATAAATATGAAGAGTTTCACAAATTTAAAGTTGGACATTTTAAAATCAGATTATCGAACTTCAATTTATTAATGTCTGCCATTTTAATTAAAGTCCGAACGTATAATTTGACTTTAAAGTTAAAGTTGGACTTTTCAAGTCCAATTTTCACCCGTGTATTATTCTTGTAAAAAAATTTATGTGTTAGTTTTAAATTTGAAAAAAAATGTCAACTGAAAAACAGCTGTAACGTGGCAATTTTATGGCATGTGCCACAAATATTATATTTATTTAGGCATTTATAAAAATAAAAAATACTGATAAAATGTTATCTACATCATAAATTTAAATTTTTGTACAAATATATACTTTTTGTAAAAAATATTAAAAAATATGTAACATTTGTGATATGCTTTTATAAAAATGTGTTTTAGATAAAAGAAGACAACATGTTTTGGGAAAAATAATTTGAGACCCAATTACGAAAATAACTTTAATAAAAAAACCCAAAGATCAAATATGTTTAATGATAAACCCAACGATTAGAATGCCCTTAAGGTAACACCCTGTCCGTTAGCCTCTGTCAACCTAGGCGTCAAACTAACTTTCCCCTTCCAACTTTACCCTTCGCAGGGGGGATGCCCCAAGTAGCCCGACACCCTGTTGAGTCTCGCAATAGACAAATCCCTGGAGCTAAGCAGCAGCGCGATAGCAAAGGGGGCGACGACGAAGTAATCCCTAGGGCTAAGCAGCGACGCGACAATAAAGGGGACGACGGCACACGAATCCCTAGCAGGCAACAGCGGTGCAACAACAAAGGGGGCGACTGCGCGAAGGTGAAGAAGAGATTGCAAAGGAGCAATGGGTAACGGATCCCCACCACACGTGCTCTCTCTCATTTTAGTCATTTTGATCTATCAATCGATTCAATTCGGCGTGCCATAGCTCGCAGAAGACTTTACCAAGTGTCAACCGTCATTGCTTCAATCTGCCGTAAAAAATACAAGCAGTGGTCTGATTCAATCCGGCACACCCTAATTCTGTTTGTTCCAGCCCTCTACTTTCCGTGCTTTTCTTCTGTTTTCTTCCTCTTGTTTTGTCTCAGTTTCTCTCTTTTAACTGGAGCAGGAAGTGAGATTTGTGCAGAAATCTTTCTGTCTGATCCAGCCCCTTCGATATTTTATTTTGGGGTGTTCGCTTCTTTAAAATCTTGTGTGTGATCTAGCCCCTTGGCTAAGAGGTCAATCTCAATGGCCTTCTCTGCAAGATGCCCAAAGATTCTATGTTCACTACTCTTAATAGGAAACATAAATCTATAAGAAGATTCTCTTATCTAAACTTATTGATCAAGTTTCAGTTCCCCTAAGTTCTCCCATTTGCACTGTCTGTCAACTTGTGGAGAGATGTTTGTGCCCTGAACGCATGTTGTTATCTTCTATTTGTTCTTTCCATTTTATTTTGAAGTTGTTTTTATTGTCAAAATTATTTTTTTTTTGCATTCCCTTGTATTTAATTTGCTCAACATTGTCTAATAGGTTATGGATAACATTTCAATAATTTTGAATTATAATAGGGAAGGATATATACTTCCATATAGTGAAGAGTTAACGGTAAATGAAGTTATTGAAGTTGTCTCAAGTAGATGGAATTTGAATCCTGAACATGTCGAGTTGAGATATGTTGTGCCTGAACAGTTATCTACTTCCTTTCGTATCACTAACGATGGGGATCTAAAAAGTGCAATCCATGTTTACATGTCATTGAGGAAAATTCTTATAAATATTAATAATGTAGCCCACTATTCTGAGGTGCCTCATTCTCAAAGGTACTATTATGTTGACCTTTGGTTCTTAGACATGCATCAAGTTGTTTATTTATTTAGCCAAAATATTGACTATTATCTTTTCAGTAATGTTATTATGGGGAGTTCATCAACTGTTTCCAATAGTTATTCTAGTTCATCCGGAGTGATAAGTAATCTTTGGAATAACATTATCCATTCTAAGGGACAAATTTTTTAAAGTGTCGACCATTTGCGTCAAGAGTTAGTAAAATATGCAATTGCAAGAGGATTTGATTACAATTTCTTAAAAAAAATGAGCCGACACGGCTAACCATGAAATGTAGATATGGTCATTGTGGATGGTACTTGCATGCACTTAGAGTTGGAGGAGGCCCAAGTTTTGTTATCAAAGAATTGACTAATGACCACATATGTGAAGAAGGTATAAGCACCCAAAAACATCCTAGAGCATCAAAGAAGTTTGTTAGCTCTTTAATTGTAGATAAACTTGTTGACTCTCCTTTGTATTGTGCTGTTGATATCAAGAAAGATATATTTAAAGATTATGGATTAGATTTACCTTATCATCAAGCATGGTTTGGTAAAGAACTAGCAAATAAACAAATCATGGGTGATGAACGTTGTTCCTTTGATGACTTACGTTGGTATGTTGATGCAGTTTATGCATCTAACTTAGGAAGTGTTCTTGATCTCCAAGTGAATGAAGAAGGACATTTTAAACAATTTTTTGTCTGCTTTCATGCATGCCAACTTGGCTTTGAGTATGGATATAGGCCATTGTTATTCTTTGATGGTACATTTTTGAAAGATAGGTATAAAGGCACCTTGTTAGGTGCAACTAGATTGAATGGCAAGAATGAGCTTTTCCCTTTGGCATATGCAACTTGTGATATTAAGAATGAGGATAATTGGCGATGGTTCCTTTCTAATCTAAAGAAGGTATTACCACCGGTTGAAAAAGTAACATTAATTTCTGATCGATGCAAAGGTCTACTTGAGTCTATTTTAGATTTATTTTCTGAGTCATCTCATGCATATTGTTTACGACACTTAAAAACAAATTTTGCAAAACATATTGCAAAGTATAGAGGCTCTACAAAGAGTCAATTGTTGACTTTATTTGACAAGGCAGCATAATCTTACACTATTGATGACTATGAGGTAGTAATGCAAGATATGAGTGCTCTTTCTATTAAAGCAGTCCAATGGGCAAGGATTCAAATCTCATTTATTGGGCCAATGCATACTTTGCAGGTAATAGGTTTGGTGAGATATATTCTATTCCTGCAGAATCATTTACTGCTTGGGTCTTGGAGGAGCGATATCTACCTATTCTTTATATGGTAGATCGAATTAGGATGAAAATCATGATGATGAATGCCAAAAGAAAAGAGGAAAGTGCTTCATGGGAGACATATCTCTATCCTTCAGTTCATGCAAAAATAAAAAAGCTAATGGACAATTCTCGTGGTTATGTGGTTAATGTGTCCAACAGCTTAATTTTTGAAGTATTGACCAGACCTTCAGCAGTGGTGAATCTTGATGATGGTACATGCTCGTGTAGAGAGTGGCAAATTCTAAAGTTGCCATGTAAACATGTTTGTGCAGTAACTCATAAAATTGATGGAAATATAGAAGACAATTGTTCTTCATATCTTACAACTGAAGCATACAGAAAATGTTATGAGATGTGCATTGCTCCAATATCTGATATGAACAAACCTCAAACTAATTTTGAAGACATTGAGGTCTGGCCTCCTATCTCTAAAAAAGAATAGGCCGTAGTAGGAAGACAAGAATACCTTCACAAAAGCATTAGATATTAAGAGTTGTTTACACATGCTCAAGGTGTAAGCAACCCGGACATAATCTATAGTCTTGTAGAAACCCTATAGTAGAATAGGTATCTTATGTAAAAATTGTCATTTATTGTTTTTTCTTACTCATTTTCATGTTAACTATTTTTTCATTATGTAGACATGGCTAGTGGGAGCTCTCCCATCCCAAATATGAGGTGTTGTTATGGGCATGGATATTGTGCAATAAGAGTTAGCCAAACAGATAAAAATCCAGGGAGACGATTCTACAAATGTAAGGTTAGTAATATTTGAAATGTCTTCATTATCTTTTATGGTTCTTATCTTGAATATGGTCGTCATAACATGTGGATATTGTGTAATCTTTTACCTCGGCAAATTTTTTAAAGTTGGGCAATCTGTTTTTGCACTCATCATATTTTTTAAAGTTGGGCAGTCTGTTTTTATACATCAACAAACTTTTAAAATTAGGCAATCTGTTAGTAAATTGTAATATGCTTGATAGCATATTTTTGACAACATATTTTTAAGTACCTTAGCAAATCAGGCAATTAGTTGGGCTAAATTACTTATTTTTCTCTTGTTTTTAAATAGGTCGAAGGATGTTCTTTTTTCATATGGTGTGACCAAGTTGGTACTTTTGTTGACACTACTCCATCATGTTGTTGTGGGAGGATAGATTGTAATCTTCAACTTGAAAGACGTGTACTTCTATTGGAGAATGAGCTAAGAAGGCAGAAAAATTACAAAGGAAAACTAAATCATGTGTGAAGAAGTTACTAAAAACTTTGAGTTTGTCAGATGATGATGGTGTTGAAAGTGATGCTTGTTCGGAAGAAGTCATGAGTGTCTCTTTGGGATGATTATGAGAACCATCTTGTGTTGTTTGTATCAGACATTAGACTTGTTTTGTGTCTTAAACTTTTATGGCTTGTTATCCTTCATTTGTTTTCAATTTACCTAGAGAATTGTGGCTTGTTTTCTTTAAGGTTGCTACTATGTAAGGATTGAGTATGGTAGGATTGTGGTTGGTATGTTTATTATTTGTTTTCAACGTATTTGAAAATTGGTTGATCATAGTCGGGGGTCTAGGAATTAGCTGCTAAATATCCGCTATATTCTTCTCAATTTTGAACTAATCTGGTGAGGGAAAAATTTTGAACGGTTAAAGTTGTGTTTGCCTTTGAAGGGTCTTTGGTAATTTTTGTCTGAGAAGGCATCTTGTGTATTTTTAGTGGCTGAAAATAATCTGTTTTGTCACTTAAGGTAAATCTTCTCTAAAAGATGATACAGTGTGATTTCTCATGGAGCAGTCAGTTTAAATCGTTCATATTTATTTTTTTCCAACTGGTAGGTATTTTTTGTGTTTTATACATCATTTAATCATAATAAGAGACTTATGTGGTTGTCTATCTGATTCATGGGTGGTTTTTCTCATAAAACTTATTTGTTTTCTTAATGTCAGGACATTTACTTGGCTATAGATCTCCAAGTATACTTTATTTCTTGTTTGTACTACTTGGATAGTGAATAAAAGTGGCCAATTTTCTGTAAATTGCCGCTTTTTCTAGAGTTGGGGTTTACCACTTGGAGGAGAATGTCAACCGATGCATGTCATGGAGATCAAGGCCTATAGATGCCTGCCTCCAGTTTGTCTCCGCAGAGACGATCATTCTTTGTTGCATTCTCAACACTATAATCGTGCAATAATAAGTAATTGTTGTCGCAGCTACGGATTTAAAACGTGCACCAACAAAATCGTCTCTCTGCAAATTTAACAGTGTAGTTGTATGAGAAGCATGTTAATCTTTGATGCTCGAGTATACAATTATCGTCATTAGCCTCGTAGCAGCCTCTGCATTTTTGCGCTTCCACTTCCTGACTAGCTAGTCTCGTAGCATGCAATTATGTCATTAGCCTCGTAGTATGTTAATCTAGTTATCAAACATAAATCAAACATCTGACATGTGCTCCCATCGAGAGGAAAATGTGTCGATTTTGAAGAATTAAATGGCATCTTCATCAAATTAGGGCGGAAGTTACATGAATTTCAAATTTTGGGTTTTACCTTAAAGTGTTTCTGACATAGGGTCTCCTATTAAAATGTTCCATGAAAGTTGGGGCGGGGTGTTAATTTCTGCTTTTTTTTCATTTGGTCTCGGTCTCATTCTCTAACCATTTATCGTTATATATGACCTCTGATCTTTTCATCATCATATCCAACAAAATATGATAATTTTTCATCTTTAACTACTTTAAATTTTACTTTAATTTGTCATGAAATATATAAAAATTTATTATACACCCAACACATCCCATAAAAGTATTTAAAACAATCAAGATAAAATGCAATCAAGTTTTGAATTAAGTTATAAATAAATTAAAACCAATGATTAAGGACTAGTTCTTGAGGGCATGATGAGGTAATTAGATAAGTAATATGACACGTAGTTACGTTCATAAAATTAGAAAGTGTTAGTTTTCTTCCCCATCTTACACCCTCAATGTGTGATGCAATTCACTAAATACTTACATTAGATTTCTAATGAAACATCTATTATTTTATGCATAAAAGTGTATCATCCCTAGATCTTTTCTCCCCTAATTGATAATAGTCCTACCTTTTACCCTCACCACTTATCATTTACTACCATTACATTAGATCACGTCGTCAAAGCCAAGCTCACATATATTCTCATTGTCTTTACATCCATCATCGTTTTGGACAAAACACAGTGATATTTAAAATAGATGCTTCAATAAAGTTTAAGCAATATCTCTTTTACTTCTTATTTGCCTAATTTGTTTAGTTAAACTCTAAATTGTTGTGAAAACTTTTAACATGATTCTTTTTATTTCAATTCATCAACTAGGTATTATATGGTCTCATGTTTCTTTTATCAATTCATCCATGTTTAATGCTATCGAAGTGTTTGGTTGCATACTATATCATGTGTTTTTATTTAAAAAAATTAAAATTATAATAAAAGTCTGTTAAAAGTTGTTTGGCATCATTAATTGTTTTTTTAAAAAAATTTGTATCATATGTCATATGATGCAGAAACAAAAGAGGTATTGTTTGCCTGATAGACCCTCAAGTCCTTGCCCAATCTATTCGCAATGCTCCTCACTCTACCATGGTTGCTTTCTCCACATAGTTCTCCAACTCCAGCGGCTAAGCTCCTCTCATCTCTAGTAGGGTATATTGATCATTAGTCATCACTCTCTCGGAACCATTGAAGAAAGCACACCGCCACTTGTCCTGCTTCATCACCTTCTACTTCCTCGTCATCATTGCCATCCTCTACGTTGAGGAATTCACCTGCACCATCCACTGCCCCTTCCAACGCCTCCACTAGCATCTGTAGGTGTTGAAGCTAGGAGTGCAACTCCATGGGAGGTAAGGGGAGATATCAAGATCTAGACGAAAGTCAAGTTACCCCTGTATTCTGTGTCTTCTTCTATTCCCCATTGATTAAGGTGCTGTTTGGTATGGGGATAACTTGGGGATAAACCTGGTTTATCCTCAAAATTTAAAAGATAACCTAGGTTTATCCCCAAAATTTTATGGTGCCAAACATGCCCTAAATTAATTAGGAGATATGTTCGGCACAGAGAAGAAGGATGTGTCGAGGGTGTTCACCGTAGGGCAAACTCCAAGCAGTTGCAACATCTTCGCAAGGTAGTGAGTGAAGAACGAGGTAACAAGGCCATACTACCAGGAGGAGGAATGCCCTTACATCCAGGTGAGCAAATCACCTCAGTCCCTAGGTGAAAGGCACATCCGCAATCTCCAATCAGAAACAGCCACGACCCCAGATCATTTAAGTGGTGGTTTAATAACAGGTTCGATAAACCACTATTAAAAAAGGTTAAACCACTACTAACACCTTATTGACTGACTATCCATTGGTAACAACTTATATTAAGTTCAGTAGTGAGTTAGTAAAACGTCGATAACGGTTCAACAACGATTCACTACTTGTTAACTCACTACCGAAAAGAGCTGAACCGCTACCAACGTCTTATTAACTCATTACTATCACTTAAATGGCCTAAGGTTGTAACAGTTTTTGATTGGAAACTGAGACTATTCCCTCCACCCAGGGACTGAGGTGATACAAACTCTTACATCCAGTCACATGTCAAGAGAACAGATGGTCTGACAAGAGATGGTAGCCCCACATTCACAGCCCCATGTCTACGCAATCCAACTTCAATCTAGTTATACATTCTTGACAAGATTGTGGATGCCATCGAGATGGGTGCTTGTTGAATTTTGCGAGAGATTTTTTTTTTGTTCCTCACCTCTCCATATCTACTTGTTTATCTGATTTCTTTATCTAATTCAGATCGCGCCCTACATGTTAATTAGGTAAAAAAAGGTGATGCTCTGCTAACCACAGTCAGAAAGTTATAAATATTTTAAATTAAAATATTATTAAACATCTTATTATTATTTTAAATTTTAAAAAATGGCAAACATGATAATTGTTGTATTTTTTACTTTTGAAATTTGTTATGATTGTACTTGAAATATAATTTTTTATCATGAAATCATATAAAAAATAAAATCCAATCAAACACTTCATAAGTACTAAAGATTGATCACAAATAGCTGATGCAATACAATTTAAAGCATGATAATATCTTCTCTCTCAATCTTACAAACATTACAACCACCAAGCTGGTATCAAATGCCTATGAACGCCTTTATTTGATACAAGATTAATTTGGGAACAAACCTAGTTTATTCACGCAGTTTAGAGGAAAAGTCATATTATCATCTAGATAATCATGTACCAAATGTACACTAATAGTGTTTGATTGCATGATAAATTGAGTTTGTGTTATAAAAATACATTCTTATTACAAAATATGCAACGAAGGGTGTTTGGCAGTGATTACATAAAATATATTTTATTAAATATTTTTTTTATAAACAAGAAAGAGGTGAAATCATTTTCTTTTTAAGTGATCTCTCAACAATTTTAGTTATACATGATCCCCATTCCTTGCGCAATCATATATCACCAAAAGTAATATCTTATGTATTTGGCAATCTAAACTTTTATTTTGATATGGATTTTTATCATAAAAGTGTACAAAAAATATTATGCAGCCAAATATCCTATAACATTGGTCATTTGTAAATTGGTGAACATCATATGCAAATATCTTTTGAAAATCTATATTTTTAGTTCGAGTCATTAATTTAGAAGAGTTTCATTGTTGAGTAACAAGACATAAAGCTGATGAGAAAACTATCTATGCAATATTTTTCAATGGTCTCTAATGAGTATTTAGGGAATGTTTGGCAGCACAATAAGTTATAAAGATAAAATTTTATGTCAAAATAAAGTTTAAGATGGTTATATATATACAATTATCATGTTTGGTGAGATATGATAATATAACCAGTGGGGACCATTATAACTATAAGAGATGAGAGATCACTAGAAAAGGATCTCGTGCCTTTTTTGTCAAAAAAATAATGCTTTGTAAAAACATACTTCCCATGATTTCTCAACATCCCTTTTAACAAGTTTTTTTTACGTAAACATATTTTTGTTTTAAAAACTAAATTTTGTGTGTGACCAAACACCACATTTTATTCTTTTCTAAGTCTTTGGTTTCATGACAAATTGATCTTTTCTTACAAAAATATGTTTTGTAACAAAATTTGTTTAAAATGATGTTTGATAATCATTACAATTTTTTTTTACAAATTATTACTTCTTGGACAACAATGATGAGATTTTTTTATGGTCACCACCTGATGTTAGGGGTGTAAACGGAATCTGATAATCTGAAATTTCGATTTGATTCCGATAAAAATTAACAGGTTTGAAAACTATTTTTGTATCTTATAAGCTATTGGAATCGGAATCGGATATTCCGTTAGCTTATCGGAATCAAAATCGGAATCAGGTGATTCCATTTCCGTTTATCCGATTTCGATATAAATAAATAAATATAAATATAAATAATCAAAATAAAGTCAAATAAATCATAAAATATAATATATAAATAGATAAAATGACAAAAATAAAGTTTTAAATATTATATCAAAATTTATTAAATATATGTGAATTATTAATATTTTTTTGAATAAAAATTAATATCTATTATCGGAATCGGAAATTATTGGATTCAATTCCGATTTCGATAACGGAATCGGAATCGGATCGAAATCGGAACATGGTGATTCCGAAATTATCGAAATCGAAATCGGAACACCTTATCCCTTATCGGAATCGGAATCGAATTATGTGATTCTGCTACCGAATCCGACCCGTTTACACCC
The DNA here is from genome assembly GCA_036172225.1 of Cryptocoryne crispatula var. balansae. Lineage (NCBI taxonomy): Eukaryota > Viridiplantae > Streptophyta > Magnoliopsida > Alismatales > Araceae > Cryptocoryne > Cryptocoryne crispatula. The sequence continues at coordinate 39,491,963 of CM069921.1, forward strand.
CTAATAGGTATGTATGGTTTCCACTCTTTTTGTTGTCATATCTCACCAAACATGTTAACTTTGTCTTTACTATTTATATTTTATTTTTATAAATTTTATATTTAGAACATTAAAAAATATTGTGCAACCAAACACCAATATTTTGATTCATATTTTGTTTCTAAAAATAGGTATGAGGTGCTATTCTACTGTTTCTTTCACATTATTATAGACTAGGATCTTTTAAAGTAGTCATATTATAATAGGATGTATTGGGCCAAACATTTCATTCTTCTTGTATCCTCTTGTAGTTCTCTCTAATGCCGCTTTGACTTTAAACATATTACAGGTAAGCATAAGAAAGTTCAAGTTAGAAATTAGAAAAGTAAAAAAATCAAAATAATAAAATGAAAAAAATGAGTTGGAGGATTAAAATAACTTGACAAATATAATTACATGTAATATTAAAAAGAAAACTCAGATTTTACATCACTAAAAAAGGAAAGCTATATATGACTACCCAAAAATAATTTGAGAACATTTTAGAGTTGAGTTAAGTTGTATAATTCTTTGTCATTTAATCTTGTGGACTGGGAGTGGCCAATTTAAAATGTTTGCAGTTGCCATTCAAAACTTTTGCAGTATATTCATATTTTTATGTTTCGAACAAAGTCAAAGATATTTTTTGACTTGATAGTAAAACATTGATTCTTTTATCAACAATATTTTATTTTTTATTTATTTAAATTCTAGATCATTGTATTAAAAAAAATTTAACTAAAATTTAAGTTGCAGTGTAACACAAATATTTTTTAGAACAATTTGGTTAGAGTTTTAATCTATTGTACTACTACTTTTTATATTTTCAGTAAATATGTCAACATCAAATTGCATCACATTTGAGATTGATAGTAATATAATATTTATGATTTATATTTAGTCCAAACATGTCCTTAGGATCACACCCCTATCAACATTCATTAGATAAATGAACATCATAAAGCAAATATATTTGATGAGACTAAGGAATTTATCTTAGTAAAAGGTTGTGTCAATTGCATGAAAGTGCTGTAAAATCTAAGAAAAGAATCGAAGTGTAAATAATCATTTCGTGACTTAAGAAAGTTAAATCTTATAATAGAAAATAAGATGGAGCAACGTCAGCTAAGGGTGCAACGAATTCGACCAAAAGCATCTAGAATTTACTTCCATTTAGATCAAAATAGTTGCCAATTGTCATATGAATCAGTAATGTTTACTAAAACTAGGATTTATTTGGTTAGAGTAATTAAGAAGATTTTAGTAATCAAAAGAGAAAATTAACATCCGCCCCCATTATATTTGCATGGTTTATTTTTTTGTCCCATCATTTTAGAAGTTATTTTTTGGTCCCATGTTTCAAATTTATGTAACACCCGCCCCTATACAACACTCCGATCATTCGCTACCGTACCGGCCACCTTCACTTTCCAACTTTACCCCTTCCCCCATATACCCTGCTCGGAATGGTCCGAAAACCATTTGATAATGGCCAAACCTCATTATAACTTTACCCCTTCCCCCATACTTCTTTTTTCTAGAGTTTATCGCATTGAGTTAACGTTTGAGTTGAATTAAAATACATAAAAATAAATATTAAGAAAACTTTATTATATTTATCTTTATCCACTTGAGGAAACAGAGTAAATAGATTCGATTACATTTCATTCAATCCCCCAGTCGCACTATTTTTCCTTGGGCAAAGGAGAATGATGGCAAATGAAAAGAAGTCCCTCTATCGTGTTGTTCGTTCTTTGGCAAAGGAGAACGACGGCAAAAGAGAAAAGACCCGTCACGCTATTTCTCTTTTGGGGAAGGAGAACGACAGTTAAAGATATTGAGTGAAGGAGAGTACGGTTGTAAATAGAGCGTATACGGAGCGGATATGGTGTTTTCATGTCCGCTCTGTTTAGTTAGTTGGATAATTTGTATCCGGTCCAAGTCGAATACGAATATGGATCAAATATTATAAGTCGGATAATCTTTGAATTCGGAATGGATACGGATAATATCTATTTCGGAATGTTATTTAAATTTTTTGACTAATATATTTAATAATATACAAATCCATAGGAAAAAGTATAAAAAATTAAATTTATCATATATTTATTGAAATTAACTTGGTATACTAATATATAATTGTGAATATTTAATCATATTTTTAAATATAATGATTTTAAATATATTCGGACATCTGTTTCGACGGATATCTTAAATCAAATATTATCCGCCTGAATGGATACGAATTCGAAACGAATTCAGATTTTATCCTTATTCGTTTACAACCCTAGATGAGAGTGACAACGAAGGAAATCGGCCAATGGCTGCGTAACAACTCCTTCATCGGCGAAGGGAAATGATGAGTGCAGCATCGGCTACAGTTGGGTTGGGTATGATCGAGTGCGGTTTATTTTTGAGGGGTAATTTGGGGAATTAGATAGGTGGAGTAAGGGAGCTAACGGAGGGGACCATCAAATTTTATTTCTAACGGTATTGGGACTTTTAAATAATTCTGGTAGTGATGGGATTAGAAAATAATTTTAGGTCGCTAATGGGACCTGAAATTTAAAACCCCTAATCAAAATATCTAGAAACACACATTATCTCCCGTAAACGCACTTTATATACGTTGACATTTGAATTCCAACGATTCAACTTTGAGTCGTAGACTAAGAAGAAAGAGAAAAACTGGTCATTTCTTAAGTAATAAAACTATATTTTAAATTTATCTATCACTATAAATTTTATATTTTTAAAAATTAAGAGAGATCAATATTTTGAGTTCATCCAGACACCTCACAAGATATGATTCAGGGGCCTCCGACGTGTAAGTTTTATTTTCCAACATCCTCTTTTCGGGAAAAAAAATCTGGCAACGTTGCCTCGTTAACTCGCCGGATGCAACAAGAACATAGAAACAAAAATGGTAGAGTTTTCAAATTAATGTAAATAGATTTAAGTTCTATTTATTTAGATTTATTTGACAGTCAAAATTTAAATCAATCAAAAAATAGATATTTAGATCGTTTGATAAAATATCTCGGTACAATAAAAATCTTTTAAAAATTATTTAATTTTAAATAATTTATTATAATATATATTTTTAAATATAAATAATTAAGATTATTATGTTTGACAAATTTAAAATAAAAATACAAATACAAATTTTAAATTAAGTCAAAACAAATGTTAGTCCCAAATAGAGATTTCAAGTGATTGGATATGGATCGAATAATAATAATATTCATATTGGTAATAAAAAGTATCCATTTATTGTTTGTTAACTATCGATAATGAGTCTATCCACAAACTGTATTGTAATATCCGCTTAAAAATAATTTACGGTAGAGTAACGGTCGATTAATGGATATATATAAATATTACTAATTATTCTTCGTATTTTTTAGAATAATAATTGTGTAAGACGATATAATTTTAAACGCATAAATTTAATGACAGAAATACAACACAAAAGAGAATGAATATTAAAACTAGAAATATTTACAATTCACGAAGATGTAATACTAGAGAAAAAATTTTAATTACATATTTATCATAAAATTAATTTTACTTGATGTATTTCGTAACTATTGGAACATATTTTAATTATCGGATACGAAACGATTTTTCGAATTCGGTTTATAATATATTCGTGATCGTATCGGTTAAAACAATAGATAGTACGAATATCTTATTCAAAAATTTATTAAACTAACAAAAAAAATAAAATAATAAGATAATTTACTATCATTGACATACTTAGCCCCGAAGTTCATGGATAATTTTTTCACGAGCTGTACTTTTTTCTAGGGGACCGGATCCTCTGTGCACCCCTATGCACACCGCTGGCCTATTGTTCGTTCCCATGAACCGTCTCCTACTGCATTTTTAATTTAAGGATGTATTAATTCATCAATATATTAAATTTTAATTATTTTAAAATATAATTTAAAAATATTAACAATGATAAATATGAACACATGAACAACAACAATCGCAAAACACTGAATTGTGTATCAGGCGTGGTAGCTGTTCATCTACGTAGATAAATGAATTAGTATATCCTTAAATTAAATCTAGTGGGTGACGGTTCATGGGAACGGACCAATAGGCTTGCGGTGTGCATAGGGGTGCATACGCGGGTATAAGAGGATCCGGTCCCCTTTTCGAGTGCGTCCGAATGCGTACGTTGGACGGTGGTGGAAGAACGCGGAGCCGATTTCTCCGCCGCTCGTGCGGGCGGCGCAGCAGTAGTGTGGGATTCCGTGGGCTGTCCAGTCGGCGCAGACCGGAAGGGACGAGCTGAGCTGACGCGACCACCGTCCGCTGAGGATAAGGCGTTACCCTTTTTTTGCACGAGACTCCCTGGCAACTTTATATTTCCAAGGACAACCTTTCCTGGAAAGCTGGTGCTTGATTTTTGTTCCTGGAATGAAACCTAATCCAACAGGCTACCGTTTTCCTTCGGTTCGCCGGAGAATGAGATGTGTAAAGATAGTTAAGTGGCATTTGTTTTTGTTTAATCATTTAAACTCATGTTCAACTTTTTAGACATGATAAAAAATTTAATCAAGATGATATATTAATTAGTTTAGCTTTTATTAAAAGACATATTGTGGTTACTTTTTTGCCTAATATAGAGTTATCTTTAAAAAATAAAAATTAATTATACATTTTATTTTTTAAAACATATTAAAATAATAAAATTATGTTCAGAGATTAATTAAGATAAAATTAAGTAGTATAAATTCGTAAATTTCTGACTAAATCAAATGTCAGAGGTGTGTGAAGATGGAGAAGAGATAAGAGAGACTTGAGATTGATGTGTTAATAAAGTAACTACATTCGTACGAGTTCTTAATTCGTGCTCTTTGATGTCTTCCAAGTTCTAAATATAAAAACATATATGTTTGTGCATTCTTTTTGATTTCCTAATGATATATTGTAAGAGTATTTATGTTAAGTTTCCACATCTTCTACAACTTACATCTTTACCTTTCATATAACACATTTTTACATACAATCACGTTAATTATAATGTTGTATTTTCACATGTTTACAACGTTCTCCAAGTAAAAAATTTGTTTTAAAATAAATATATTGTTATAAAATAAGCGTTTTAATTCAATAAAATTTCAAGGAGCAATAATTCTTAATTATTCTCTTTTGCTTGTCACCCTATGAACTTCCAAGGTGTGCAAAAACATAATCACATAAAAGAGTTGTCACTTGAGATGATGCGATCTGTAACTCCCACCGATGATCACACAGGAAAACCTTATGGCCCGTTTGGTAACACTATTTGACACCTCTATCACTATCAATTTTAAAATTAATATTCTTAGTAACTACTAAGAAGTGTTTGGTTAATAGTATCAATTTTAAAATTGGTAATGAAAACAAAACACATTATGTAATATAAGTGTCAACTTGTATCAATTTTGATATTGATACTCCAATCTTTGAAATTATCAATATCAATATTGATATAGTATCAAATTTGAAACTCTAACCAAACGGGCCATTAAATTCTCTTTGATTCCTTTACCTCTGTCACTAATTTGTTTGGAGGTGCAAGAGTTTATGGCTCGTTTAGTTAGAGTTTTAAATTTGATACTATATCAATATTGGTATTGATAATTTTAGAGGTTGGAGTATCAATATCAAAATTGATACAAGTTGACATTTGTATTACATAATGTGTTTTGTTTTCACTATCAATTTCAAAATTGATATTACTAACCAAACACTTCTTAGTGATTACTAGGAATATCAATTTTAAAATTGATAGTGATAGAAGTGTCAAATAGTGTTACCAAACAGGGCCATAGATTTCTAGGTAAGGCCCGGTTTGACTCAGTTTGATAATAATATTTTTCATTATCAATTTTAAAATTGATATTAACATAAATTTGATTAATAATATCAACTTTGAAACTTGCAGAGTAAACAAAACATATATCAATTTTGGTTATGAGTATCAAAAATAGTACTACATCAATTTTAATATTCACATTCGTAAATAATAGAGTATCAATATCAAATTTGATACAAATAGACACTAGTACTTTTTATTATACGTTGTTTGTAATAAGAGTTTCAATATTGATATTGATAGTCAAACATCTATTAATGATTTATATCATCATCAATTTGAAAATTGCCGGTGATATAACTATCAAACATGGCCTTAACAATTAGAAATATCAATATCAAAATTATATAGTATCATTTTTATACCCTAATCCCATGTTTGGTTAGAATTTAAATTTTGGTACTACATCAAAATTGATATTAATATTTGCAAATGTTTGATAAGTTCACACTTGTACTGCATAATATGTTTTATTCGCACTACAAATTTTAAAATCGATATACTTAATCAAACACCTCTTAATAGCTCCTATCAATATCAATTTCAAAATTAATAGTGATAGAGGTACTTACCAAACAAGACATAAGCAAACAAGACATAAAGTACGTTACGTAATGGCCTATTTGCTTTCAATATTAAGTAATTGTATTAGTATTAATTTTGATACTAATATTGATGCAATGCATAAATAAGTGTTTTGGATATAAATATTAGTTTTAAAATTAGTGATACAAAGATCTCTCAAAATTAATAATATGTATCTATATTTGTATTGAAATTGATACTCCTGATGCCCTAGCTCCTCGTGCCTCTCCTTTTTGTATTGCACCTCACCTCTCAACATCACATCATGTCAACTTCTTTGTGACCCAATTCCCAATGACCTCTCCTCTCCAATTACATTCCCTATCCATTTCTCTCTTCCTACCCTTTCTCTTATCCTTGTCATCTGTTCACTTTTTTTTTCTATTTTCTCTAATGCCCTCGCCAAAAAGAGTCAACTATTGAACAGTCGACTTGCGGTCACTAACAATGGTTTAGGTCATCACTCTTTCGCTAGTCATAACACTAGTGACGGCTTCTTTAAAGTAGCCACTAGTAATAAAATAGTGACAATGGCTACCGTTTAGCCGTCGTCAGTACACTTATTAGGGATGGTTTTGAGAAGTCATCGTTATTAACTCTTTTTCTTGTAGTATCTACTTATAACTTACTTAAAATGATGGTAACAATTAAAACATTATTGTTGGGTCAGTCCATTTAATCATTAAAACTATTTGTATTTTGGTTCATAATGTTGTTGTATTCGTACAATAATATTCTTTTACTAAAGTTAGTTCACTGGCGAAGAGAAAATTTGTTATTGGCGGTCTGCAAAAATGTGAAATGTTTCTTTTTATTGGTAGAGATGTGCACAAAATAATGTAAACCATCAAAAATTGGCCACTTTCACTACAAAAAATAAGGTAACTGGCGACGGCTGGAAGACGTCGCAAATAATCAAAAGGCCGTCGCCAATAATTATTGGCGACGGCTGGACCTCCGTCGCCAAGTGGTCGCAAATAAACCCGTCGGCAATAATATTGGCGACGGCTTTCTTAAGCCGTCGCCAATAAACGCATCGGAGACGGCTTAAAGCCGTCGCCGTGGTGCTTATTAGCGACGGCTTCATAGCCGTCGCTTATAATAATACTGGCGACGGCTTAACAAAGCCGTCGTGAATAAGTATACTGGCGACGGCTTTAAGCCGTCGCCAATAGGTTTAGTTTACGTCCCCGCAGATGCATTTCTATGGTTTGGCGACGGCTTTACAGCCGTCGCTAATAAGTGTACTAGCGACGGCTTACGCGTCGCCGTCGCCAATAGGCTCAATCTACGTGCCGCGGATGCAAAACTCTGGTTTAGCGACGGGTTTACAGCCGTCGCTAATAAGTACACTAGCGACGGCTTAATTGCGCCGTCGTCAATGGGTTCATTATATGTCCCGCGGGTGCAATTTCCTGGTTTCGCGACGGCAATAAGCCGTCGCCAAAATTCTAAAAATCGTCGCTACTTAGTTTATTGGCGACGGCTCCTATGGAGCCGTCACCAATAGTTCTGCAATGTAAAAAAAATAGATTTTTTTGGCTCGCCGAATCCATGCAGGTTGACATCCATACATGAATATACATTATGGGAATGTTTCCATCAACCCTTTCATACATTTACATAACCCACAAGTTCATCTCATATTCTTTTTACCCAATATTCAATTCATTCAACACAAATATCCGAAACAACATATTCAAACACAAACACATTTCCGAAACAACAATCAACCACATATCCAAAATAATACATAGAAATACGATCAATCCACTTGGAGTTCTACAACACTCACAAGACAGTCAAATCACATACATAATGTACACTAAGTTTTGGACATAAAGAGTACAATAGAAGAAAAATATATATAAATATCATTCGTCTCCAAACGATCCTTCCTCATCATCCTCGTACTCTTCATTGTCCTTGTCTCCGTCGTCGTCCTGATGAGATTGTGTTGGAGGTTGCCTCGATGTGGATGGTATGTCGGCCGGGAGTCTTTGACTAATATTTTCATACATCCGTGTCGGGCGTAGGACGGTTTCTTGAAACGATCTTTGTTGATCGTCCAACTCGTTGCTTCAAAGAGGAAATCTCCGATCGACATTCAACGTTGACCAGAGCTTGCCTCTCCACCTGCTGTCTAAGCTCCCGGACCTCTTGGGACGTGGAGGAAGAAGAACCTCCACTTGACCCACCATACCAAGTGCTGCGAGTTTCACCTCGCCCACCACATCGGATCCGTCCCGGTCTATCTCTACCGAAGACGGATATAAAAGCATCCTCGGGAGTAAGTGGCTGTGTTACCCCAGCATCAGAGGAATCGGATGCTGGGGGATTCATCAATTGTTGCATATTTTCCTACAATATAATTTTGTATTAAAAGAAATAGGGATTAAATGAAAAAAATGAATAGAAATCGGATTGGATGTTTCGTATACCATCATCCGACGACTTCGCTCATTGTCCCAAATAACCGCTCCATCTAAATCTTCGTTTGTCCGAGTCATTTGGAAAACCTCGGGACGAGTAGGGCGACGTCCTTCTTTTTGTACTGTTTAAACATAATATGAACAAAATAAATCTATGAAAACTGAAAAATTCAAACAAAATATAAATTTTTATACTTACAAAATCTCGCTCTAACTCGTGTATGTTTGTTTTTCCTCTTCTATACGGCATTGTTAACTTATTTCTGTTTCCTTGATTTCGTTCACTCAACGCCTATATAGTTATACATAAAGACTTCAATAAACTGTTTCAATAACTTTGAAATGATATATATATATCGACGAAATAAAAATTTATTTTACCCTTGCTTTATCTCGAACCCATAAATTGCACATATGTAGCCATTGTTCCTCAGTGCATTGTGGAGGAACATTGGCGACGGCCTCCTCGAATGGTCGTCCTGCAAAATACTGAATACAAATGTTGTCAGCAAAGAATAGAATTTTTTACATTACTTGCAAAGAATAGAATAATTAAAAATTTACCTTTCTTTTTAAGGTGCTTCTCTGCTTTCTTTGCATTTCGCCCATATGTCTCAAAATCGAGCATCTATAGATGCATTCCGTTCGAATGTAAAGTGTTGCTACATGCAAAAAGAATGATGAGAATCAAGTTTCTTAAAAATAAATGAGTAAAATAAATAAATTTACCTCAAGATCACGGAAGATGGCATCTTTCTTCTCTTGTGGGATGGTCATGTAATTTTGTTCCCATAAATTACAATGCACTCTATTACATACCCCCAGATAGGAGGTAAACTCTTGACCATGTGACCCCACACCTGAGCCACCCACTAACTCGACGTTAAATGACTCATCGGGTCCCGAGTTCGCACGCTTATTGCTTTTCTTTGGACCTCTCCCACGACGAGCTGATGTACCTATCTACATATAAATTAGCAAATTAGTTCAAATACAAGGTATTATCTAAGCAATTGATATAATTGAAAATATTGAAACATATACCTGAGGCGTGTGAAGATGGACTACCTCCATCTGTAGGTGGCGGCTGAGGTGCAACAAGCTCACGGGGTGCCTCTAGCGACGGCTGAGCCGCAACACTCCTAGAGCTGGAAGGAGTAGATTGAGATCGATCTCTGGATGCATGTGATCGATCGGACCGATTGGGTGGTCCACCACTTTGCGATGGTGTACCCACCTGAGATGTCCTACGGCTCTTGCTGAACCCCTTCATCTGTAATAGTATAAAGAGATTGGTGTTTGGATTTGTTTTACAAATTGGATGCCGATTTGCCACGTCCAAACCCGAGATCGGTTCAGACGGGGCAAACCGGCTTCCAATTGCGTTGTTTGGATTTTCCCCCCCAACCAGAAGCCGATTTGCCCCATCCAAGCCCGTCACCGGGTTCGATGGGCCAAATTGGCCTCGAATTGGGTATTTGGATTTGATTTACCAATTGGAGGCCGATTTGCCCCGTCCGAACCCGGGATCGGTTCGGACGGGGCAAACCGGCTTCCAAGTGGGTGTTTGGATTTATTTTACCAATTGGAGGCCGATTTGCCCCGTCCGAACCCGGGATCGGTTCGGACGGGCCAAATCGGCCTCCGAATTGTTGTGCAGATTTTTAACTCTTAAGTTAAATCAACTTTAAAATAAATGAAGTTAAATCCGAACTAGTGAGACCATTCATCGACTTAAGTTGAATAAACTTTAAAATAAATTTTAGTTTAGATACATCTTTCACACCATCATATAAAGGTGTTTCCGAATCTTTTAATAATCTAAAATATTTTAAACTTTCTTCAATTGGTTCATCCTCATTTTGTCGGGTATTCAATTCATTGTTTTGAATATCTTTGAGCATTTCCGTTAAATCATCATCTATGTTATCCTCTTGCCGTTCATTTAATCGTGTATTATCCTCATTGCAAGAGCTAAGTTCTAATTCACCATGACATATCCAAGTTTGATAATTTAACCATATGCCATCACATATTAGGTGTTCTTTCACAATATTTCTTTTTAAAATGAATGTATTGCAACATACTCTACAAGGGCATTGTATTAAATCTTTATTTTGTCCATGCCTATATTGTATCCTACAATCATCAAAAGCATAGTCTAAGAATTCTTCGACACCTCGTACATACATAGAATCTAATCTATTACGAATAAGCATCCAATATTTGTCTAATGAACTCATTTCTTCTAATAAAAATATCTCAAAAAAATAAATGACAATGTAATAACTTGATTACTCTAACCGGACGTCCTCCAAAGGAAGCAAGTTTTAAGTGAATACAAGTCTTTTGAAGCTTCCTGACAACAAGGTAAAAAAACAAATATATATACTGTCAGACATATAATCAATCGAAGAACATAATTTTCTCTTTAAATAAACCCTATGCCATAGGAACAGACTTGGATTGGGCAATGAAACCCTTCGGATTGGAAACTTTTGGATTTTTTTCCAATCAAAACTCGGAACGGACTTCGATTGGCGAATCCGGCTTCGGATTGAGGACTTAGGGATTTTGGCCCAACTCGAAGCCGGATCGTCGAATCCAAATCCGGAACGAGCCTCGGAATGGCGAATCCGGCTCCGAATTGGGTAATTGGGGATTTTTGCCCAACCCGATGCCGGATTGCCCAATCCAAACTCGGAATGGACTTGGGGACTTGGGGATTTTAACACAACCCGATGCCGGATTGCCAATTCAAACCCGGAACGAGCTTCGGAATGACGAATCCGGCTTCGGATTGAGACTTGGAAATTTTTGCCCAACCCGAAGCCGAATTTTCCAATCCAAACCCGGAATGAGCCTCGGAATGGCGAATCCGGCTTAGAATTGGGTAATTGGGAATTTTTGCCCAACCCGATGCCGGATTGCCCAATCCAAACTCGGAACGGACTTCGATTGGCGAATCCGGCTTCGGATTGGGGACTTGGGGATTTTAGCTAAACTCGATGTCGGATTACGTAATTCAAACACGGAACGAGCTTTGGATTGGCGAATAAGGCTTCGGATTGAGACTTGGGGATTTTTGCCCAACCCAATGCCGGATTGCCCAATCCAAACTCGGAACGGACTTCGATTGGCAAATTCGGCTTCGGATTGGGGACTTGGGGATTTTAACCCAACCCGATGCCGGATTGCCAATTCAAACCCGGAACGAGCTTCGGAATGACGAATCCGGCTTCGGATTGAGACTTGGAAATTTTTGCCCAACCCGAAGCCGAATTTTCCAATCCAAACCCGGAACGAGCCTCGAAATGGCGAATCCGGCTTCGGATTGGGGAATTGGGGATTTTGGCCCAACCCGATGCCGGATTACCCGATTCAAATCCGGAATGAGCTTCATATTGGCGAATCCGGTTTCGGATTGAGATTTGGAGATTTTTGCCCCACCCCTATGCCGGATTGCCCAATTGGATACATGATTGTCTTATTTTATTTTTGTCATCTTAAAAAGATATTGAACAAATACCACATTTGTTCCAAATTTAGAATCCAATAAAAAACACCTCAAATTACCAACTAAAAGTAAATTGGTTTGATTGTTTAAGGTTACGTAAATAATAACTAGCACATTTAACTAACAAATATCACATTAATTCTAATCAATTTATCTAAAAAAAATAAGTTGTTACCTAAAAGGAGGGCGCTCGGCGGCACTAGCAGTGGCGGGTGGCACCGGCGGCGGTAGCGGGCGGAGGCACCTGTAGCGGCGGCGGCGGGCGGCGCCGGAAGCAGCACGGCGGCACCGGTGGGGGAGACAGCTCTTATCGGGGTGGCACCGGCGGCGGATGCTGCAGCTGCAGCGGTGTCGGGCGGCGGCGGCGGCAGCACGACGGCGGTAGCAAGCATCTAGGGCACAGACCAAGGCACGGCGGGGGGAGGAAGAGGAGGGAGTGTCGGGGCCATATAAAAAAAAACTAATGGCGACGGCTTCCTAGCCGTCGCCAATGGTGCATTAAGTTACATTGGCGACGGCTTAAGAGCCGTCGCGAATAATTTTCGACCGTTGAAGGTATTGGCGACGGCTCTAAGCCGTCGCCATTAGTTCCCGACCGTTGAACGGTCAAACGAAGTTCCGTAAACCCTTTAGCGTCGGCTAGAGCCATCGCTTAAAAGATTTTTAGCGACGGCTTTTTAAGCCGTCACGAGTTTACCTTATATTGGCGACGGCTTAATTGTAGCCGTCGCAAATAACGGTTTAAGCGACGGCTCTTTAAAGCCGTCGCCAATAATCCGTCGCCAATGACCCTTTTTTCCTGTAGTGTTTGGTCCAATTTAAACCATCATTTGGGTTCAATAGACAATTTTTAAATCGAATCAAATAATATAAAATTAAATACATTTATTGACATGAAATATTACAAAATAAATGTTACATAATTGATAAAATTATATCAATATAAACTTTATAATTAAATGATATTTATTTTGACTATGTATAATTAATGTACATACAAAAAATATTTTTTTAAAAATCCAGTTATGTTTTTTTTTTCAAATCTAACGGCATCAAATTGAAACTTTACGGCCTGTTTGGTAACTGTATCAAACACTTGTATCACTGTTAATTTTAAAACTAGTATTAATATAAGTTGTTAATAGGTGTTTGGGTAACACTTTTAATTTTAAAATTAGTAGTGAAGAGAGTCTTCAGAATCAATACAGGTAGACACCTGTTTTAAAATTGATATTTTCGTCCGCTGCTTACCCCTCCTTGCTGTGACTCTCCCTGCGGCGGCTCCTCCGGCTGCGGCTCTCCCTGCGGAGATCCTCGTAGCAGCTCCTCCGGCTCCCCCTCAACCGCCATGGAAGCAGACCAGCGATGGCGGAGAGAGCTCCACCTATTCAACTCCCCACTGCCTTCCCCGTGATTGATCAGGAACACCTCGGTTATCCGATCGCCCCCGCCGTCCTCGAACACCTCTGCAGTGCCGAACCCCCTCCCGAACATCGCCGGCGGAGGCGCAATCACGTTGCAGGGATCCCAAACCTTGATCGAAGGCCCCCCTTGTAGTCTTGGCGTCCCAGCGGCAGAGAGCTGCGGCGACAGTGGCGAAGCGGAGGCCCGGATGGGAAGGATCTCCGGCTCCTGCTCCAGCACCTTCTTCTTAGCGATCTTGGACATTTCGCTCTCCTCCTCATCCTCCCCCTCTTCATCCTCCTCTTCCTCCCGGGAGCGCGATGACTGGGCAGAGCCCATCGGAGCGGCGCGACGGGGCTACTGCCGACCGCGGAGGGCCAACCGCACCTCGTTCTGCTCTCCCCCCCTCTGCGGAGAGAACCCCCCCCCCCCCGCAGCGAGACGCCCCCGCCGGAGTCCCCCGTCGCCCCCCGCTGCGGAGAGAACCCCCCGCTCCCCGCGGCGGACGCCCCCCCTACCCGGAGTCCCCCGTCGCCCCCCGCTGCGGAGAGAAGCTGCGGAGAGAAACCCCCGCCCCCCCCGGGAGTTCACATCCCTCCGAATTATCATGCGGACCCGCTGCGGAGAGAAACCACCCCCCCTTTCCCTTGGTATTGTATTATCAAATATCTAATATCAATTTTAATATTGATATAACATTACCAAACGTTTTTAAACTTAATACTATCATTTTTGATATTGATATTACATCTTCTTAAGGGCCTGTTTGTTTACAGTATCAAGCACCAGTATTAATATCAGTTTTAAAACTGATATTGATACTTTGTATCAATGGGTGTTTGGATACCAATATTCATTTTAAGATTAATAGTTAAAAAGAGTATCAAAAACAATACAGGTGAGGACCTGTATTGAAATTGATACAACGCACGTCTCCCCCGCGCGTCCCTCCCCCCTCCCGTGCGTCCCCGTCTCCCCCGCGCGTCCCTCCCCCTCTCCCGTGCGTCCCCCCCCCCCCCCCCCCCGCCCCTCCGCGCTGCCCCCCCTCCGCGCACCTCCCCCCGCCGGAGCCCCCTCCGCGGAGTCCCCCCGGAGCCCTCCCGTGCGTCCCCCCGCCGCTCCACGCTGCCCCCCCCTCCGCGCAGCCCCTCCGTGCAGCCCCCCGCCGGAGCCCCGCCGCGCAGCCCCCTCCGCGCAGCCCCCCGCCGGAGCCCCCTCCGCGCAGCCCCTCCGCGCAGCCCCCGCCGGAGCCCCCTCCGTGCAGCCCCCCGCCGGAGCCCCCTCCGCGCAGCCCGCCCCTCCGCGCAGTCCCCCGCCGGAGCCCCCCCCCTCCGCGCGGTTCCCCCACCCCTCCGCACAGCCCCCCGCCGGAGCCCTGCCGCGCAGCCCCCGCACACCCCCCTCCGCGCAGCCCCTCCGCGCAGCCCCCGCCGGAGCCCCCTCCGTGCAGCCCCCCGCCGGAGCCCCCTCCGCGCAGCCCGCCCCTCCGCGCAGTCCCCCGCCGGAGCCGCCCCCCTCCGCGCGGTTCCCCCACCCCTCCGCACAGCCCCCCGCCGGAGCCCCGCCGCGCAGCCCCCCGCACACCCCCCCTCCGCGCAGCCCCTCCGCGCAGCCCCCGCCGGAGCCCCCTCCGTGCAGCCCCCCGCCGGAGCCCCCTCCGCGCAGCCCGCCCCTCCGCGCAGTCCCCCGCCGGAGCCCCCCCCCTCCGCGCGGTTCCCCCACCCCTCCGCACAGCCCCCCGCCGGACCCCTGCCGCGCAGCCCCCTGCACACCCCCCCCTCCGCGCAGCCCCTCCGCGCAGCCCCCGCCGGAGCCCCCTCCGTGCAGCCCCCCGCCGGAGCCCCCTCCGCGCAGCCCGCCCCTCCGCGCAGTCCCCCGCCGGAACCCCCCTCCGCGCAGTTCCCCCACCCCTCCGCACAGCCCTCCGCCGGAGCCCCGCCGCGCAGCCCCCGCACACCCCCCCCCTCCGCGTAGCCCCCGCCGGAGCCCCCTCCGTGCAGCCCCCCGCCGGAGCCCCCTCCGCGCAGCCCGCCCCTCCGCGCAGTCCCCCGCCGGAGCCCCCCCCTCCGCGCGGTTCCCCCACCCCTCCGCACAGCCCCCCGCCGGAGCCCCCGCCGCGCAGCCCCCGCACACCCCCCCTCCGCGTACCCCCCCGCACACCCCCCCCTTTCTCGCAGACACCTCCTAACATGCTCCTCTAATATCAATGGTAACATTGATATAATTTTATCAAACACATAGAAAATTTGATACTATCAATCTTGAAACTGATATTTCAATTTCAAAAAATATCAATATCAATATTAATACAATATCATTTTTAATACTCTAACCAAACAGGGCATAAAATATCAATATCAAAATTGGTATTGTATCAATTTTGATACTCAGGCCATTATGCCCTGTTTGGTTAGAGTTTTATTTTCAATACTATATCAATATTGATATTAATATTTTCAAATGGTGAAGTATCAATATCAAAAGTAATACAAGTTGACACTTGTATTACATATTATGCTTTGTTTGCACTACAAATTTTAAAATTGATACAATTAACCAAACACCTCTTAATGATTCTTATCAATATCAATTTCAAAATTGATAATGATAGAGGTACTTAATAGTGTTACCAAACAGGGCGTTAAGTAACACCCAAACATATTGACGCTGTTCTATCAGATAAGCGTGGACAAAGCACCCAAGTGACGACGTGACGGTGAGATTGCCCGCGCGGAACTCGTCAGCCCAGCATGCTCACCCATTACGTCATGGCACCAATAAGTTACGTGGTTGATAGTATGTTTGGTTATATTATTAGATATTTTTATCATTATTAATTTAAATTTAATATTAATAAAAATTATCAAAAGATATTTAGTCAATAATATTACTTTTGAAATTTATAGTAAAAATAAAATATGTGATATGATACAAATGTCAATTTTATATCAATTATGATGCTGATACTTTAATCTCTAAAAATATTAATATTAATATGTATATAATATTATTTTTAAAACTCTAACTAAATATGTTGTAATATGTTAAAACTATGGTCATATAATTTTTTGATGCTTATATTTTTAGACATTAGAATATTAATATAAAAAGTAATATAAGTAAAAATTTGTATTTCATAGTTTAATTTATTTGCTTTACTAGTTTTAAAGTTAATATTATTAATCAAACATATTTTAATTATGTATGCCAATATTAAATTTAAAATTAGTAATGATAGAGATGATTAATACTGCGATCAAACAGGTCGTTTTAAATTTAAATTTTGATTTATTAATACATATAACTTGAACAAATCTAGACTTTTGACCGAAAAGTAATGTCGTTGCAAGACTGCTCTGGAAGAGAAGCGTGCTGCGTGGACTCTGCGTCCAGAAACATGGTGCAGCGTGACCTGGTCAACGGTCCGACTGCCAGCGCGGCAGCTCGTTTGCAAAGCGAGCCAACCCATGATGTCATGCGTATCCAACGTCTACGTGCTCGGGGAATTTTCGGCACCAAACACTTCCATCCGCCGTGGTTTTCTACGCTGAATACCGTACGCTCGTATCTGCCCATAAGTTTGATATAATTGTACATATGTATGAATACATATATCTTTTGACCTTTTAACCATCAAGTCAAACACTAGCCAAAATTAACTTTCGCGTTACAGCAAGAAAATTTGGGTTGGCGGTGAGGTGGGGAGGATCCAAAATAGATTAAGTCAGAAAATTATTTTTTATTATTAAAAATATAAAATTTTATAAAAATATGTAAAAAGTATAAAAATGTCTAATAATTATATAAATAAAGAATATGACTAAAAAAATTTCTTCATTTCTATTTAAAATTTACATTTTATTATATATTTTTTCTATGATATTTGGGAAGAATACATAGTGTTCAATATATATACATTATGATTATACTCGACTCGTCATCATCTTGTACACAATTATCCTAAAGATCTACTATGACCACCAAATATGGAGTGTATGAAAGTGTTCGATGAGGATTCATATATATGTTGAGTAATCCCATAATCTTTTTGATGACATATAAGAAATCAAGAGTTTTGAGATGAATCAACAAAATACTTCATGTGGGCCACTGCCATGTGTGTTGATCTTGACCACCTAGTGGTTGACTCTATGATCTATGTCTTGCATCAAAAGTGTGTGCTATTCTTGTCCAGTGAACTACATCATTGTAAGGTATATTCTTTGGTTTCTTTCACTTTTAATGTTCCATCACTGCTACTTTTTGAAGTTGAATCATCCATTATCTGATATTGAACTTGGATGTTCAGCTTTGACATGTCTTCTTATCCCTTGTTAATCATTTCTGCATTTGCAATGTCCAAGTTACAACCTATTTATCTTTACTTTTAAGTTTCTTATCACAGGTAGAAGATACTCTGGTCTTCCATCTTTGCCACCAAAGGAAAAAATTTGAATTCCTTACGTCATCGAGTTCTCTTTATGCCTATTCTCTATTTTTTAGGTTGAACTCATATTCGTCTAATCTTTGTTGATTGTTCACACAAATTTGAAAAGGCTTTTGCTCATCAAAGATCTCCTCCAAATCAATGTCAACTTCTTGTATAGTCATTAGATCACTTTACCGTCCAAACACTTCTTCTTTCTACTTATGTTCCTCCTTCTGGTTTTTTCCTTATCCACTCCGGATTCTTCAACTTCAACCACATGTTATAGTTAAAATACACCAACTACTCATGTCTTCTTGATGTCAATCAATTCCTTTGCTTTGTATGAATTAGGTTGAATGTTGACCAATTCTTTTCGCATTCTAAACTTGATTTGTTTTGGCTCAGGACACCTATTGCAACATACTCCAAATCCTCATTGATAGAAATGTATGTCCTATAAATCAATCATATGTGACATGATTTGATATTTTTAAAAATATCTTATTCAATTAATTAGATAAAACTTCATTATTTACTCTTATTATATGTGTACATCATAATGAAGTGCGTGATCATATGCAATGATGATTAAATCATGATAAAGATTATGATAATGAAATCAATCTGTGATCTAAATATTTTAAATTTTAGGATCCTTGAGATAAAACATCAAGGATCTAGATAGATTAGTGTGTGTAATATCTTTTCATGTGATGAAAATGACCAATCTTGTTAGTCATTAGTGTGGAGATACTAAGATACACATATAGTTTCTCATTAATCGAATGAATTTACTGTAGACATGCAATTTTTGCCTATTTGAGGAGCTTAAGATCCATGTTTTCTTAGAAGGTATTCGAGTTTTCCGATAAACAAACCGGATCTCCAAGAAAATGGCTCAAAAGTGAACTCTGGGGGCGTAGATGACCCGTCTGCCGGGTCGCCCAGGTGACCCGTCTGCCGGGTCGCCCAGGCGACCCCCCTGCCGGGTCGCCCAGGCGACCCCTCTGACGGGTCATCTGCCAAATCGTCTGTTCTGACGGTGGTAGGTGAAACGTCAAATACGAACAGGTACGGGAAGCGACCCGGCCAGCGGGTCGCCTGCCAAAACAGTGTACGAAGTGAACAAAGTGACCCGTGAACGGCGCACGCTCGTCCAGACGGTCATAGTCGATTGGGCGTAGGTGACCCGTCTGATGGGTCGCCTGCCACTGTAGCAGACCCCGGACGGCGGCCGACCAGCTTTCGGCGCATGCACATTTAATGCATTTATTGTTTCGCAGGTGACCCGTCAGACGGGTCGCCCAGGCGACCCGTCAGACGGGTTGCTTGAGGATTCCGAAAAGTTTTTTTTATGTCTGAAATGCCCCTGTGACCCTTTTGCCTATAAAAGGGACCCCCTAACCACTTTTTCAAGGGTTGGAAGAATGTTAGAAGGGAGAGAACGTCCCAAGTTCCCAAGAGAGAGCCTTAGAGAGTTCCAAACCTCTTCCATTCCCCAATTCTCATTGCCCAAGAGATTGAGAGCTTCCCACTTCCATCCACCTCCGTAAATCGACGTTCTTCATCCCGTTTCTTCATCAGCATCCATTTCGAAGCTTCTCAAGCTCCTACATCAAAGGGGGAATCATCATTCACGTCCTAGGAGCTTCCGGGAGTCGTCATCAAGCTTCTAAAGCCATCCGAAAGCATCGCGGGAGCATCCGGGAGTAAACCGGATTTTGGTGCTGGAAGTGACCCGCCTGCCGGGTCGCCCAGGTGACCTGTTTGCCAGGTCGCCCAGGCGACCCCCCTGCCGGGTCGCCTGGGACTCCAGATTGCCGTTTTCGAAGCCGAAACCCGTTTTTCTTTTACCACTTTCTAGCATTACTTTGCTTCCATGTTTTCCATCATAGATCATCACATTTACATGCATATTTAACTTAGTAACATCATATATCATCATCCAAAAACACATAAAAAGGGGGGTTGGGAGTTATTCCCAATCCGGTTAGTCCACTTCCTTTTGCGGTTTTAGTTCACTTCTTTTGCAAGATGCTTCACTATCTTAGTTCTAATCCACTTTCATTTGTTTTCGTGGCTTAATTGTTTTTTTAGGAACAACTAAAGTGCTTCAAGCTCTTTCTTCTCGGCCGGCCGAAAAGGAAGAAGATGAAACCCATAATCTCCCAACACAATCTCTCCGCTTAGGTACGTTCGGTCATTTCCTTTAATACTTACATTGTCTCTTTACCTTTACTCTCGGAACCTGCGGTTCCTGGCGACCACAACCCTACATCATCGGCGAAACCGAAAGGAGGAGCAGCGCTCATCGTTCCGACCCGGGGGGAAGAAGAAGGACCGGGTCCGGATCGGGAGTTCCACATCTTTTGGCGACCACGGTGGGACCATCTCATGCTTGAAGCAAGTTTAGTTGTTCTCTCATTTCCAAGTAAGCCCCTTCTCACCATCACTATCTTCATATTGTCCTCCGTTTCTTTTATCTAGTCAATCCCCGCGTGGATCTCCTTCCGGTTTGAACAAACAAGTTCCCGGAAGTGTTCTATTTTCGCAAATGACCCCTCTGCCGGGTCATCTCCTGTTTTTATGATTTAGAGCTTTCCATTTCCTTAGGTCCCTACGTGGACCCACTTGTTTTTCCATTTACTGTTATTGCTAAGCATCTTACCCTTAGTTTACTTTCAAGTTCATGCTATTTCGGTCCCCACGGGACCCCGGTTATTAAGTGCTTTCCTTCAGCTCTGTTTTCAGTTTTTCCGCAGGTGACCCCCCTGCCGGGTCACCTGCCAGACCAGTAGGTGACCCGTCTGTCGGGTCATCTACGCTTCCAGAAACTCTTTTCCTGTTGTAGTCTTTAGTTTTACTTGCTCTTGCTCATTTCTCTTGAATCAAACTTGCAAAAATCAATATTTTCTAGCATCTTTGACTTGTTTGGTTATTGTTCTTGATAGTTTAATCATCATCCTAGTTATTATTTGTTGATCGTTGCATTGTTTTCCTTTCTTATTGTATGCCATCTCATCCTTGCTAAATTCTTGCATTAGATTGCATTGAGTACCGGGTTCGCCCGACTCATTAGGTCATTCGAGACGGGAGGCTCACCCACCTCCCAAAAGACATCTCCATCCCACCCGCGTCTCTTGGTGGATTCCGATCTCTCTTCCGGGGATTCCCTCTCGGTTGATTAGATTGGTTTTCACTAAGACCTCCATAAGTCCCCAAAAGTGAAGGATTCCCTCTTCACCGATCGGGCCGGTTGTACCTTTTACTCCAAAAACCCGGTGTCACCTATCACCCAATCGTTGTGAGAAAAGTGTTAATCCTAGATCGCTCGGCGTCGTGAGAGCATAGGGTCCGACCTATCATTGAGAGGACAATATTCTCTTAAGAAGCTCACTAATCTAAGGATTGAACAAAAAAAAGGCGCGTTTAATCATTCCAAGTCTTTGTTTTAACTTGTTTTTGCAACAAAAGTGAAAATCAAAAAAAAAAAAGAGGGTGAACCTTCTCACAAAAATCCTTAAAATCTTCCCAAAAAAGAAATCATTGCTTGAGGTAATACTTCTTTGATCACAACAATCAAAAGAACAAAAAAAAACAACAAAAAACAAAAAAATATTTATTTTCTGTTACTTGCTCTTTCGCTTTTATGCCTATGTCACTTAGGTCCGGACGTGTTATGGCGGACTACTACGAGCCCGAGGAGTTTGACCAGGCGCACGCCGACCCGCAAGAGGTCCAGTCAGTCCATGAAGAAAATGTCTGTGCCGTCCATGATCCTGATCATCCCTACGAAACCGATAGGGTCGTTTCTCCCCCTCCTAACCCGATTTCTCTTCAAGAGGCTTTATCCCAAGCCAACCCCGATCAACTTGTTCAGGCCCTTCAAACCGCTCTTCGGGGAAAATCTCCCGTTAATCATCCGCAAATGGAGGGACCTCCTCCTATATCCACGCCCCAATCCGTGGGCCGCCAACCTGATGCTATACCACACGGTCATTCACACACCGGTCCGATCGCTCCCGATCATCTCTTTCCAATAGCAAATATCAACCATCCAGATCCTAATTTAGCTGGGCCATCTAGACCGTTGGTCTATTCTTCTAATCACCTCCTTCATCCTGTATACCCTTCTGTACAACCACCTCATCGAGTTACAGCCCTTCCCCCTTAAAATCCGACACATCGGGCACCTACATATGCCCCGTCTCCCCCAATCACTCGAGAGCCGACCGCCGATAATGTGGCAATCAACGAACTCAAGGAGCAATACAAGGAGCTCCGCCGCATGATCGACACTCGGTCGGCACCTGATGTTTCTCTCCCTTCTCTCCCGATACTCCGCTTCCCACCCTCCGAATTACCGGTTTTCCATCGTTACAACGGCACCGGTAACCCTTACATTCATGTCAAAGATTTTATTTATGAGTCATCTGCTTGGCAAGACGATCGGCAAGCCCTTGCCTATCTTTTTCGAAGATCTTTGGAAGGGCACGCCCTAGAATGGTTCTATTCACTTGACCCCTTGGAGGCCGGCAATTTTGACATTGTTAAACCCAAATTCTTGTAGAGGTACAGGGATAGGATGGGCCCGAGTTACTCAATTACAGATATGTGGTCAGAAAGAATGAGGGCAGAAGAAGATTTTGTCAAATATGCTGACAGATGGAGGTCCATGGCTGAAAAGTTAGCTGACCCGGTTTCTGAAGTTGAGCAAGTTAAAATGATCATAGCTAATGCCGCACCAGCACTGAGAAACATACTTGTCATGCACCATCCGAGAACTATGGCTGAGTTATATGAGAGAGCTAGATACATTCAAACTCAGCTTAAAGATACACCCTTGATGAATCTTTATGACCCAAAACCCCGGGCCACCAAAAAGGCCGCCTTCACCACTTCTGGCCCGGTAACCGAAGGGATAGTCAACAATGAAAATGTGAGTTTGGTGGGAAACCTAATCCGTAACCCTCCTCCCCAATACCAGCACCCTTCTCCCCAATACTAGCACCCCCGACCTAACCACAACACAAGAACCTACCAGCAGCCACCTCCTCGACCCCCAAGGCCCCAATTGCCTCCTCCACCTCAGCAAACACAAAACCCGGTTAACAACCAACGCCAACCACCCAGGCCACCCAACTACCAACAGGTACCACCACCAAACACATATGGCCAGAAGAGAGTGGGGCCCAAGAGAGAGAACTACCCTCCTCTGCCTTATTCCTTAACTGACATTTTCAATGCCCTGATGGCAGCACAACAAATAACACTCCCAAAGGAGAGAATGGTTTGGCCGGGAACAACAAACACGGACAAATATTGCATCTATCATAGATATCCCGGACACAGCATAGAAGATTGTTATTATTTTCGGGATTACATTCATGATTTAAATGAACAAGGCAGCATAGACTGGGCACAGATGGGAGAATACATCAACTCACTCAAAACTCGAGCACCAACTGTACAAGAAAGACAACAGCAGCAAGTAAACCTGAGAATAGTTCAAAACCCGCTACAAACACATGCGCCCGCACCCGCACCTGATGGCCATCGAGTTGTCCACATTTCGACCCCTTCGGAAAATGCTCAGAATCGAGAACAAAAGTGGCAATTCGAGAATCTCACGCCCACTTTTCCAACTCGCCCACAACCAACCCATGCCAACCGAATTTTACTCACCATACCCCGATCCCCAATTAACCTTCCACCCATTATAAGACCTCCTTCCGCCCCATTGTACCCGGGACGAACCATAATCCGACCAAGTGTAGCCCCATCCACTCCACCACCACTCCCCCTCGGACCCATCATCCGGCCACCTCCCCCTCAGCCCACAATCACACCTC
Organism: Cryptocoryne crispatula var. balansae; assembly: GCA_036172225.1. Taxonomy (NCBI): domain Eukaryota; kingdom Viridiplantae; phylum Streptophyta; class Magnoliopsida; order Alismatales; family Araceae; genus Cryptocoryne; species Cryptocoryne crispatula. The sequence continues at coordinate 39,516,075 of CM069921.1, forward strand.
CAGTCACCGAAAAGGAGCCCCCACCATCTATTGACTCCGCGCCTCTCACTAATCCCACACCCCTTACAACTCCAACTTCGACGACCATAAAGCCAACGACAACCACTACCATTCCCAACCCACCACCTATCCAACCAGCAACAACCCACAAGCCCACTCAGCCCCAACTCGCCACAGTTCTCAGGAGCGGGCGCATGTTCCAACGCGTATTCCCACAAGTAGGGGCAATGCAGGAACCAGAAGAAGAGATTGTTGAAGAGTCAGCCCCAGGAACATCATATGACTTGTTGAAACACTTGGACAAAATGCCAGCACGAATATCCATCCTGGAATTAATCAAGAGGTCCAAAACTCATCAGGAAGTCTTGCAACAATATCTTCAAAGGGTAATGGTACATGAAAGCCTCCCTCCTGAAAAGATTACTGCTGTCCTGGCACCAAAGAGCGCGCACCCTGCTCTGACTTTCACCAATGAGGATCTGGCAAGCCCTGATGTCCGGAGATGTGCCCTATGCCTAACTATTGGTATCAAGGGGGTGTTACTCACAAATTGCTTGGTGGACACCGGAGCTTCCTTGAATATCATGCTGCCAGAAACATTAGGGTTATGTAACATCTCCATGGAAGAAATTAACCCCTCAGGCCTCACGGTTACGACATTTGACAATATCTAGAGGCCCGCTCAAGGCACAGTAATGCTAGAGGTGGAGTTAGGCCCCAAGGTTATTACGGCCAAATTTCACATACTTGAAATAGACCCTACTTACAAGGCTATACTGGGGCGTCCTTATTTGGAGACCCTTGAGGCAGTGGCGTCCACAAATCACCAATGCATCAAATTCCCATATAAAGGACAAGTCATCAAAGTATCAAGTTATGTGAGTCCTTTGCCATCTACAACTTCATGGCTGTCGGCCCAGCCAGTACTAACCTTGATGGAGCTGCCTGAGATTGGTGAATCTTCGCAGCAAATTCAACACGAAAAGAGAGATGCTGAGCTTCCCATTGGCTGGCACATTATGAAAATATTGGGATATCAAGAAGGACAAGGTCTGGGTAGGTTCTCGCAAGGGATCGACAAACCCATTAAGCTTCCCCATCAGAAGACCAAGGCAGGGCTCGGGTACCAAGAAATCGGCAAAGACAGAAGGACATCTGAACTAGCACCATGGAAAAGTAATATGTCTGAATATTTTCTCTGAGGTGAAGTCATCCAGATTTGCCAAGAAGGCCCAGCATACTGCCATGATATCAACACGAGGCCTAGAAAAGACAAAGAATTGATAAAGGTGAGGAAGAGCTTTATCTTTCGTTACACTCATTGTTTTTGGCCGATGAAGAGGGATCAAGTGAAGGAACCAAAACGGGCTCGGCTCTGATTCATGGAAACTGATCCGCCAAGCAATTTTCCTTCCATTATCAATCCATTCCTCGAGGGCCATCCATCGTCCTCACCTTTTCAGGATTTCAGTCACCTATTCAACTTAGTTTGTCTCACGGACTCCCCATTCCCTTCAGTGATTACAACGCCAGGCAGCCATTTTTCCCAGACAACATCGGGCCTAGGCGATGTTTCACTGATACTCTTTCCATCGGGCCTGCTAGCCCCTTACATCCGATGCTCCTCCGAGCATTCTCCTCTTTGACTCTCGGTCCTATACCACCAAGATCTCACGCAATCACGACAAGCCCCGATGATCCAGAGAGCTTGTCAGGTCTCCTTACCCTCTTGTCTTTATGCGCCGAGTAGGCACCTGAAACTAGGTCGATCTCCATGATTGATCTTCACAAAAAAAAACGTTCTCTTCATGACTCGTTGGTCGATCGAGGAGACGTCTCTCTTGGCCCCAGAGGCCGCCTCTCCCGCCACCAACCTAGAAAATCCACCATTTCCCCTTGTAAATACCGCACCGTCACTTTCTGTAGGAGTAGTTCAATCTAGAAGAAGAGGGAAGAGAGTTCCGAACCGGTACTTACACCAGCTAGCCCGAGCAACGTTGGAATGTACCAAGATGCCAGGATTTTTAGAAAATCCACTTTCTTTTGGAGAAATCAGGTATGAAGAAGGAAATAACATTGATATGTCCTTGGGGGTGTACGAGGTGGCTACCGGAAAAGATTCTAAATCCGAAGATGAAGAGGAGGACGCGGCTGACAGCTATGTGTCTGGAATTAAGAGATTCGAGGAACCCTCGGCCGCGGCTGACGAGCCTACTAAGGAATTAAATCTCGGCACGCCAGAAGACCCCAGAACTGTCCTCATAAGTGCCAACCTCACCCCTGTTCAAGAAGAGAATCTGGTAAAAGTCTTGCGGGATCACAAAGAGGCCTTTGCTTGGACCTATCAAGACATGCCTGGGCTAGATAATTCTCTAGTTGAACACCGACTGACCCTTAAGGAGGGAGCAAGCCCAGTTAAACAAAAATTTAGAAGATTCCACCCAGATGTTGCTTTGAAGATGAAAGAAGAGGTCGACAAATTACATCAAGCTAAATTCATTAGAGTCGTTCTCTATCCACAATGGGTGGCAAACATAGTCCCTGTTTTGAAAAAGGATGGCAAGATTCGGATCTGCATTGATTTTCGGAACTTGAACAAGGCTTGTCCTAAAGATGATTTCCCGCTCCCTCATACTGATGTACTAGTTGATAACACATCAGGGTATGAGGCTCTCTCATTCATGGACGGGTATTCGGGTTACAATCAAATCCGGTTAGCCAAGGAAGATGAGGAGAAGACTTCTTTCACCACGCCCTGGGGCACATATTGCTACGTGGTCATGCCATTTGGACTAAAAAATGCTGGTGCAACCTATCAAAGAGCCATGATGGCCATCTTTCATGATATGATGCATAAGGATGTAGAAGTATATGTGGATGATTTGGTGGTTAAGTCTAGAACTCTAGACGACCACCCGGAAGCTTTGAGAAAAGTTTTACAGAGGGCCGAGGAATACAAGCTCAGGATGAACCCTAAGAAATGTGTGTTCGGAGTTTCCTCAGGAAAATTGTTAGGGTTCATTGTCAGTAAGAGAGGAATTGAAATTGATCCCAACAAAGCTAAAGCAATCGCCAACCTCCCGCCACCGCGCAACCTCAAGGAACTCAGAGGATTGATTGGAAGGTTGCAGTTTATCCGGCGATTCATTTCTCAGCATTCCCAAAGGTGCAAACCCTTTTATGAGTTAACCAAAGCAGGGGCTGAGTTTAAGTGGGATAGGAAGTGCCAGGAAGCATTCCAAGGACTTAAAGACTATCTAGCAAATCCACCAGTGCTCAGACCACCCGTCCAAGGAAAACCCCTAATCTTGTACATTTCTGTGCTCGAGGGATCTCTAGGGGCGATGCGGCACAAGTAGATGAAGAAGGCAAGGAGAGGGCCGCTTACTATCTTTCCAAAATCTTCGATTCTTGTGAGCTCAAGTACACCAGCATGGAGAAGACATGCTCCGCCCTCGTGTGGGTGGTGCAGAAGCTCAAACATTACTTCTTGGTTCACGAAGTCCATCTTATCGCTCGAATGAATCCAATCAAGTTTCTCCTTGAAAAGTCAGTGCTAACCGACCGGCTAGCCCGCTGGCAAAGTTTCCTTTCCCAGTTTGATATCAGCTACGTCCAACAAAAGTCAGTCAAGGGGTATGCTATCGCCGAACACCTAGCTCACCATCCGGTCCCTACCTTTGACCCTGTCCGAAATGAATTGCCCGACGAAGAATTGATGTATGTCCAAATTCCTGATCTATGGACATTACACTTCGATGGGGCTCTTAATTCCCAAGGTAGGGGCATCGGGGTCGTTTTGTTGTCTCCCGAAGGCATAGTCATCCCCCAGGCCTTTCAGCTCAGCTTCCCCGTGACCAATAACATAGCTGAGTATGAGGCATTGCTGGCTGGGCTGAGAGCTGCTCATTTACATGGAGCCACTAAGCTTAGAATAATAGGAGATAGTCAACTGATTTTCCGTCAAGTCTTGGCTCGTTATAGAACCTCTCACCCCGGACTCAGGCCCTACCAAGAGCTCGCTTCATACGTCATCAAACTCTTTTCCAAGCTTGAATTCGTCCACGTTCCTCGTGCTCAGAACATCCTTGCTGATTCTTTGGCATCATTGGCATCATCCCTACCCATTCCGCCAGGTGGATCAGAAAAGAATATTTTTGTCCACCGGCAAGCTATGCCTGCCCTAGAAGACCCCTATTTCCTCAAGGTAAGAGCCAGATTCGAGGAGAAGGACCATCTGAGGCAGAGAGAAGAATTAACCTTGGTTGAGGTAGAAGAGTCGCTTGAGGAAGAAGAAAAGCCTTGGTACTCCGAAATTGCTCAATTTTGCAAAGATCAATCATTCCCGCCAGGATCAACACCCTCCGAAAGGAAAATCATTAGAAGAATCTCTCAGAAATATGTCCTACTAGGAGGAACCCTATTCAGGAGAAGCCTGACCGGAATCCTGCTAAGGTGCATAGATGAAGAAGAGGCCGAACTGGTGCTCAAAGAAGCCCATTCTGGAGTATGCGGGGGTCATGTCAACGCCCAAGCCCTTGCTAAAAAAATCATTCGGCAAGGGTACTATTGGCCAACTCTAGAAGAAGATTGTTCGGTCTTTGTCCGGCATTGCCATCAATGTCAACTCCATGCCGACAAAATCCATTCACCTGCCTCCACTCTTCACCCAATACATGCTCCATGGCCTTTCTCCATGTGGGCCTTTGATATCATTGGACCCCTTGGAGACCCGAACGCCACCAACAAAACCAAGTCTTTTATTCTTACGGCCACGGAGTACTTCACCAAGTGGGCCGAAGTAGAGGCATATGCGGAGATCAAGGCATCCACCGTGTGTACCTTCATCAAGCGCAACATTCTCGCCAGGTTCGGGATCCCTAGCAACTTCGTCACCGACAATGGGCCGCAATTCATCTCTCAAGAGCTACAGGACCTCTGCAACAGGTATTGCATAAAATTGCATCATTCATCACCATATTACCCTCAAGGTAATGGCCAGGCAGAGGCAACAAATAAAACCCTGATTAAAATCATCAAGAAAACGTGTGAGTCTAGCAAGTTCGCCGATTGGCCAGATAAGCTGGTAGACGCTCTATGGGCCTACCGCACTTCAGTACGGACCCCAACAGGTCAAACTCCCTATGCCTTGGCATATGGAATGGAGACTGTAGTCCCATACGAGGTGCTCATACCATCCCTCCGAGTTCAGCTTGATCAGGACATCCCGGTGAGTGAACGCAGGGAATCTCTCCTTGTGTAACTTGATCTGCTGGACGAAAAGAGGCTGGCCGCCGCTGAACATACTAGAGCTTATCAAAATCGGCTCAAAAGATTTTATCAGAAAAAAGTAATTGAGAGAAAAATTCGAGTCTGAGAAGTAGTGCTTAAAAGAGTATTTGTTAAGCTGGGTGGTCCCCGTTCCAAACTTCAACCTAATTAGGAGGGCCCCTTTGTAGTTTCAGCTATCTATCCTGGCAATTCTTACAAACTGCTTAATACTGAGGGAGAAGAATTGAATCATTAGTGGAACGGACTCTTTCTCAAAAAATATTTTCCATAAAAATCCAAAAAATTATATATACAACAAAATGCTGCGAAAAGAAGAACTTTGCTATCATCCAAGGCTTGCTTGCTACACGGCATAACCATTCAATCAAGGTTAAGGATAAGCACCATACTGCACCCGATTCACGCCCTGATCTGCCATCCGATGGCCTGATACTGAAAGAAGGGATGGGAAACCTCCTGGTAAAGAAGTGACGTTCTTATCCGGTTCCCTCCACAACTCGGTCCACGGCAGGTGCAAGGATTAGAAAGAGGAGTACTCGAAAAGCCCGCTACCCTAGTAGGAGGCAGCCTCAGAGGGTCTAACTTCTCAAAATAATAGGTGCCAAAAGATGGGCAATGAACCCCTCAGGTCATGAAAAGAAAGAAATATATATCTGACCTGTCTGAATGAGCACCTGAAATAACCCCATAAATGAAAAATGGCTCCAAAAGATGGGCAATGAACCCCACGGATCAAGAAAAAGAAAAAAATCCGTTTGAATGAGGGCCGAAAAAATAGGGGCAATTAGAAGGAGAGACCTGAAGAGGCCAAATCCCAACAGATAATTCGGGCAATAGTAGGGAAAACAAGTTTGAATTCCTTAATCTTGCCATGGACTTGCCTAGATTTTCTTCCCTCTTAACCACCGCGGATAAGGATTGACTAATCTAACTAGGAGGGATCCTTGACCGACTAAAGGTAGAAGGCCAAAATATCCAAGTCAGGGTAACCTATTTACACGTGATGTTTATCTTTAATCAAGAAAGGAAATGAAAGGATGCCAGTTTGCAAGCAAGTCAGAGGATGAAAGACGGTTACTCTCCTCGCATGAAAAAAAATCAAATATCCAAAACACAAACAAATCATAAAAGAAAAAAAATCATAAAAACTTTTAAAATAAAAATAAAAAAACTAAAAATGTAAAAGCACGTAAAACCCAAACAAAATAGAAAACCCCTAAAACAAAAAAATGTTATCTTTTGCATCCATATTTAATTTTCGTCTTGCATGTTTCCTTTTAATGCATTGCATACTTATTATTTTTTCTGTTTGAGAGGGGAAACGCCCCTTGACAACTTGCAAGGGGCTATACCCTAAAAGTAAACTAACGTGCTCTCAAAAGTCTGGACACGCAGGATAAAGAATAAATCCAATATCACTAATGATCAGAATGTACAGTGATAAGGAAGGAGACGGCACAATCAAGACTCGCCGCTTCCCTCTGGTACAAAATCCTCCGGGGTCGAGGCAGGGGGGGCATCGCCGCCCTCTCATCCCCTCGCCGAGCAGAGGCGGCCGCGCGACTCCGACTGAGACCCTGCTGGATCATCATCTGGGAGCCGCCAGAGTGGTGAGAACGCAACTCAGACCGAGCCCGAGCAAACTCCAACGTCAGCTGATGCTGCTGGTCTGAGACCTTCTGCATCTTTGCTGCGTGGCGCTCCTCCAGTGCCGGAATATGCTCTCCATGACGCCTCTCCATCGCATGGGTCTCCTCCATGAAGGCTAGGCGAAGACCCATCTCCTGCTCACCAGACGGACGGGAGAGGTCCTCCACCCTTCCCCGGAGGGTGGCAAGTTGCAGTTAGATCAAGAGACCTGTCAGAAATTGTCAAAAGCAAAGAAGGAACTTCAGAAAGAATTTTTTTGTACCTCTGAAGACGAAGAAGAGAGCTTCAACTCGAGCTCCCCAACATGTCTCGATAATCAGTCAACCTGAAAAGAGGGAAGCTACTCAACAACATGCAAGAAGGAAAAGAGAGAGAAAGAACATCGAACTCACCTCGTCGCGAAGACTCTGCTCAGAGTCGCGAAGACTCTGCTCGGTCTTCGCTGACTCGGCGACCTGGCAAAGAAGCTCCATGTTCTGCAGAAAAGAGAATGTCAACATCAAACAAAGGAAAGAGAAGCCAGTGGTAAGCAAAGAAATAACATACCGCGGCCAGCAGATCCGCCCACAAGGTGGAGCGGTCACTGTATGGGACAACTGCCGAGCAGGAGGGTTCCCCCACTGGTGAGGGCTAGGCGGCTTCCTCCGGAAAGAAAGCCGCCGTCTCCGGGACACCCATCCCATCGGTGTCCATGGGTTCGGCCTCGCCGGCATGGCCCCGTAGCTCCTCTAACTGGCGGAGAGCCTCATCACGCTGAAAAGAACCGGAATAAATCAATAAAAATGACAGAAACGAAGCCTGAAAGCAAGAGAACAGACCTCATGGCAAGTATGGAGGAAGCGATCCTGCGCCATCTTCAGCCGGCGCTGAGCTCGCTCCTCCTTCTCCCGACGCCTCTCTCGTTGAAAGAAGAGGACAAACGGCATTAGTCTGACAGTCATAAACAAGAAGCAAAGAAAAGAAAGCGGATCATACCAGATGTCGGGCCTTCTCCCAGAGAGAGGTCACCTTCTCGCGAAGGCGAACCAACTCGCTCTCCTCCGCCTCCTGCACCAAGGAAAGCCACTTCATCAATCATCCAGACAGGTAAGTAACAAGAAAATTCTAAAAAAGAAGAGAGGAAGGGGTTACAAACCTCCGAGTCGAAGAAGAGGTGGCCGCAGAACTCAGTGTACTGCTGTAGGTACTCTGAGCTATCTGTGGCTGTGGACATAACAGGAGTGCCACCACGTCGCCATATGTCCAAGGCGGTGCGGCACTCGTGTCTCTAGCCCACGGCGACAGTAAGGCCTCGTGATGACCTCCCCACCCGCTCATGGGGGTCTGGGAAGACCCACTCCTAGTGGAGCCCTAGTGAGTGCATCGCAAGACGCACCCACAGAGGCTCCACCTTGTTGAGGCAGATGAGGAAAAGATCACGGCCCAGAACCCCTTGGGTGGCCTGAACCCAAGGCTGCTCCTCCTCGTCCGACCCCAGATAGGGCTGCCAAACAACCTGTACCAAATACCGGTTAAAAGAACAGTGCTGTCAGAAATGATATGATCAGATCTGAGGGCAAGAGGTATACCTGATCGTGGGGGAAACGGAGCAGTCGATGGCGAAGGTCGACTAGCTGGGCATCGTGAGGAACGGCTGGTTGCTGTACCGACCACCCGCGTAGAAAGGGGTACTGGGGCGGGTCTGAGCGGACTCCCCGCCCTAGAGGAAGGTGTAAGTAACCCCAGATTTGAAAAAGCAACAAAAAGATAGCCGTTAGTTTTCTTTCAGTTAATAATAAATGCTACAAATAAAAGCAAGGCATACCTGTAGAAACGGGGTAAACCCGGCAATTGAGATCTCACCGCTCTCGCGTGCCAGGGAAGAGAACAGGTGGGCAAGCATCGCGGCGCCCCAAGCGTACTCGCCGACCCGCCCAAGGTCGACGAGTAAAGGCACGAAGCGTAGGTGTACCTTGTCGCTCTTCGTGGACAGAAGAAGTCTGGCCAGGAAGAACAACAAGAGCCTACGAAGGTCCACGTCCGCTTCAGGAGTACCCTCCTCACCGCGGAGGGTCTCCCGAACACGCAAGACCAGCTCCGCCATGAAAGCCGGTCTGAAATTCCCTGTCGGCATGGCCGCACGCATACCGACAAGGGCGGCAAAGGGACCCCTCTGAAGGGTGTGCCATCCCCCTGGACTCGCCGGGAGGGAAAGTCCAAAGTAACGCTCGAGTTTCCCCGAGTAGTCACTATAGGACTTCCCCGTCACGGGGCATCCATGGACACGCAAACCGGTGATGCGTGCCACGTCCTCCAATGTGGGCACCATGTGCCCCCACGGGAAAAGGAATGAGCAAGAGGTGGAATCCCACCTCTCCCTCATCGCCTGGACAAAGGGGAGGTCCTCCCAGAACGGCGCGCAACGAAAGAATGGGCCGAAACCCATCTTTTCCAAGCGCACCTTCTGGAAGGGCTGTAGCGCCTCGTACACAATGCCCACCAGCTCCAAAGAAATCCTGGAGTGGATCTTCTTCTGCAATGAATGGAAGTCTTGTCAGTCCCCGATTAGAAAAAAGAAAAAAAATATATAAAAGAAAATCATGCATGTTTACCGGTACTTTTGGCTCTATATACTGCTCGGGCGCGGCAAACACATCGTCGTCGATGTCCTCGTCAGACATCGCAGGTGCCGCAGCAGAAGTAGAGGCCTTGGACGCGTGAGAGCGTCGCACCATATGAAAATAAGGAGACCAAGTTGTTAGATACATAAAATAATTTAGAAGGAATCAGGTTCCTGGGCATTCCGGCGCTTCCGGAATGCCCAGGCGACCCGGTCGCCGGGACGTCTGGGCAGGTGTCCCGCGCAGCGGGACGCTTGGCGCAGGCGGCCCGGGCTTCCCCCCTACTGACTTCCGATTTCAAAAATTTTTGCACCTATAGAAAGTTGAAACTACGATCTATAATAGTCGTGAAAGGAATAACGGACCTCAGAAGTCGTAGGAGAAGCGGGAAGCCGCGGAAGTCAACCGTATACTTTTCAACATGGAATCCTCGCCAGAACGTGTGAAAATGAACGGCAAATCTTAGCTATTTATATAGAAACAGTGAAAATTTTGCTTGCTGCCCAAAAATTTTGAAAAAATCACCAAAAACATCATAAAAATAGAAAATATTTACGGGTACCTTCCGATTCCTAGTTCGGAACGGGGAAGGCCGATTTGGGCCCGGTAGACGCTTCACACCGACCCGATTATCCGGCATAACCCGAAAAAAGAAAAAGGCATTTGCAATCATATGAATTTTCTTGTAAGCATGGCAATTGAGTTTTTCAAAATTCAAAAATTGTTTTTTGTACATTTCCATGCTAACTCTCTTGCAGAACAGACTCTAGTCCAAAACAACAGACAAAAACAGGAAGTAATCCATAAAGCCGTCAAGAGAATGAAGCTCTCCTCAGGACGCGGAAGCCAACTGGCAACATTGCCAGCCTGCCTGAACTAAAAGGAGATGCCACTCGTTTGCCTCCACATGCCTGGTCCTGATCCTCGGAATCGGGGAGCGATGAAGAAGCTCACGAACCGGCATGTTTAGCTGAAGAGCACAACGATGCGGGTTGTACAACACAAGAGACCTCGTCATCACCAAAAATAGCTCTCTACCAGGAACGAGGCAAGTCTGGAAAAGTGCGCGAGTCACCGGCTGAGTAGCGGTAAAGAACTGCTGATGCATGACGGCTTCAAAGTAATCCTGCCAACTACGCCTCGACCGGAACCCAGGGCAGTGATCCCAGACGCCCCTGCTCAAGCCTGTCCATCTCACCACCCCAGCCAGGGGACTACGGACGAAGGAGCTCGGGAAGCTGGGAGTGGACGCCGTGAACCTGAAGTGGAGATCAGCCCAACAGCTAAACAGCAAGAGACTACCAGAAAAAAAGCGACCTAAGCTGGCTTCAGTCAATCCTTGGTAGAGAAAACCAAGAACTGACATAGCCAACCGACGGCCACTCTATATTCCCTCCACATGGGCCAGCTGGGCAGAACTGACAACGTCATCTCCAGAAGGGTACAAGACAGTCATCACAATACATATGGCAGCCCCTTTTAATCCAGATGTCAACTGCTCCGCTGAGTCGCCGGTAGACTCCAAGCAAGACAAAGTCCAACTGTATAAACGGGACAAGTTGACCCCCTCGCCATCCAGCAAGCCAGTCGCCTCCGAATAAGACATAAATTCCTGTAATATTTGTAAACACGAGCAATCTATGGACGGGACAAAGAAATATGGAGATTCACCCATTTCGCTGGCCCTTAGGCCCAAGATGAGCTCCACTTCCTCCAGAAGGATGGAGCATTCAAAATCAGCAAATATGAACGTGTGAGTCTCCGGGTGCCATCGTTCCACTAAAGCACCTAACATTGCATAATCCCAGTGGTAACAATGGATGCGTCGGAAATGGGCAAGAATGCCCCTCAAGCCCCAGCCGTGTAAAGTTTCCAACGAGTGACGTGTCAACGTCCAGGTCAGGCGTTCAGCCCATGCAAACTGACCGAAACGGTTGGAAGAAGGGAAAGACGGCAATTCCTGGACAAGGCACAGAAAATCAGGAGAATAAAAGTTCTGTGAATACCAGGCGACCCGTCTACCGAGTCGCCCAGGCGACCCGTCTGTCGGGCCATTTCCCAGAACAGTAAGAGGCACCCTTTGATCCAATGGTCCAAGCATCGTTTAAACAAAAAAGGACGAAGGAAGGAGCCTAGCACATGAAAATGCAAGAGTGAAAGAGAAAAAAACAATACGCTTACTTCGTTAAGATGAAGAAGACTCTGGATATGATCTGGAAGAACCGACATGGGCAGAACCGAGCTTTGCCTAGCATAAGGCATGATGGAAGTCTCCTTGCACAAAAATCTCACAATTTCACACTCTAAGGAAGGTTAAAAGTGCTGTGGGTGGAGAGACCCACGAGTTTGGGGGTCTCTTAAAGACTTGAGAGTGGTCAAGGCAAGTACATGACCAATCATGTCAAGGACAGATACAGCAGGCGACTCGTTGACTGGGACGCCCAGGCGACCCGCCTGCCGGGTCGTCCAGGCGACCTGTCTGCCGGGTCATCTGGGCGACCCCCCAGACGGGTCGTTTCCTGCTACCAGAACCGAAAAATTCCATTCTTTACTTAAAGAAAGCATGCATTCACTACATCAAATGTTCAATAGTTTGAAAATACATATCTTGAAACTAACATAAGTGCAGGAAAAGGAAAAATCAAGCACGGATTGCCCAAAGCTTCTTCAAGTAATGAGCTTTACGCGCTTCATCCTCTTCAGTCACCATCCAAGGACTATGTAGTTTACACGCCTTCCACAGAGCAATTGCACTTTGACATTCCTCCTCATCATCTTGTGTGCCAAGGCGACGATCCTTGATGCTCGGAAGATGCGACACCTATGGCATCTTCTGCCTGCAAAGACCTAATTGGGGTAAACACCGGTGAGCATTATATAAAATCAATGAGGTACCGGTGATAAGTCGAAGGTCCACTCCCGGGATAAAGCATGCTTTAAGATCCTTCCGGAGTAAAGGGAGTGGCACGCATAAGAAGCTAGCACGGTTAAGCTTGGACAGATACAGGTGCCAGTCTTGGCGAGTTTTCACCGTAGGACACTTGTTAATAACCTTCTCTTCCATGCCAAGAACAAAGGATAAAGAATGCAAAGGGCTGAGGAGGAACAAACGCGAGGCAGGAAGGATCTCCTCAGCAACATCAAATTTGAAGTGAAGTTCTGCCCAAGAAATTAAAAGGAGGATGTTGCCAAACATAGGACGACCAAGGCATGCTGCAGAAAGCCCTTCATATAAGAAGCCCAAGACAGATGGGGCAATGCGCTCCCGGCGCCACAACCCCCAAATGCAAGACAAAGAATTGGGAGCAATCCAACCATCCTCTGAAGGGTAAAGGAAAGCAGAAATAACACAAGTCACCACTCCTTTCAACCCGCAAATAAGATTGTCAGAATCTTCAGATGCCTTGTCCATACTCTTAAGAGACCATGTCAAAAGACCTTCAAAAGAAATCTTGCCACCAACAATCAATGAAGAGGCTTCCATTGGAGTCATAAGTTCCTCTATAAACAAGTGAGCGGTCAGAGGAAAAGGTGGGATAAACATGAAATCTTCTTGACCATAAGGAGAATCCGGGAGGCCTAACAACATTTCAACTTCTTCAAGAAGAATGGTGCATTCAAAAGTATCAAGAATAAACGTGTTAGTATCTGGATGCCAACATTCAACCAAGGCTCCCACAAGAGCAAAATCCCAATAATACTTAGAGCAATTTATCACGTGAACAAAGAAGTCGGCCATGCCCCATTGCCGGAGTACATGGTGAGTTTGCAAAGTAATATACGGAATAACGCGGGAGACCCATTGACATGAGCCACATCGACGGGCTCCCAGAAATGCTGGGGGATCCTGAACATGCACATATAAAAATGTCAGCAATGCACAGATGACCCGCCTGACGGGTCGCCCAGGCGACCCGCCCATCAGGTCACCCAGGCGACCTGTCTGCCGGGTCGCCCAGGCGACCTGATGCCGGGTCATTTCCAGACGACAGTTTCAATTCCGAAAATGTGAGAAAAAGTGGAATCCAAATAAGAAGGAGATAATTTTGGAGGAAGAAGAAAGAAGATATCAAGAGAAAACTTACAATTCCGGCCATTATTCTGTTGAAAATATGCCTCGGAACCTCCGAAAATTGTCTTGCCTTCTTCGGATGAATGAATCTTGAAGGATGAAACATTGTGAGAGGAGTAGAAGAACCAAAGGAGAAAAGGAAAATATGATGTTCTCATAAGAGGGGCGAGTTGGGGGCTAAAAAGGGGGAAAGGAGCTGTCCTGCACTTTATTTAAGGCTGAAAAGATGTCCAGAAGTCCAATCTGCCTGCTCTGACAACGGGAGCAGGTGACCCGGCAGACGGGTCGCCTGGGAAACTTGTACACTTGACGACAGTTGTTATATATGCCTAATTTGAACGTTGAAGACCTCGAGTTCAGGACAGTTGAGCTTGAGAACCCCCTCAACAAAAACAATGATGGTTCAACTGTTTCTAGACTCGCGGATAGACCAAAGTCTTACGTACGGGGACGATGGTTCTCTCTAAGAGTATCCTGACCCGTTAAACATAGGACCTATATCTTCAACTATTTGCCTATTTTTGAGTTTTTTTTATTTTTCCTCAAAAAAATATTATAAATCATGCGTCATGCATCGCATACCCTCCGGACACTTCAAATGAGCTGTATTCCGGTGTTCCGAAAAGTTTCTCGCTAGATTCAATAAATTCTAAAAAACATGGAGTTATTCCACTCCGGACAAAATCGACACCCTTGCAAGAACCAAATGAACTCGGAAGACAAAACCCCGAAATGATTAGATGTTCCCCCTTTGTTTTTGTTAGTTTAGTTAGCCCTTCTCGGTACAAGCACACACCACAGAGCTGGCCCGCTAACCGAGATGAACTCACGAGCCACGACTCGGGGGTCCCCCATGCTGGGGGGCAGGCTTCTGCCTTTATGTTCGTGCCCGCGGCACTGCATCCATCCAATCAATGACGGGAATGATCTGAAGAGGACAAATGGAAACGGCAAAGGACCGGTAATGTCCGCTCATTGCCCAATTAGGCAGTAGCCTGCATGTCTAAATCTACACCTTGGTGCCACCTTTTCAGTCCGCGCCATTGCATGCCGCTACGCCTCATTACATTTCATTTCATTCATCTACGCTTCATTCCATATCGCTCCCCTACAAAGCCGACACCAAGGCGAGGCCACCTTTACTTATGTTCCTCCTTCTGGTTTTTTCCTTATCCACTCCAGATTCTTCAACTTCAACCACATGTTATAGTTAAAATACACCAACTACTCATGTCTTCTTGATGTCAATCAATTCCTTTCCTTTGTATGAATTAGGTTGAATGTTGACCAATTCTTTTCGCATTCTAAACTTGATTTGTTTTGGCTCAGGACACCTATTGCAACATACTCCAAATCCTCATTGATAGAAATGTATGTCCTATAAATCAATCATATGTGACATGATTTGATATTTTTAAAAATACCTTATTCAATTAATTAGATAAAACTTCATTATTTACTCTTATTATGTGTACATCATAATGAAGTGCGTGATCATATGCAATGATGATTAAATCATGATAAATATTATAATAATGAAATCAATCTGTGATCTAAATATTTTAAATTTTAGGATCCTTGAGATAAAACATCAAGGATCTATATAGATTAGTGTGTGTGATATCTTTTTATGTGATGAAAATGACCAATCTTGTTAGTCATTAGTGTGGTGATACTAAGATACACATATAGTTTCTCATTAATCGAATGAATTTACTGTAGACACGTAAATTTTGCCTATTTGAGGAGCTTAAGATCCATGTTTTCTTAGAAGGTATTCGAGTTTTCCGATAAACAAACCGGATCTCCAAGAAAACGGCTCAAAAGTGAACTCTGGGGGCGTAGATGACCCGTCTGCCGGGTCGCCCAGGCGACCCGTCTGCCGGGTCATCTGCCAAATCGTCCGTTCTGACGGTGGTAGGTGAAACGTCAAATACGAACAGGTACGGGAAGCGACCCGGCCAGCGGGTCGCCTGCCAAAACAGTGTACGAATTGAACGAAGTGACCCGTGAACGGCGCACGCTCATTCGGACGGTCAGAGTCGGTTGGGCGTAGGCGACCCGTCAGACGGTTAGTCCACTTCCTTTTGCGGTTTTAGTTCACTTCTTTTGCAAGATGCTTCACTATCTTAGTTCTAATCCACTTTCATTTGTTTTCGTGGCTTACTTGTTTTTGTAGGAACAACTAAAGTGCTTCAAGCTCTTTCTTCTCGGCCGGCCGAAAAGGAAGAAGATGGAACCCATAATCTCCCAACACAATCTCTCCGCTTAGGTACGTTCGGTCATTTCCTTTAATACTTACATTGTCTCTTTACCTTTACTCTCGGAACCCGCGGTTCCTGGCGACCACAACCCTACACCACCGGCGAAACCGAAAGGAGGAGCGGTGCTCATTGTTCCGACCCAGGGGGAAGAAGAAGGACCGGGTCCAGATCGGGAGTTCCACATTTACTGAACTGATTGAATTAGAAATTTTAAATGGTATCTTAATGAATTGTCAATTATAATTTTTTATCATCACAGTTGTATAGTTTGACCTTTGATTTAAGTCGTTAAAGATATCTTGTTGGACAAATCTTGTATTTTGACCATTGACTTATGGATCATCAATTAGATGATCCAGTACAACAATATATTGCATACAAGGGAAACATAGTATAGACAATTGAGTGTATAATAAGGAATCGTTCACTCTCGATAAGTTAAAGTAAATATCTTATGTGACAATACTTTAAATCTCTGGCTAGAGTAAAATGGATGATTGGAAAAGAGCTTTTTCAATTGATCTAATACTAAGTATAAAATTTCATAAAGTCAATATATTAAAGGAGTAGACAGTCAATGTCGCACTCTTATCCGACTGTGAAATTGAATAGATGATGGTTCATATCTATATGACAAGATGAAAAGATTTAATAGAGATAATATTAATCTCATAGTTGTTTGAGATCATGGGATGTGACTTATACTATTTATGATTGGTAGACAATTAAATTTGTTATCAAATAACATATTTAATTTAATTAAATAAAATTATTTTATTATAATTAGGCCTCAACCAAATATGCTATTGGGCCTAATGGGTTACACATATAAGACTTATTCATAAGTACATGGACAAAGGTGTAATTATAAATATTTTAGATTTTTATGTGAAATTATAAATTATCTATAAATAATAATGGTCCCAACAAAACCCTATTATGATAAGGGTGAGAACCACATGCTTGGCCTCCTCCTTACCTCCTCCTTTCTTTGAAAGAAGTCTATAGGTGATGGAGCTCTGTTCAAGAAGATCTCTTGAGCTCGGTGCGAAGGGAAAACTTACTATGAATAAAGTTCGTGTGGATACTGTTAGTGACTGGGCACTTGAACAATTTGAAGAGCTTGATAATTTCTTCTACTTTCTCTCCAAAGGATTATATGAATTCTTTGTTGGTATATTCAAACTCGTTTTGATCAGTATTTTTTGTTATTCGATTCTGATTAAGATAAGATCAATATAAACCCAAAGGAATCATTACTTTCACTACACCAAATTTTATAAGGTTATTCTTATCCTTGGTATCAGATCCAAGTTGCAGTCTCAATTGAAATTGACAATGAATCAATGTTATTTTATGTGCTTTATGTTTTTTCAAATATGTGCAAACATCTATTTTGTCAATGCTACCATAATTTGCATGAGATACATATTTGATATTGGTTGGCATTTTTATAATCTTATGACAAAGAGCTTTCCAACAATATAAACCTTTTTAATTTTAAATTTCTATAGATTCTGGGAGAGGCCCCAAAAGATGGTGATTTGATTTTATAGAAATCACAATCTGGTTTTGTAGATTATGTGAAATCTCCATTCATGGAGAGAATTAATATTCTATCAAGGTTTTATAAGATAGATAATTTGATTACCTTTTGTTTTCCTATGATTTCCTACTTCAAACAGTGGTCGAGGAAGCATATTTTGGATTTTTTTGGTGGCAGAGGTACCCATGGCAGCAACACCTTCCTCCTAAGATTTTGGGTAGTTAAAAATATTTTATGGTTTAAGTATGAAGAATTTAGAATCCTCAATTGATGAAGATTTGAATATATATATTTTAGGATTTTTTATCTATATGAAGTGTCTGCATTTGGGGTCAATCTTTGTGACACAGTATCCATTTGGGTACTATGTTTCCTAATTACAATGCCCTTTTTGGGGGAGGAAGATGACCCTCGCATGTCTTCAAATCATATTAGAAGGCACTCTATCAGATCTGATTAAGAGCTAGATTGACCTATGCCCTATTTGACAAGGTAGGTGATGTGGATGGCATGCAAAAGTTAGGGGTGGTGCCATTATGAGGTAAATTCAATGATGACCTATATTTTGACTTCCCTTTATAGTTGTGCACATGTGAGTTAATATAATAAAATAATTATATTATTTATGTTTATTTTAAAATGTTTAAAATTAATAAAATTGCCTAAAAATTTTTAAAAAATAAATTTTTTTAGAATTTTACAAGTTTAAAATGTTTAATGATCTCTTAGATGATATTAAGCCCTATTGTCAAATATTCATGTATAGTTAAACTTTTAAATTGTTTTATATGCTTAAATTATTGTATTAGTGTCTTAATAAATTTTTTAAAATAGAAATTTTCAAAATAATGATTAGAACATTAATTTTTAACTTTGCACAATGTTGGAAAAACATGAATAATTTAAATAGTTTAGATTTGCTTGTTAGTTTCATATAAATTGTTTATATGCTATTTTAATGTTATTTATTTCATGAAAAAATTGTCAACCATGAAATTGAGAATTCCAAAATTATGAATTATATTTTATGGTATAAATGTTATATCATATTAATATCACATATTCGCACTATGTACATGTGATGTTTAATGTTTAAATGTATAGAGATCATAGACTTAAAATTAATTATCATGTGATGATATTTAATTTGTGCGGATGTATTTAATGGGACCTGCGTGCCTCCTCCCTCTCTCTATTACATTTTAATTGTGAATTCCTCCTCCCTCTATTAATATACTTTCCTTGGTTAAAACCCAATGTTTCTTATTACATTATGCACGTTTGCAGGTCTTCTTACCCTAAAGTTGCTTGTAATGATAATAAGTCAGTTCGTGGAGGAGGAGAGATCGGGACCATTGGAGAAGAGTTCTTCTAAAACTGGAGGCACAATTACATCGATATCAGATGCTAACTCTTTTTGTTGCATATCGTTCTGATTTTGGTGTTGCATGTATGATATGTGGATGTGTGCTACAAGTTAAACCTCATATAGATATATGACATTCTAAAGATATATATTATAATTAGCATATATTATTAATGAGATTAAAATAAAACTTTACTGTCGATAAACATGAAACATTAAGAATGACTCATGTAACCTTTCGTTATTGTAGTTTTGATGAACCAATCTTAGATTTAATGGGCTTGTTGTGCCACCACAAGGCTTATTGAGCAATAGATTGGTGATCATGGATAAGGCATTTGCCAAACTTTGATGTAGACCATTTGTATGGCTTTGCTGTGCTACCACAATGGCTATGTGAAGAATTGATTCTCATAATGTAATAGGCAGGTGTGACCTAACTAGAGTATATGATTTGCTGTGCTATCATAAGGTCATAACTGTAGAGGCTAAATGACAAAGAGTTGCAACTGACAATAGTTGTCTATCTATTAAGTATGAGATAATTTATTGTGTCACCATAAGGTTAATAGGGTCTTAGTACCCATTACCCTGTCTTTATATAATGAGCGTTATACAAATTTGTCAAAAATAGTGAGGAATATAAATTAAGATAAAAGACTGTATCTTAAATTCAAATGAATACGTACAACATTATATTAATGAAATTATATCTTTATTGTGGAATGAGACGATAAACCACCAATAATAAGATATATTATATGTCAAGTAACTTAATAGTTCACATTTCTTAAACCGGTTTAGAACCAATATAATTGTTCTTATGATTGACCAACAGACTATCCTACTTGACAAGTATGTGTCCTAAACTATATAAATGATATAAGAGAAGATAAATCTTATCTAATAAGTAATATAGAGAAGATGAATTGATGTTAGTTTATGTAAGATATACATTAGAAGAAATATGAATAGATAGATAATATCCACCCTAACTATGATGAACTAATTTATGACAAGTTAGAACAAGTATTTTCTATTACTTTTAAAGTCAGAATTTTACACTTGACTTCATTTTATGTTAAAAGCTGTTGATCTTCAACTTTGATGTAAAGTCTGACATTGAAACGTGTTAATTTGTTTTGCAAAAGAAATCTAGTACGCAGGTTATATAAATAATATTTTAAAATGTTTTGGTTAAAATACCCATGAATTTGCATACTTCCCACCTTGCATACTCTAGTTTGCCACAACCGCTAAGGGTCTGTTTGTTTCTACTTAAAAGTTGCCGCATGCACCGGTTTTCGAGAAAATGCCATCAACTAATTTATTTGGTTGCAGGTAAAACATAAATCAAGTAAAATCAAATCCCACCTCTTCACGTAAACTTGGATTTTGACATCCGCTGGATTACGGCGGATGCCGTTTTCAGTGGTGTGTCTTTTGAGTATATATTCATTAAATAAAATATTATTAAATAGATATTATTAATTTTAATAACTTAATTTTTAAAATTAATTTTTTTAACGACATATATAAGTAGATAAAAATTTTATTCTATTTTTATGCGCTTTTAAAATAATATAAATTTATTGAAAAGTTATTTTATCATAGGAATTAATTATTTAATAAATTTATTAATAAAATTTTAATTGAAATTTGAATTACGTAGTATATATTTTATTTTAGTGTATTGTAGATTTCCAAAATATAAATTTTAAATAAACCATTTTTTATGAAAAATTTTAGTTTAAAAATAATTTGCCATATACTTAATTTGAAAATATAAAGTTGATATTAGTTATTATTTATAAATATTCAAGTAAATAAATGAGGATACTAAAGTAAAACTTTAAAAGAAATTTAGAAAAATAATTTATACATATTCTCTGAAAATAATTTAAAAAAATAATTGATTTTTTTCCCAAAAAATGACTAATATCTAAATAATAAACTATGCTTTCAATTTCAATGAAAAATAACTTTATGCCAAATAATTTACTTAATTTATTTGTGTATCAAGATTTTGTTATAAATAATAATATAATTATATGAATATTGATTAAATTATTATGGCTGTTATGCTGTTGTAGAAGCATTTGATAAAATTTTTTGAAAAGCAAATACAGACAACCAAATGGCCAACGTAGTTTTTTGTTTCCTTGAAATTAATATCCTGGGAAAAATATTTTCGTTGGTTATGGGCGACGTGGACGCGAGAGATTCCCCACAAGCGCCATATATTCCGTCCCCGGCGGCGCGACTGCTGGTTTTCTCTCCCTTATCAGCTGCAAATCTCAGTGCGGCCACCTGCGGATAGCGATCTGCCGACATCGCTCTGAGGAGTAAAATTCATCCCCTTAATTTAGATTCTCACAACGGATGAGCGTTGAGCGGGACCCCAGCCGCCGTCTTTCGTTATCCGTGATCATTCGCCAGAAGGGGAAGAAGCGGACCCCCCTCTCTCTCTCGCGGATATGTCTCCTTTTTTGTGTGGCTTCTACAGAACCGTGCAATCTCTTTAAGCTCCGACGTCGGATGATGGCGGCGGGACCCCCGGAAGTCGGCACGTCTATCGCATATTCCCGGCCCATCCCGTAAGATTGCTTTATGGAGGTGGAGAGGCAACGAACACGTCCGGCGAACATCAGCACGCGTGTCCGTGGGGATCCCCACAGGCGGTCAGGAGCGTCCATCTTCCGCCATTTACAAAGCAGCAACGGCGGCGGCAGAAGCTGATATCGGCGGTGTAGGGCGCTATATATATGTAGCTGAACCTTATCGTTTGTGCCTGGCCTGGCCCAGCAGCCATGTACTCTCAGTTAGGGGTGTCAATGGGCCGGGCCCGGCCCGGCCCGCAGCCGGCCCAACAAAGCCCGCTCCAATATATAATGGGCCGGCCCGGCCCGGCCCGTATTACATTTCGGCCCGACCCGGCCCGGCCCAAAAAAAATATAAGTTTGGCCCGGCCCGACCCGGCCCGGCCCGTTCTTTTTAACATATTATAAGATATATTTTAAAATTTAAATTATTTAATATATTTGAGTGATAACATATAATTATTAATAATTATAATTTAATTTTTAAAAATAAATATATAATATAGTATTTAATTCAGTTATTCGCGAGTTTATCGAGCCAAGTAAAAGTATGTTCAAACTTGACTCGTTTAATGAGTCGAATTTTATTTTTTGTTCAAATTTATTCATTTAATGTAATGAAGGAGTTAAATCGAATTTTTATCGAGTTAAATTTTAAATTATTTATCAAGTGTATTGGTTAGTTTGCACCTCCGCTTACACGTAGGGGTGTCAATGGGCCGGGTTGGGCCGGGCCCGAAGCTGACCCAATAAAAGTCCAAATCAAATTATAACGGGCCGGCCCGGCCCGGCCCGCATTATATTTTTGCCCGGCCCGGCTCGACCCGCATAAAAATTAAATTTGGCCCGGCCCGACCCGATCTTTCTAATATAAAAATATATATAAAGTTAAAAATAAAAAATAATATAAATATGATAAAAAATTATAAAAACATCCCAGCGACATCCCAGCGAGTTTTGGTTCGATAAATTTAGCATTAATTTAACGCTCAGTTGTGGAGCTTTTCATCGCAAAAAATACTAAATGTGGAGCTAATTATTAAAAGAATAGTTTATTTATGCATATGTTGTTGCATATTTCTCCCTGGATGATGCCTTCTTATTTCTTGAACATTTGTATATTACACAAATTAGAAAGAAATGGAAGGACGTTAACGTTAGCTCCGTAGCGGAAAAGGGGTAAAAAGTCTTTTCGTGGGAGAGGGTAATAGACACCCAACGTTATCGTTATCCTTCCAAATTGGAGCGGGCATGGTAAAATTTTGTAAAAATGAACCTACCGTAAAAGCGCTTGAGGTGCAAGGGACCTTCTATTCATTTTCTCTTAAAAAAAAAAGTCTTTGGAAGCAAGAGGTAAAAAAGGCCGCATGGCTTTTAAGGACCTCGGTTACGTATTGGGGGAGTGTTGGCAGCGGCCGACAGCCGGGGGAAGCAGAAGCGTCGCGTGCCCGTCTTCGCCCTTGTTCAAACACTCCTCAACGCCATGAGATACCGAGCCGGATCCGTCAAGGATATCACCGTGGAACAAGGCCCGCGGGCCTGTTTTCTTGGCCCGGCTAATGTTTGAGGGCTCGTAGATCTGCCGAAACACAGCCCCGGGCTGGCCCGGCCCGAGGGCCCGCGGGCCAGCCCTGTCCATTGCCGCCCCTATTCCAAACATCTAAGAAAAAAAATTCAATCACTGGTTTGCAAAAAAGCATAAGAAAAACAGTTTCAATAATAACAACAATGATAGGTCCACAAGAAATTAAAATATTCTACTACTCCTGCAGTGATTACGGGGGTTGAGAATTTTGGAAATTTAAGTCACTTCACACCTGCTTCCCCATCTGGTGGGTTGCCCTCTTAACTGCCATCTGGTAGGGGTGTCAATGGGCCGGGTCGGGCCGGGCCCAAACCCGACCCAATAAAAGCCCAATTCAAATTATAACGGCCCGGCCCGGCCCGCATTATATTCTTGCCGGCCCGGCCCGGCCCACATAAAATTTAAATTTGACCCGGCCCGGCCCCGGCCCGATCTTTCTAATATAAAAAATATAAAGTTCAAAATAAAAAATAATATAAATATGATAAAAAATTTATAAATATGAAAAAAATGTATAAATATTTATGATGTGTTATAGAAATTAAAATTAAGATTCTTTTTTAAAATATCAAAGTAAGACGAGTTTGATAAAAAATTCGAAACATAATTAAAATAAGAATAGTAGATGCTATGCACTCTACGTATTCTTAATTTTTTAATTTATAATAAAATATATAGATTTGATTTGGATCGCTTAAATTTTATAATATATAATAAAATGCATATCATATTTTTAAAATTTTTAAACATCAAATCAACTACCAAAGAAATATTTTGAATCTAGAAATAAAAATAAATACATAGATAGAAACATATTATTTAACACCCAAATAATCATAGATATACAACCAGAGTTAAAATATATTTTTTACAATTTCTCTTATAGTTACGTACCTTGTTCCGACCCTTCTTGCAAAAGGTTCCATTAAAATAAAACAAAAAGATTTTTGCATGTGTGCCAGCGGACTAAGGGACGCAGACAGTTGAACCGACCGTTGAACAGTGCTGCGGAACAAGGCCCGCGGGCCTGGTTTTTTGGCCCGAGTAACGTGTGAGGGCTCAATTTTCTGCCCCGAAATAAGGCCCACGGCTGGCCCGGCCCGAGGGCCCGCGGGCCAGCCCTGTCCATTGCCGCCCCTACTCTCAGTCGATCGGAGAGGGACAGGACGGCGCTGTAGCTCTTTGTATGCTGTAAATCCAGGGGGAGATCCAGACGTGTTCTTCTGCTAACACCGACCATGCACACAGGACACGTATATATGCAAACATATGCGGACAAACGAAAAGAATCGGGAGATTCGAGGCATACTGACGTCCGTTCATCGAACAGGACGTCGCCGGCCGCCGGCTTCTGTCTTTATCAGCTATTTTGGAAGCTAGCTTGATAGAGAGAGAGAGAGAGATGCTGGAATCATCGGGCCAAAGATTAATTATTGCGATTCATTCTAGCGATCTGACTATATCAGCAATAAACGAAGGGTCCCGCGGGCCTCAGAGGTTCGTATGTGATCAGATTTTCACCAGGAAGGCTTGGGGGCTTCGATCGATCTCCAAAGGGTCCCCGCGTCGTGTCAATCATCGGGACAAAGATTATTGCGATACACACTAGCGATCTGACTATCAGCGATGAATGAAGGGTCCCGCGGGCCTCGGTGGTTCATATGTGATCAGATTTTCACCAGGAAGGCTTTGAGGCGTCCCCGCGTCGTGTCATTTGGCTATGTCTATAAAGTTCACTATCTAATGATATATATCCTGAGAGAGAGAGAGAGAGTGCTTGGTGAGCTCTTAAACTTGGGCAAAAAACGACAAGTAGGACTAGAAATTAACACAAGAATAAGTAACAAGTATCTTATTTTCTTACCAATATCTGATCATTTTCCAATGGCCCGAGAGATCTAGTTGCATTTGGTTGGAATTGGTAAAAGATTTTTATCCTTGAATTTTTTAAACACGATTTCATCCAAATTCGTTTTCTCTTTTGGACTCTTGGATTGAAATGATTAAGCTTAGTTCTTATGACAAAGAAAGACATGCTTTCGGTTTTCTCTCAATTTTTACAATTTGTCTCTTGGATTATAATGATTAAGCATACACAATATGTATAGTTAAATATATGTTTACCATATTTTCATCATTCATCATTTTCAAAGGAGCACTTCCCTTTTCTGTAACTATGTGCGTGTCTTATTCATGGAGGTAACTGGCCTTTTCTAGTTATTTGAGGAATCACCTAAATCATTCTGATCATATTCTGGATTTTACATTATCTTACAAGATTTATTAAGACTATGTTTAAGGTTTATTTTCTATCCAGACAAAATCTTGTACACACAGAACTTAACAGATATACACATTTTAATTTGAACTAGGACCAAGATGGTCCATAAAGCTTTAATTTTTAAGAAAGAGAAGAACAAATATTTTTGGGAGAATTACTCTTAGGTCCATTTAAGAAAATGACTTTAGTAAAAACTCCGTTGACCACATTTCGTTACTGTTTAGTCTGTTGACACTGAATTTCATTATCACCCAGTCCATTTCTTCATCCCATCATTTTCAAATCCCACTTTTACCCCCGGCGGGGGGAGCGCCGCGGGTGGGAGCCTCGCCGGGGGCGGGGGGTGTTCCGCGGGCGAGCCGCGCCTTGTGGCTGCGGGGAGCCGCGGGAGGGGGGGCTTCCGCAGGGGCGGGGGGAGCGCCGGGGGGGGGGGGGGGGGCTTCCGCGGGCGGCGGCGCCTCGCCGGGGGGCGTGGGGAGCACCGGGGGGGGGGGGGCTTCCGCGGGCGGTGGGAGCGCCACGGGGGCGGGGGAGCGGGGGGGGAGGGGGGGCTTCGCAGGTGGGGGGTTGGCGAGAGAGGGGAGCCGCGCCGGGGGGGCTTCCACGGGCGGTGGGAGCGCCGCGGGGGCGGGGAGCGCCAAGGGGGGGGGGCTTCCGCGGGCGGCGGCGCCTCGCCGGGGGGCGGGGGGGGGGCATTTACGACATTTCAAATCCAAATTGGAGTGGGGGTGACGATATTTTGAAAAAACGGACCTAATGGTAAGGTGTTTTTGAAAACGGACCTAGTGGTAAAGTGGTTTCTTTAAAACGGACCTAGAGTGCATTTATCTCTTCTCTCTGGGTTTTCAAAAGTTAATACCTTGATAATAATATCAATTTTGAAAGTTGTAGGGCAAGCAATATATGAAAATATTTTATACAATACAAATGTCATGTTCTATCAATTTTAATACTAATATTCTAACATCATAAAATGTCAATATCAAAATTAATATAATATTATTTTTGATACTCTAATCAGATAGAACATAAAAATTGTATTATATATTATCAATTATTACAAGATTCATACCTTTCGAAAAGCGGAGAGAAGAAAAAGATCAATTCCTAACAACGTCTGTCCATAACATGGTTTATGGTGAACATACCCTGAACCTCATCATTTTGAGTCCTCACACCAGAGGGGCTCATCAGCTATATGGTTTAGTGATTAAATCAATACTTATTGTCTTGTTTGATTAAAGTATCAAAAAAAATTATATCAATTTTGATATTGATATTTGTAAAGAATAGAATATCAAGATCAAAATTAATATTAGTGAACGCTTATATTATATATCATGTGTTTTGTTTACATTAAGTGTTTTTGGTATGTGTAACATGTTTTCATGTAGTGTTGATAGTCAAACACCTATTGATAATTTCTTTTATTATCATTTCAAAATTGATCCGGATAAAGTGCCCAATATAACTACCAAACCGGACCTAAAGGATCACTTTTCTTGTTACCAATATATGTATATGCTATGCCCCGTTTTGAGCCCGACCAAGTTTGTTAACATAGTGCTTCTCTCCCAAATAAAATTAACAGTTTCTTTAACATCAAATGAAAGATCAAAAGTAAACTATATAACAGCAGTTTCAAGGTAAAGCCAAAACCAAAGGTTGCCTGGAGCTGCCGCCAAATGGCTGGTCACATTGGAGCTCTTCAAATGGCATCTTTTGTTTGGAAAACTAGATGAACCCACGCTGGAAACCGCTTCACAACATGGAATATATCTACTATCACCTCACTGTACTGCACAAATCATCCCACATACGACAAGGCGGAAAAAAATAGCAATGATTGTATTAAAAAGTGAGATGTATTTATGTGTGATTGATTTTCTCATTCTCTGCCATCATCTTCCCCCAAAGAGTTCAGCCACATATCATGGATGCCATGTCTTGCTGGAAGCACCAAAAATTAACTAAAGAGTAGGAGAAGTAACAATGTAGAAAGGAATCATGATTACAAAGAAATATAGTAAATAGTTGAACAACACCTACAAGGCGAAGAAAGTGAAGCTTAAGCAGCATCCATTGGTATCATTTATGAGATAACCGTGTTTGTGGTATAATTACCAGACGAGGGAGTAGGGGAGGATGGCCTGAAAATATTTACGACATTTCTTGAAGGGCACATGGTCGACAGACGTTCAAGAGGAATATTTTCTTAGGACATTCATGTTTCATTACGCCCTGTTTGATTTGAGTACTAAAATGATATTAAATTGATTTTGACACCAAAATTGATACAGATAGCTCTTGTATTATATTTCATGTCATGTTTGCACTATAAATTTCAAATTTGATATTAATAGTCAAACACCTATGAATGATTTATATATCAAAATCAATTTCTAAATTAATAATGGTAGCGGTGTTTAATGTCGTTACCAAAAAGGCTCTTAACAATCAGTAGGAGTGTAAACGGGTTATATTCGGTAGTGAGAATCACCAGAATCTGATTCCAATTCCGATAAAGGTTAAGGTGTTTCAATTTTGATAATTTTGAAATCACTATGTTTCGATTTCAATTCGATTTTGATTCTACTATCGAAATCAGAATTGAATCCAATAATTTTTGATTTCGATATTAAATATTAACTTTTATTCAAAAATAAGTTAGTAATTTACATATAACTACTAAAATTTGATAATAATTTTAAAATTTTATTTTTATCAATTTATCCATTTTATAAGTTAATTTATTTTATTTAAATTATTTTTATTCTTATTTATTTATTAACGAAACTAGATAAATAGAAATAGAATCACCTGATTCCAATTCCAATTCTGATAAGCTATCAAAATATATGATTCTACTTATAGGATATAAAAATAGTTTTTAAATTTTTATCAGGATCGAATCAAAATTTTGGACTATCAGATTCTTTTTACATCCTAACTACCCGCATCATGTTATATTTAATATCTGTAAGGTCTTTTCGTACAAAAAAACTAAAATGTAAACATTAGTATAACTTGTCAGATATCGTTAAGTACAATGTCTTTTTAAACATTCTTGGCAAGCAGACTATATATGCCTAAGTGTAAGAAATCATCCTAAAAATTTTGTTGCAATTGAAGTGACGATTCATATGAGTTCATTTAGAACTTGCCTCAATTTGAACCGAACGACGAAAATCGAAAATCGATCAAAATGGGTTCAAATAAACCTAATAAAGATTCATCTAATCTCATTAAGAGAAAGAAGATGAGCTTCTAAAGCTCTACAAACCGTTCAAATGTCCAGTCTTCAACGGTATCCACACAAACTTTATCCACAGCAAGTTCTCCCTTCACGTCAATCTCGAGAACTATTCCATAATAGAGCTCCATTGTCCGTGGACGCCATCCAGAGAGAGGAGAAGGTAGGGAAAAGGATGAGGATGTGATTTTCATCATTGACTTGATAGGGTTTGACTAAAACTATTAGTATTTATAAAGAATTTTAGAATTTTTCATAAAAACCTAAAATCTTTATAAATTATGCTCATGCCCCTGTACTTATGGATACGTCCTTATGTGTGTGACCCACTAGACCCAATAACCTATTTGGTTGAGGCCTAATTAAAATAGAAAAATTCTATTTAATTAAATTAAATTTGTTATCCGATAACAGCTTATTCATCCTACTGATCATGAAGGGTACAAGTCATGTCCTATAATTCCAAATAGCTATGAGAATAATCTTATCTCCATTGAGCCTTTATATCATTAGTTAACATATGGATATAAACCTTCGTCCATTCAATTTCCTAGTTAGAAAAGAGTGCGTCATCGACTGTCAACTCCTTAGTATACCGACTCTATAGGATTTAGTACTCACAATTGGATCAATTAGAAAACTCATTTTCTAATCATCCTATCTACCTTAGTAAGGGATTTTAAAGTACTATTTCATAGGACATTCACTCTCACTTACTAAAAGTGGACGATCCCTTGTTGTCCTCTTAATTGCCTCCATCAAATTTTCTTTGTACCCGATCCATCGTTATATACTGGACCATCTAAACAGTGATCTATAAGTCAATGGTCAAAGCACAAGTTCCACCCAACAAGACATATTTGGCGACTCAAGTCAAAGGTCCAACCATGCAATCATGATAATAGAAAATCTTGATTGACAATTTGGTAAGATACCATTTAGGACTTCTAATTCAGTCAATTCAATGAACTCATTCGAATAATAAGTACTTGTATGTGTATCTCAGTGTCTCCACACTAAAGACTAATGAGATCGATCATTCTCATCATATGAGAAGATATCACATACATTAGTCTATCCAGATCCTTGATGCCCCATCTCAAAAATCTTATAATTAGAAACATTTAGATCACATACCTCTAGATGATCAATCTCATTATCATGATCTCATTATGATTCAATCATTATTGCATGTGATCAAGAACTTCATTATGATATACGCATCTGATAAGAGCATGTAATAACAATTTATCAAATTAATTGAATGAGATATTTCTAAAAATGTCAAATTATATCATATATGATTGGCTTGTAAGACATACATTTCTATCAATCTCTCACTTGCACTAAAGCCCATCACCTATCTGATTGAGCTTTATAAGGTCAAGGTGAAGCTCAAATACTCTGAGTAACTCTTTCAGTTGGTGAATCTACAATGTTAGTAGCAATAGATACTCTATTTTTAATTATATATTTATAAGCTGCATTCCCTATAATTATATGATATTGCCATAGAAGTTATAAACTTCTGATGAGATTTTGCCTCTACCCATTTTTTCAAAACAATGGTACTATTTTAGAGACAGTTGGGACAATCCCATATCTTAGATGAACATCTTCATCTAAGCTACTTCACAAGTAGTCTGTAGGTATTATGTAATCTTCTTTACATTAGTTGTAGAATTTGTAGTGTTCTATGACATGAAACTCATCCAACTCACTACACCACTATTATTTTGACTTATTATCAAACTTATTTGACTAGAAGCTTGTGTTTATAAAACTACAAGATTTCAAGTCTTATCCTTTATTGTATAGAGATACATCCTTGGTGCTTCTCAAGTACTAAATGATACATCTATATACTAACTAGTGATTTTCGCATGGATCTGCCTGATGAATGCTCATAACACTTAAAGCATTAATCATGTCATGTACATAGCATCACATCCATGATGGACCCTATGACAAAAGTGTAAGGAATCGGTCTAATCATATTGGCACAGCAAAAGATTTCTAATTCCTCGTATATCAATATCTTGGTCTCGATCATAACCGAACGACGTCGTCAAAATTACTATTCAAAATGATTTTGAATATGTACCTTTGTGGGATTAAAATAATCCCTATTGATCGAAGAAGATTGACTGTTCTCAAGCTTGTCATGTCGCTCAAGCGTGTGGCCTTTAGTCGTATCCACACAAACCACCTCTAAAGTCGGATTCTCATTTGCGCCGACATCAACCACTCATCTCAAACGGAACTCCACCATCAAATGGTAGCTGCTAGGGTGGGAGACGATGAAGGAGGGTGGCTGGAACATAGAGAGCTCTTTTGACTTGATAGGGTTTGTGCTCTCATCGTTATTATTTATAAGACTCGTAGTTTTTCACAAAATTCCCTCCTTATTCTATAGATTAGCCCAAGCTCCAAAACTTATGGATTAGTTCTTATGTGTGTGGCCTACTAGGCCCAAGAGCCAATTTGGTTGAGACCTAATTAAAAGAACAACTTATTTTAAAATAAATCTATTATCTCATAATAGATTTAACGACCTACCGATCATAAAGGGTACAAACCACATCCTATTATCCCAAATAGCTTCGAGGATGAACTCCTCTCTAAAGAGCCTTTTCATCATCAGTTACCACACAGATATAAATCTTCATCCATTCAATGTCCCGGTCGGATAGGAGTACGGCATTGACTATAAACTACTAAATATATCAACAATATGGAATCTAGTACTCATAATTAGATCAATAAAAAAACTCTTTTATAATTATCCTATCTATCTTGGCCAAGGATTTAGAGTACTATCCATAGGACATTCTCTCTCTCCTACTGAGAGTGGATAATCCCCTATTGTCCGCTCAGTTGCCTCCACCGGGTTTCCCATATACTTGATTTATTAACTATACATGACCACAATACTAAGTGATCTATAAGTTAATAGTTAAAGTACATGGTATGCCCGACAAAACATCTTTGGCGACTCAGGTCAAAGATCTAAACGTGCAACTGTGATGATAGAATATCTTGATTGATAGTTCGATAAGATACCATTCAAGGATTCTATATTAGTCAGTTTAGTAAACTCATTCATCTAATGAGGCATGTATCTTAGTGTTTCCACACTGATGACTAATGAGATTGGTCATCCTCATCATTTGAAAAGATATCATATACACT
The DNA here is from genome assembly GCA_036172225.1 of Cryptocoryne crispatula var. balansae. Classification (NCBI taxonomy): domain Eukaryota; kingdom Viridiplantae; phylum Streptophyta; class Magnoliopsida; order Alismatales; family Araceae; genus Cryptocoryne; species Cryptocoryne crispatula. The sequence continues at coordinate 39,547,776 of CM069921.1, forward strand.
AGTCTTACTGGATCCTTGATGTCTCGTCTCAAGGATCTTTTGACTAGGGACATTTAGAGTACATGTTTCTACATGATTGATGTCATTATCATGATTCAATCATCATTGCATACAACTTAGGACTTCATTATGATAGATGCATTTAGATAATGCAAGTAATGAAGATTATGCCATTAATACTAAATAAAATATTACAAGAAATGTAAAACCATATCACATATGATTGGCTTGTAGGATATTCATTTCTATCAATCTCCCACTTACACTAAAACCAATCACCCACATGTCTGATCTTCATCATCCCAAGGTGACTCTCAAACATACTTTGAATTAGGGCCTTAGTTAGTGGATCTACAATGTTTATGGTTTATGATACTCTATCTTTAATCATATCTCCTTGAGTTGCAGCCACTCTGATCAAGTATTGTCACCAAAGTGTTTAAACTTATGATAAGACAAAGGGTCCACTACAAAAGTAATGATCCATCATTTTCACAAAATATGGTACATTATTAGAGATATTAGGGACAACTCTCTAATATCAGATGAACTTCTTCATCTAGACTACTTCATAAGCAGTCGACAACAATTATAATTTGTAAACTTTATAATGTCTATAGCATGGAACTTTTCCATCTCACTGCACCACCTTCTAGGTAAACATGTACTCTAAAGTTATCTATCTATCAGTCATATGGAACTAGAAGCTTAAGTCTAACTCAAAATTCTAGTCCTATCCTCCATACTAGAAATGTATCATTGGTACTTCTCAAGTACTTAAGTATATACTTCTCAACGATCAATGACTCTCACCCGGATTTGCCTAATGATTACTCATAACACATAGAGTGTAAATCATATCAGGCTATGTACATAGTATACAAGATAGTTAAGGCATAAGAGACTATACTAATGTATTTCATCTTTCTTTAAAAGAGAGAAACTCTATATCTCATAGGCAAGTCACCTATATAGGAGTTTTCATGTCAAACCCTTTGACTTTGGTGTCTATGTACAACAAATGGATCAAGCTAAGCATCGCTTTTAGATCTATCTCCATAGACCTAAATCCTTATGAAGCTTCTCCCAGAATATTTATGGAGGATACATTTTATAGTTAGGCTTCACGGATGATAACATACCAACATCATTCATAAAGAGTAGTATGTTATCTATATAACATGTATAGAATACAATAGCACTCCCACTAGCATTTTTATGTACACAAGGTTCTTCGTTCTAAATGAAGTCATAAGATTCAATCTTATCAAATCTTATATTCCAATGTTTAGAATGTTGTTGTAATCCATGAATGGACATTAACAACATGTACTTTTTCTTTGGATGCTTTGGGACTCACATCCCTCAATTTGTATGATATACAACAGAGGTTGTATCATATACACCTCCCCTTAAATTTCAGCATTGGAGAAATATTATCTTAACATCCTAATTGACATATGTCATACTCATAGTGTGCACCAATAAAATCTAAATAGATTGAATTATAGTCAACTCCTTAACTTAGATGATGTCTTTTTAATCATCATTGCCTTGTAGGTCTCACCCCATCCTTTCTTTTCCATTTACACCTAATGGGTACTCTACCCTAGGTGGATCTACCAAGTTCTGAATTTTGGCTGAAATAAATGGATATTATTATAGATTTTATTGTCTCCTCCCATTTTGGAATCAATATCTCATATTGTCTTTCATAGGTCTTTGGATCAACATCCTCACTTTATTGTGCCTATATTCTTCCATCAAAGATATATCTCACACATCTACAAGATTGAATATGTAAAATTGAAAATATATGATGTGTGTTATTATTAATCAGTACCTTAATAGAAGTGTCATTGGGTTGTAGGTATGGAACCCCTTCCAGAAATTCCTTGCTCACACCGTTTCCTCAAGAAGGAACTCTTCCTCTAAGAATATAGTAAGCTGAGCAACACATATCTGTTATCTCTTAAAGTGATATATTTAAATATTCTTAAGTTTCTTTAAGATATTTTACAAGTCTACACTTCTATCTTATATTCTAATTAATTATTGGTTATGCATCTTCATCATGGTCGGACATTCTGAAATCTTAATTAGCTTAAGATCAAGCATTAACCCCCTTTCCCTTATCATATATGGAATAATCAAAATAAGTTTAGAAGGTACCGATATAGAGTGGTTATATTGAGTGCTTAGCCCTAAATAGACAAGGAATATTTTGCAAAAATTGTCATTAATTGTGTCATGTCATACATAGCACAAATACCCCAGCTACTACTACTCAAGTAAGCTAAGGGTTATAGAGAGATATCCATTAAGATAGGGTTGTATTATCCTTCAAATGATGTGTGAATCTAGTACTTGAGTATTTCACTCTTTGATCTAATTAAAGAGCTCTAATACTCTTTCTATTTATTCCTTACTTCATTTTTAACTTTTGACAATTCCTCAAAGCCTTATATTTGTACTTCACAAGTACACATATCTTTGCCTAAAGAAATCATATATTAAAGATGAAGTAAGAATGCCCATCTTTAACCTTAATAGACATAGACCAACACACATCAAAATGTAAGAGTTCTAATAACTCCTTGGTCCACTCTTTATTTTCAGTAAATGGAGAGTTAGTCATTTTTCAATAAGATAAGATTCTTATTTGGTTAATGATTCAAAATCATTTATTTTTATGTTTTCATCCATTTGGAACTCCTTGAATATTTTTCTTATTAATATGACCATGTGTATATTAAGCTAAAGAAATAAATTGATTTATATCAACCCACTTCCTCCTAAAAGGAGCATTCATACATACCATGAGTGTTTCCATATCTTATATGAGTAAACTATTTACTAAGCTCCCACTGGCCAATATTTTTCCATTCATATTTTTAGAACAATTAGCATTTTCATAATTCAAAATAAATCAATATTTATTCAAGTAGGAAATATCGATAATGTTCATAAAGAAGGATAAAACCAACAATCTTCAAGATAAGGACACTCCCAAATAGGTGACATACAAGATGTGCATACATAGAATATTATAGTAGATATGTACATCTAACATCTCATACAAGATATACACATCTAGTGTCTAATACAGTAAGACATGTTTAGTATCTTATACTATAATATACACAAATTGTATCTCATACCATGATGTGTATATTTGTATGACAAGTAAGTCAACGACTGAGATGCCAGAAGCTTCTCCTCCTTTACTATATATTCAATATACTTTGCATCATTTTCACCAATCATCATCATGATAGTAGAAGAGCAATCTTAGATCTTATTTGGGCTTAATATTCTTTACTCATCTAATGATCTCATTTCCTTTCATTGGTCTTACCAACAAGAAGTATTGAAGATGTAATGCTATTTTAATCTTGCCTTAAATTTTCTCATCACCATAAGCCATGATAGATCTCATATCCATCTATCCATGTTGCCTCAAGACTTCATATAGAGGCTAACATTTAGTGTAAGATAAACAATACATCTTTCTAATGAGATGAAGATCTCATCTTCTCTTACTATATTAGATGATTAGTAAGCACCCACTTCCCAAATAGGTTAGTTACATGGTCAACCATGAGAACACTTCTCATTGTTCTAAACCAGTCAAGGAAGTTAATGTTAATGAGCCTAATGACTTCAAGCATTCAAGATATCTGGTGGTTAAAAATCTAATTCTATAACGAAGATATAATTGTATTTATAGAATATTGCAGACATTCAAAGTAAATGAAGATATGGTCTTTTATCCTAATTTATGCTCTCACTAATTTCGGCAAATTTGCATAACCCTTATTATGCAAAGATGGGATAGCACGATGGTATCCTAGTAGGGACTAACATTCTATTAATCTCATGGTGATGACCTGTGAAAAACACAACAAATCATCTCATACCTAATAGGTAGGCAACTTTTGCTAGTTGCAACTCTTGCAACTCGTAGTCATTTAGCCTCTAGAGTTATGACCTTGTGGGAAACACAACAAGTCATATACATTAGTTAGGTTAAATCCACTTATTATGTTATGAGTATGGATTCTCAACATAGCCCTTGTAGGAAACACAACAAGGCCATGCCAATGGTCCAACCCAAGCTTTGGCGATGATCATCAATCCTTTGCCGACTGAGTTTTGTAGGAAACACAACAAATTTACCCAATCTAAGATTGGCTCATTGAGACCATAACAATGGAAGGATACATGAGTTATTCTTAATGTTCCATGCTTATCAACCTAATTTGAACAAGGAGAGGTTTTATTTTAGTCTCATCATAGTATGTGCTACATATATATGTATACTTTTGAATACCATATATCTAAGGTATCTAGCACACACACACACATATAAAATATGCAAAATTTAAATAGATGATCATGGACTTTCATCTCATTTATGCATGACCGAAGCCAAATAGGTATGCATTAAAGGATTCTACATTCTATGCTGGTCTTGACATGTCATCATGCCTTGAAGAACTCTTCTCCATGCATCTCGCTCTCTCCTCCACCTTGATCGGTCTTCTTGTCATTACACGAGCATTAAAGGTATGCAGACCGAAAAATGTACATTAATCAATTAAGAAACCTTGATCTTATTCAAGGGGAGTATATTTCATAGATGAAGGAAGAAATACAATTAGAATTGATAAGAGAGAAGATTAGGCACACAGGCCCTAAATTACATGCCAACATCATCACATGATATACATTCTAAGTCCATGATCATCCAAGCATTCACACATACATATCATCACATGAAAATAGTGCGAATATGTGATAATAATATGATATGACTATTATATCATAAAATTATATATCATAAGTTTTGAAATTCTCATTTTCATACTTATCGAATTATTCATGAAGTAAATAACAAGAAATAACCATATAAACAATTTATATGATGCATACAAGTAACTCCAAACAATTTGGACAATGCATGTATTCCCAAAATTGTAAAAAATGCCAAATTAATGCACTAATCATCATTATGAAAATTCACATTTTATAGAATTAATTTAGACATTAATGTCATAAGTTAAGTCACTAAAACAATTCTAAAAACCTAATGATGAATGAATCTATGACAATGGGGCTCAAAACCACATAACAGATCACCAAACCAAGGAAGGTAGGGTCGGGGGTCAAGATTGGGTTGGTTGGGCCTAAAGTCGACCTGAGTCGGTTGGGGTCGCACCCGGGTTAGGCCGGGGTCGGGAAAAAAATAAAAGAAATTATTTAAATATATCAACTGGGTTGGGGTCACGGAGCTGAGTTGGGGTCAATCAACTCAAAAATCGGCCGGGTCTTCCAACCCGGCGCACCATGCATCAAACACTTTAATAATCTATTATATGATATTCTTAAAAATTTCACAAATTTTTTGATATTTTTTGACATTTTCTTTTGATTTAAAACAATTTTAAATCAAAATTAAAGAGTTGGGCACATTGCGCCGCCCCTCCTCTACTCTTTGATGTGCCAACCGTGCGCCACAGGCATTGTCTCGCACACTGTGAGTGGGTGTTCCCGTGAGTGTTGTGCACTCGCGATTGTTCAATTTTTTTTTATTTCGCGCACGGTACGCCATCTGCAAGTGCATCGGTCCGCGCTTGTGCAGTGCTCCCGGTCAAACCAAGAGTTCACCTAGCATCTAAATGTTGGATCCACCGTGGCGTGCAATATCGGGTCATTATGAACCCAGTATGATCATCTTCTCCACCCGATAGACAAAGAAACGTCATAAATGGAGGAAATGACAAGACCTTCCAAAATATGGACATTCCGGCCTCAAAAAAATAGCAAAAAATAGTGGTCTAACTCCAAATCGAACAAGGAATCTAAAAATGCTATTTTACTTTTATAAAAAAATATAAATCAATTGTAAAATAGGAAAGAACCGCTGCCAACCCTAGAGGTTCACCTCGTAGAAAAAACACTCAATCGACCTCCGACAGCACTGTTCGAAGCCAAATAATGATGGGAAACTCTTGATAATCACAATACCTATCTTTTAAATCATCTGTAAGGCATCAAATGTCTTTATGAAATAATATCTCAAGAAATCCCCAAATTGATCCGGTGAATTCCGTAAAACGAAATCACCATCTTTCATACTCTCTTTTGGACTCTTTGGTGGTCCAAAATTCAAACGGTATGTGGCGTTTTAAAGCCCTTTGTCATGAGATGCATTCAAAAGCAACCAATATTCAAAACATATCCCATATGATTTATGGTTGCTTCATAAAAATGGACATTTGTACAGATTTGGGAAAACACGAAATATATGAAAGGACGTCGAAACGACGTCATATTCAAACGAGACTTCAACCTAACTTTGATACCACTGTAAGGAATTGGTACAATCATATTGGTGCATAGGAATTTTTATGATTCCTTGTATATTAATGTCTTGGTCTCAATCATAATCGAACAACGTCACCAAAACTGATATTGGAAACAATTTTGAACACGTATCTTTGTGGGATTCAAATAATCCCTATTGATTGGATAAGATAGAGCATTCTCAAACTCATCAAGCTGCTCAAGCGTGTGACCTCTAGTCATATTCACACGAACTATCTCTGAAGTCGGGTTCTCCTCTGTACCGGCATCAACCACTCATCCCGAATGAAACTCCACCATCAAACGGCGACTGCTGGGGTTGGAGATGATTAAAGAGAGTGGATAGGGCATAGAGAGCTCCCTTGGCTTGATAGTGTTTGTGCTCTCATCTCTATTATTTATAGGACTCGAAGTTTTTTACAAAAATCCCACCTTGTTCTATAAATTAACCCAAGCTCCCAAACTTACAGATTAGTCATTATGTGTGTGACCTACTAAGCTCAAGAGCTTATTTGGTTGAGGCCTAATTAAAAGAAAAGCTTATTTTAAAATAAATTTATTATGAGATAATAGATTTAATGGCTTACGGATCATAAAGGGTTTAAGTCACATCCTATGATCCCAAACGGCTATGGAGATGAACTCCTCTCCAAAGAGCCTTTCCATCATCGATTATCACATTGATATAAATCTTTTCATCATCAGTTACCACACTAGCTATGGAGTACGTCATTGATTGTCAACTCCTAAATATAACGATACTATAGAATCTTGTATTTGTAATTGGATCAATTGGAAAACTCTTTTCTAATTATTATATCTACCTTGGCAAATAATTTAAAGTACTATCCATAGGACATTCTCTCTTTCCTACCAAGAGTGAATGATCCCCTATTGTCCGCTCAATTGCCTCCACCATGTTTCCCATTGTTGGCACCAAATTTTTCTGCTTAGCCCGCTTGATACAGATTTCAGCAATGCCGAAGCCAGCACAAAAAATCTGATCCAGATTCAGAAAATTCAAGAACAAATGATGTAAATAGGCTATGGAAATACCTCAACATGGCTTGATAGGTCCTAAATGGCCAATATAATGTGCTCATCGCATAGCCCCAGTTGAGAGCTTTCCAATGGTGCCCAAAATAAGGAAAACAGACCCTAGAAGGCCAAATGATTGTTTTGCCCCTGACATTTCGGGACAAATCAGGACCCCTCTAGAAAAATCCAACCTCATCACAATGTCAGTCTTAGCTAGAGATCTACAATGCTCAAGATGGGTCAAAAATCTGACCATTGATCGGAGAGATATGCGAGAAAGATCAAATCCGGACGAGAGTTCATACGTCGTCGCTCTAGGGGTATAATGGTCCAATCAACTTACGGAGCAGCCCATGGGCTGAATATTTCAATTTTACAATCCATGACCATAGTCCCAAGAATATTTATGCATTAAAATTAAAATTTGGCCAATTGGATAATTTAATTGCACTTAATTGCAATGTTTAGATTATCGATAGTCGAGATCGCACCAATCGGGCAAATCGGCTAAATCGAGAGATCTGATGCAACTCAGGTGATCTCAACCATACATCATGATGGAGCATGAGATAAATGGCAATTAGGGGATATTTCATATTTTTTGGAGTCAATTTGGGAGTTGTTTAATTAATTTTTGGCCGAAATTAGCGATAGCCGTCGAATTGGGGGCTTTTAGACCAATGGACTAGATTGGATGTCTCTCTCTTCTCTCCACCTTCCTTGGCCGAACCTACCAGCTGTCTCTCTCCTTCCTTGTGCGCAAGAAGCCCTAGAAAATAGGGGAGGGGAGTTGCACCCACCTTTTCCTTCCTTGGCTGGTGGGCCCCACTCAACCACTTCCAACCCTATCTCACCCACAACCACCTCCCATGGCTTATCCCTATCTCTCCCTTAGTTTATCTTCATCCTAACCAATCCCACAACTAACGAAGCCTATCCCCATCCAAGCCTTGGTCAAACCAGCATCCTTGCCACCTGTCATGTATGCACACCTCCTTGAAAGGAGGAGATGGTGTGCACCCTTCTCTCCCTCTCTTTCTAGTTGGCGCACAACCACCAGCCCAACAACCCCCATGGTCTATCCTTATCTTTCTAAACCACCTTCCATGGCTTATCCCTATACACCCTCAACATCCCATGAGTTATCTCCCAGCTGGATGGTGCGCCCCCCTCTCCTATAAAACCTCCCTCAGTTGGCTATGTTCAACAAAAAGCTGATCACCCTGCGGAAGCTCTGCCTCTCCTTCCCCTCACCAGCTTTGGTTGAATCAGGCCTCCCCTCTTCTTGTGTGGATGTCTTCAACATAAAGTTAGCAAGCTTTTCTTCTTCTCTTTGGTGTGCCAAGTGAAGGAGAAGAAGGGGGAATCAAGCTAGCTCCTGTAGGTGCGCTAGAGGCAAGTGCAGACAGCCAACAGCAGCAAGCTTCATCCTTTGGTGAAGCTCTCTTCATCCCTTTGCTCCTTCCATCAACATCAGCAATAATAAGACCCATTTTCTCATACAACAGTAAGAGAAGAGGTGTTTGGTGGCACATTCAGCCCATCACCTTCATCTCCACCTGCAGTGCAAGAAAGAAGAAAAAAATGGTAGGTAGGAGAAGTGTGCTCCGATGTAGCCCTTTAATTCTACTCTTCCCCTTCTCTTCTCTACCCCTCTCTATGGTGGCATACCTCCTAAGTAATGCCCATTCAACCCCTTTGAGTGCCCTCCACGTTGGTCTACATAAAGCCATCCATTAGTCCCAAGGGCACCCTTCATTTGGCCGTCACAAAAACAACCCCTTGCTGTCCTCTAAAACAGGCCTCCGAACCAGCCCCTTGTGCACCCTTTTGGCCCTCCATGTCGGCGCCTAAACCTTCCACTATCATGCCTGGTTTGACCCCACTGATGGTCACCTGAACATACACCTCCTGCCTCCCCCAATCAGGCCCCGAATGACATGCAAAACAGAAACCCTTGCTGGCCCAAGTTATGCCCCCTTGTGAGCACCCATGTCAGGCCCCTTTGATGGTCACCTAGTTTGCCCTACATGCAACACACCTAAGACAGATCATACAGCACCCCCAAACAAACCAATCAACTTATTTGATGTGTGGAAGGACGGGGAACAGCCCGGGCCTCTTAGAATCTGCCGGACAAGCTAAGAGTTTAGCCGGGTGGCCTTGACTTCTACATATCAAAATGCCCTTATGCCACCCCTAAATCAAACCCCATGTGTCTTGTTCTCCTTCCCCTTAGATTATAGGGTGAAGGTCGATGCTTTGAGACTCTCAGAATCTGCCGGACAAGTTGAGACTCCTCGGGTGGGCCTTCAATTCTCATGCCCTTTGTGCATCCCTAAACCAATCCTAGTTTACACCTAAACCTACCCCTTGTGCAGTCCTACCAAAAGCCCACCTAAACTGCACCTTAGCCAACCTGTTCCAGCTCGTCTAAGACTCACCTATCCCGCTGCTATAGCAAGGTGTCAAAGTGCAAAAATGGAGTGCAAATCAGGCCAACCAGGCCATGGAGGTGCAAATCAGGCCCATCAGGCCATGAAGCTCAAAACAGGCCACCAGGGCCAATGAAGCTCAAGATAGGCCAACCGGGCCGACATAACGTGAAGACCGGCCCATTGTGCCATTGACATGAAGTTTGCCATTGGGCCTTGGACACCTAAAATAAAATTTAATTAAATTTAAGGTCGAAATGCCAAAATTAAATAAGGAGTTAGCACCACACCATGGGCACTCCATTGGGCGGCTAGCCCGAACATGTTTCTAGTATGTTAACCTGGGCATAGGCATGAGACACACTTCCCACTGCAGATGGACCCTTCCTCTTACTTGGAAAGTCAAATGACTATGTCTTGTAGGACGAGTAAAATTTCACATTGATCGAAAACTAAGGCGGCATGCTACCAAAATTTCCTCAATTTAGTGGGTTATTACACCAAGGGGAGGATACAAGCATTCACACATTTATCTTGGACAACATTAAACATGGCATATAAGTTACCACATCTGATGTATATTGTTATGAAATAATTTGAACATAAACATTTCAAGTGTCGAGTTGATTACATGTGACCGGGCATCAACACTAGCCTGACGGACCGAATGTGATGCGAACTAAACAAAAAGTTAATCAAATTTGAACATAACTTAATCATATCTAAAAATACAGTAATATCACTTCCACTTATCCTTTTGAATACACAAGGCTCCTCTCCGTTCTTAACGAAGTCATAAGATTTAATCTCATTAAACCTTTTATATCATCTATGTGAAGTTTTATTTCAGTCCATAAATAGACCTTACCCACACTCTATTTAGATGTTATTGGGACTTGATTCCCTGAGGTTGTATCATATAAACTTGTTCCTAAAAATACCTTAGAGGAACACTATCTTAACAACCAATTGACATATCTTATAGTCATAGTCATGAAATAGGTAAAAGATCTCATCATAGTCAACCATTTGACTTAGATGATATCCTTTTGAACTATCCTTGCCTTGAATATCTCTACCTTATAATCCACTCCAATCTATTCTTTAATGATCCATTTATACCTTATGGATACTATATATCCTTAGGTGGATCTATCAAGTTCCGTCTACATTAAGCTAAAGAGTAGATTTATCTAAATCAACCCACTTCCTCTTAAGTGGAGTATTCACACATAATATGAGAGCTAACACATCAAATATGATTAAACAATTTATTAAGATCCCACTAGCAAACACTTTGCCATTCAATGTTTAAGAACTTCTATCATTTCCATAGCTTAGAATAAATCAACATTTATTCAAGTAAAAAATATAGATAATGTTCTTGTAAAAGGATATGATAGTAATCTTAATTATCAGGATATCTCAATTATGCTATTAAATAATTGTATCTCTTATTAGTAATGATGCAACTTTTGCACCATTTCATATGTAGGGAAACATCCTTTATCAAACCTTCATTTACTTGCCATCATCTACAACTCCTTGTAGATATAAAATGCATATCCGGTATCTCATACCATTAGATGCATCCATAGTATCTAATACTATGGTATATAGATATAGTATTAAATACTATTGAGTGTGCATATAAGATAAGTAAACATCAATGACTTAACTACATGAAGCTTCTCAAGCTCTACCTTTGCATTATGTGCAATACACTTTTCACTTCCTCTTCCACTTACCATCATCATTATAGTGGAATAATTTTGTCTTATTCTGACTTTATTATCTTAACCACATTTTTTGAATTTTAACTAGCTTTTTCTATTTCTTTCGAATGATTTTACTTCTTTTTATTGGTCTCACCAACAATAAGTAATTAAGATGTATTGTTGTTCTAACATGCCCTTAGTAAGCTCATCACTATGAGCCATAATGGATCTCATGTTTATCTATCTATGATGTCTCTACAATTTATATTTCATAGAGACTAACATCTAGTATAAGGCAAGCAATGCATCTTTTCTATTCAATTTTATAATATAAGATCTTATCTTGTCTCATATTATTAGATAACGTAGGAGACATCTACTTCTCAAGTAGGATAGTTAGTTGGTCAACCATGAGAACAATTTTCATAGTTTTAAACCGGTCTAAGAAGTGTGAGCCATTAAAATTATTTGACATCTAATATGCCATACTAATAGTGATTTATCATCATATTTTACAACTAAGATATAATTTTATTAATATAAAATTATAGACATTTATTAAAATTAAGATATGATCTTTCATCTTAATTTATGCTCCCATTAATTCTCGTTGAATTTGCATAACTCTCATTATGCATAGACGTGATATCATGATGAAATCATAGTGGGGACTAAGACCCTATTAATTTTATGGTGATGACCTTGTGGGAAACACAAGTCATCCCATACTTACAGGTAGGTAACTTTTATCAATTGCAACTCATGCAACTCATAGTCTTTTAGCCTCTAGAGTTATAACCTTGTGGGAAACACAACCAGTTCTATATTCTAGTTAGGTCAAATCAGCTTGTTACATTATGAGAATAGATTCTTAACACAGATCTTGTAGAAAACACAAGGCCATGCAATGGTCCACCCCAAAGTTCGACAAAATGCCTTGGCCATGATCACCAATCCCTTATTGAATGAGTTTTATGGGAAACACAACAAATCCATTCAATCTAAGATTGACTCATTATGACCATAACAACGGAAGACTAAGTGAGTCATTCTTAATGTCTTATGTTTATTGACTTAATTAAAATAAGGAAAAATTTTATTTTAGTCTCATCAATAATATGTGCTAAGTATATATAATATCTTTGGAATGTAATATATATAAGGTATAACCTGTAGCACACATCCACATATCAAATATGCATAAAAATAGGTGATCATGGACTTAACCCTATGCATGCACCTAAGGCACCCCTATAGGTGCAAATCCTTACTTCAAAAGCTTGAGTTGGTATACTTCCACTTCAAAAGGGTGCCTCTCCAAGTGGTCCCACTCTCCAACCAGTTACACAAACTGGCTTCTAACTATTACAAGTGACTTAAGGGTACGCAGATTTGCAAATGTACATAACTTTATAAGAAACCTTGATTTTAACCAACGGGAGTACATTAATATAGGGAGATAGAATTTACAATTAAATTGTATAGAGAGCAAGGAGGCACACGCAGGCCTCATTTAATAACATAACCCACACAATTAAATAAGTAATCACAAGCTAAGCACATTTAAGTCCATGATCACCTCCATTCACACACTAACATTCATCACATGAACATAGATCACATACATGATAGCTGTATGGGATATATCTCTGTATAAAATTATATATTGTAATTTTAAAATTTCTAATTTTATGCATGTCGAATTTTCATGAAATAAATAACATGAAAACAACATATAGACAATTTATATAAAATAAACATGTATATATAAACTATTTAGAACATTTACATATTCCCAAAAAATGTGCAAAGTCAAAATTTTACATATTAATTTTTATTATGTAAAATATCATTTTACATAATTAATTACGACACTAATTAATTAAGTTAAGCCTTTAAAAAAATTTAAAGTTTAACTAGGAGTGAATTTATGTAAATAAGATTTAATATCATCTAATAGACAATTAAACACTTTAAACCTATCAAATAATATTCCATAATTTTTATGGACTTTTTTTGGTAATTTTTCAAAATTTCTAGATATTTAAAGTATTTGAATATCTATTTAAACAAATCTGGTGCATTGCACCATCCAGAGGGCCGCACTCCATGCACTACCCATTCGCCACAACGTTGGCGCGGTGCGCCGGTATGCCGCCTGTGCACCCACGGGTGCGTGTCCGCCTCACCCAATGCACTAATGATCACAAAGAAGTAGCTCTCCCTAAATCGGGCATATCTCCTTGTCCAGGGATCCAAAAAATTCAAAAAAAATGTGTTAGAATCCTCATCGAATGAGTATTCTGAAACAATCAGCCTTATCTCTATAAAAAAATAAAAATATACTTTTAAAAGGGAGAGAAGAGGAGGTGGTTGTCTGGATTTCGTAGAAGAAATCACCAAATTGCAATGAAGATAACTCCTTATCTAGAACACCAAAAATTCTCTAAAAATAAAATATGGAATCTTCATAAAATAAAGTTTTTAAATATGTATATATATATCTTTATATAAACTTTATTTAAAGATATAAAATTAGTGAGAATCAGACCAACACCGCCAAACCCAGTAAAACCCTAGCTTGTAGAGAAATTCTCAAATTCTCTTCCTTTGCAGCCATTCAAAGCATAATATCATGGGGAAACATTAGGTGATATTATCACCCGTATTCTAAAGCCTTCTCAAGCTTATATTTTCTCCATCAATGGACATTTTACAAAATCCCCAAATCCAGGTGACAGTTCAAGCATGACAGAAACACCAAATTTTGGGACTTCTCCTGAATGCCACAAAGATACAAAATTCAAATAGTTTATGGCATTTGAAAGCCCTATATAACAAGATTCTACATATGCCAACCAATATCTTATATAAATTACATACATATTATGATGGCCTCAACAAAACAGATGTTTGTAAAGATTCAGGAACACATAAATTACACGAAATAACATCGATTTGATGTCAGTTTCAATCGAGACTTGAACCTGTCTCTAATACCACTTTAAGGAACCATCATAAAAAATTTGGTGCAGTGAAAGTGACTCTTCCTATGGATTCATTTAGAACTTGCCTCAATAAGAATCGAATAACGAAAACTGAAAACCGATCAAAATGTGTTCGAATATATCTGATAAAGATTCATCTAATCGCATGGAGAGAAAGAAGATGATATTCTAAAGCTCTAAAGTTCATTCAAGTGTCTAGTCTCCAACGCCACACGAACTTCATCCACAACAAGTTCTCCCTTCACACCGACTTCGAGAACTCTTCCCGAACAGAGCTCTATCTATCACCCATGGACACCTTCTAGAGAAAGGAGAAGGTAGGGAGAAGGCTGAGTATATGGTTTTCACTCTTGGAGTGATAGGGTTTGGCAGAAACCTAAAGTATTTATAGAGAATTTTGGATTTTTTCATAAAACCTCAAAATCTCCATAAATTATGCCCTTGCCACTGTAGTTATGGATAACTCCTTATGTGTGTGACCACTAGGCCCAATAGCCTATTTGGTTAAAGCCTAATTAAAATAGAATAATTCTATTAAATTAAATTAAATATGTTATCTGAAAAAAGATTAATCAGCATACCAATCATTAAGGGTATAAATCACATCCCATGATCCCAAATGGCTATGGGGATAATCTTATCTTCATTGAATATTTCTATCATCAGTTACCATATGGATATAAATTCTCATCCATTCAATGTTCTAGTTAGAAAGGAGTATGACATCGACTGCCAACTCCTTATTATACTAACTCTATAGGATCCTGTACTCGAAATTGTATCAATTGGAAAACTCTTTTTCCAATCATCCTATCTAGCCTGACTAAGGATTTATAGTACTATCCCATAAGACATTTACTCTCACTTACCAAGAGTGGACGATCCCTTATTGTACGCTCAGTTGCCTCCATTAGGTTTTCCTTGTCGCTACATTGGACAATCTAAACGGTGATCCATAAGTCAATAGTTAAAGCACAAGTTCCACCCAACAAGACATCTTTGGCGACTCAGGTCAAAGGTCTAACTATACAACCGTGATGATAGAAAACCATGATCGATAGTTTGGTAAGATACCATTCAAACTTTCTAATTCAGACAGTTCAGTGAACTCATTCGACTAATGAGCACCTATATGTGTATCTTAATATCTCCACACTAATGACCAATAAAATCGGTTATTCTCATCATATGAGAAGACATCACATACACTAGTCTATCTATATCCTTGATGTCCCATCTTAGGGATCCTATGACTAAGAACATTTAGATCACATATCTCTAGATGATCAATCTCATTATCATGATCTCATCATGATTCAATTATAATTATATGTGATCAATGACTTCATTATGATATACACATATAATAAGAGCTAGTAACGAAGATTTACCTAATTAATTGAATGAAATATTTCTAAAAATGTCAAATCATATCATATATGATTGACTTGTAGAACATACATTTCTATCACTAAACACTTGTCAAATACAATCCATATTAGAGAGGAAAAAAACCACAAGAACGTAATCGAAAAGTTGCTCAAGAAACCTTTGATCTAATTAAGTATGATTAAAAAGAACCTTCTCTACAAGATATCCTATACAATGTCCTAGTTAGAGTATCAAAATTGATACAGGTGGTCACTTTTATTAGTACTAAGAGTTTTAATATTGATATTGATAGTCAAGCACCTATTGGTGACTTCTATTACTATCAACATAGTTACCAGTAACAACATGAGACACCTCTATCATTATTAATTTTGAAATTTATATTTTTAACAATCGTTGAGAGGTGTTTGACTAATAATATCAATTTTAAAGTTTGTAGGGCAAACAAAATATGTTATATAGCATAGAGTGTCTACTTGTAGTAATCTTGATATCAATATTAATTCTAACATTTATAAATATTAATATATCAAAATTTATATAACATTATTTCCTTACTCTAACCAAACATGAAACGTGATAACTATATTGTTGAGTTCGAACCACCTTAGACGACCGAAGGAGGGAAATGCTACAATCACCAATAAAAAAAGCTGACAATGCTACTTTATTTAAAGTGCTCATGTGACGGAACGAAACGACATCATTGAACAAATGGAAGTCACTTTACATTTTTGTGCCACTAACCTCTTACGTATATTACTAACTCATCTGCTTACTTACGAACACCCTATATTTTGTTAATAACAATGCTATATATTACTAACCCTTGTCATACATTACTAACGTGCTGAAACTCTATCATTAATAACATGTTATCGATTATTAAACTTTAAATATATTATTTGTATTATATATATTATTAATGATTTGCAAATATTACTAACTTTATGTACATATATAATAATAACCTACATTTCATATTTAGTAACATATAATTAATAAATGATTGGATAGGTCACTAACACACTGTGATTTAATAAATAATTATATATATTTTAAAATGTTTTAAGTGAATATCAATTTATTGTGACTATTAATAATATACGTCAAAGGTAAGTAATATTTGTATAACAATAATAGCTAGAAAATATAAAAGAATATGAGTTAAAAACTTATTATATGATTTTCCAGAATTTTTTGTAAGAGAATATCAATTTATTTTGAGGGTTAATAATACGTGTAAAAAGTAGCGTATGTAAAGAGTTAGCAGTCTAAAAATTTGTAAAAAATGGGCTAATGATTCAATATATAATTTTTAAAATCTTTTTGGAGTTAATATCGATTTATTTTGAGGATTGTAATGTATGTAAAGTGTTAATAAGTAAAAAGTTAGTGGATAAAAAATATGAATAAATATAAATTGACAACTTATATGATTTTTTATATTTTTAAGGTTAATATCAATTTAATTTAAGAAATAGTAATATATGTAAATAGTTAGTAACAAAAAATCAGAAAGGTTAATAAAAGGTTAGTAATGAAAATTTTTGAGTGAATATAAGTTAATAAATTATGTATTAATTTTTTATTGATTCATTTTAAGCGTTAGTAATATATGTAAATGGTAAATGATATATGTAAAAAGTTAGTAGCAAAAAAATGAGTTAATAACTTATTATATAATTTTTATAGGGGTTAATATTAATTTATTTTGCAGGTTAGTAATATATGTAATATTTTTCAATGCAAAGTTTTTTTACTAAATCATTACATATATTACTAATAGATACAATATTGCATTTTATTTTTCTCGTTACTAAGTATTTATATATATTACTAGCCACTATAGTGCGCTATAGTACCCCAATGAAAAATATATTATTGTTAACTCAATGCATATGCTATTAACCTCTTACATATATTACCTACTATTTTAATATCACCTTTCATTTTCTCATTGTGTACCCTTTACATATATTATTAACCGCTACATTGCATTATAGTGCCCCATGTGGAATTCTTGTTACTAACTCATTACATATATTATTAACCCCTTATATATATTATTAATCACTACAATACCTCCGTTTCATTTTCTCATTATATGCTCTTTACATATTTTACTGACTAGTAGAGTGTGCTACAATACCCCACATGTGAAAGTTCTCATTATTCATTATATACATTACCAACTCCTTACATATATTACTAACCACTATAGTACCATATTTCATTTTCTCATTACTAACCCTTTATATATATATATATATATATATATATATATATATATTACTAACCGCTATTGTGCATTACAGTACCTATGTGGAATTTCTCATTACTAACTCATTACACATATTGCTAACCCTTTACATATATTACTAACATTTATTGTACTTCTTGTGCACTACGATATCCTATTTCATTTCTTGTTACTAACGTTATATATATATATTGTTAACCCTTTACATATATCACTAATCCTCAAAATAAATCGATATTAAGCCCCTAAAAATTTTAAAAATTATATAATAAGTTATTATCTCAATTTATTCTTTATTTTATATTTAATAATCATTTACATATATTATTTACCATTTACATATATTACTAACCCTAAAAATAAATAAATGTTAACCTCCCTAATATTTTAAAAAAATCACATAATAAGCTATCAACTCATGTTCTCTCATATTTTTCGATTATTAACCGTAACTATTTACATATATCACTAAAATTTAAAATAAAAAAATATTAACTATAAATAATTATAAAAAATTGTATTATCAACTATTAACTCATATTCTCTCAAATTTTCCCATTACTAACATTCTTCATATATTACTAACACTTTACATATATTACTAATTCTTAAAATAAATTGCTAATAACTCCAAAAAAATTTAAAAAATCATATAATAAGTTATTAACTTATATTTTTGCAAATTTACTCGTAACTAACTCTGTTAACATTCAAAATAAATCATTTTTTACCTCAAAAAATTTTAAAAATTATATAATCATTTATTAACTTATACTCTTTTAGAATTTTCCCTTACTAATAATTTACGTATATTACTAACTATTTACATATTGCTAACCTTTAAGATAAATTGGTATTAACTCATGAAAATAAAAAAAATCATATAATCATTTATTAACTCATGGTATGTGGTATTGACTTACCCAGCCGCTTATTATTTACATGTTACTTCTTATATGAAATGTACGTTAATTAATATCATATTCAGATGATTTATATACGGATGATAAATAAATGTATAAAGAATTAAAAATATATTTAAGTGGTTAATATTATATTTACAAGTTCAATGAATGATAATATGTGGTTAGCAATAGAGTTTTAGTGAAATAGTAATACATGACAACGGCTAGTAATATATAACAAGAGTTAGCAATAAAATATAGAGTCTTCGTAAGTGAGCAAGCAGATGAGTTAATATTATTCTCGAGGAGTTAATATTATACATAAAAGATTAGTAACACAAAAATAAAAATTAATTTTTATTTATTTACCAACGTGATTATATTCCATCATGTGACTATCATCGTGACTTATTTTATTAGAGACCAGGACAGTTCTCTCCTTGGCCCACAGCAGGCGATCCTACCTCCTCCATTTTCATGTCTCTAGCACAGGAAAGCCCTCTCTCTCTCTCTCGTCCCGTGCATGTGCGTAAAAGAGGGGCGAGGTGGGCTTGGTGCGCCCTCTTCCGGCCGTGCACAGATCTTTTCCCTGCGTGCCGCGATCTCATCGGGAGATCGCTGGGGCCGCAGATCGACTGCGGCGCTGCGGCGGCATCTGCCTCCTCCAACAAAGATGTGCGGCCGGCCTTGCCGAGAATCCACACCGCAGGCGAGGGTGGTCCGGCTGCCAATATTAGAAACCCCATCTGCTAGCCCGCCGCCGCTCGTGCTTATCCTTTCCGCCTGGCTCCAACGACGTACACATGAGATCGGCCTCCTCCGGCCCTCTCAACGCTGCGCTAGCTATGTAATATCTTGAGTTTTTTTTTAAATAACACTATTTTCTTTAATTTTAAAAGTAACACACTAAATTTTTTCTCACAGATGTAGCACACTTTGAACAAAGTCGAGTTTTCAAAACTCGACTTTGTAAGAATTTCGATTTTGAGTGACTAAACATAGTTAGTCCAAAGTCGAGTAAAGGTTTATCGACTTTTGAAAGTCGAGTACCGAAAACTCGACTTCTGAAAGTTGAGTATCGAAAACTCGACTTTAGAGAGGTCTAAAGTCGAGTTATCAAAACTCGACTTTCTCTTTCGTAAAACCTGAGAAAGTCGACTTTCCCACAGAACATGTGCATTTCATTGGATTGAAATAACTCGACTTTCTCTTTCATAAAACCTGAGAACTCGACTTTCGCACAGTACAAAAAAAAACTGCTCTCGCTTTGGAGGATACTAACGCACCTTCAATCTCTTAGCTCCGGCAAAGAACCCATGAGAATCACAGGATGGCTGTTTCTTGGTCTCCATAGTTTCTCTGACGTGGCCTTGGATACAAGATTGGAGAAGAAACCACCCAATGTCTTGGCATCCGAGCTTTGTGTCGACATATCCACGAATCCATCCAGCTCAATATCAGTTCCATTGCTCCCTCGTTCGGTAGGTTGCTTTCCATCCACTGGAGCAAGTTTACCACATGGGCAGCTCCCTAAACAATGAAATAGAATTGAACAAAACCTGCTTCACACATATCTCTTGTCCAATCCATCATACTAGGCACCTGCTCAACATAGATCCGGCTATCATACTAGAACAAATATGCCCTGTCGACTCCATAGTGCCATAGACACTATTCTTTTGCCATTCACCTTGAGAACATCTTCATTGCACTGCCCAGAAAGCTTTTTTAATAAAATTATTACAATTTGAAGGAGATTTGAATGAAATCAATACAACCATTCGGAACACATCCAATAGGACATTGCATACATACATTTGAATCAAACATAAACACAACCATTTGAATCAACATAAACACAATCATTCGGAACACATCCAATAGGACATTGCATACATATATTTGAATTGAACATAGACACAACCATTTGAATCAACACAAACACAACTATTTGAAACACATCCAATAGCGCATTGCATACATATAATTCGCATAGAACCAACCACATAAAATCAACACTTTATAACATAGAAACTCTCTGTTCAGTTGGAGGACACTTCCTTTAAAAGTCAATCGACTCCGTAAAATAAAAGTTTACGTAATCATATGCATAAAAACTCGACTTCACCCTCCTCTTCCTTTCCTTGTACGAAGTTTTCTCCGACCAAGCCGCCCTTCCTCTTCTTTAGGAGGTGATAATTCTAATCTATTGGGCCGGACATCAACCACCACATTTTCGCCATGCCGATTCGGCCTCATCGGTGCCGATGGGGTGGGATTATCAATAGAGTCCCGTTGTTGATACCCATAGCCGGCGTCGGTTGGAGTGATCATCAATGGATCACACGGTCTCCTCTGCACATATGTAGATGGTGCTGCTCTTGTAGATGGTCTCGCTCCTGTAGAGGGTCCTGTACTTGAAGGTCCAGCACCTTCCCGTCCACTCCAACCAAAAGGAGGTTGTAGGCGGTGTCCGGATGAAGAATGCGACGGATCAAAACTGGACTCATATGATGGCATCGTGATACGGAGCTTATCGTGCATATGTCGTTGTAACTCTAAAATGTCATTCCTTGTTTGCTCGAGTCGATACGGCCTGCTCGATTGAAGCCTCCGTTGAATTTCATGATGACTTTGTAGCTGAAAAAAAAATGCAGACAATCAAGTCAATAAAGGTTAAAAAAAAGTTATTACGCTGTAACAAAATAACATAGTCTTACCAATTCTCGCTCCATAGGACTGTAGGCACCCGGATGAGCCGGTGGTTCGAGTAAAAGTGAGGATTGGATTGGTGTGTGTGTGTGTGTGTGTGTGGTCGCCAGGAGCCAAAGTCTCCAAAGTGTGATTAAGTATGAAGCAAATAAAATGAAAGAGTAGGTTGGACCATCGTACCTTTGGAAGTGGAAAAAGGGGGGGGATTGTTAGATTCTAATTTCTCCTCTCTCGGCCGGCCGAAAGAGGAGAGCTTGAGTGAGCTCTTTCACTTCCGATCGGGTTGAAGCTTCACCTCAATCGGTTTACCTAAGAATGTCCTGCGTAGAAACACAAAAAAAACAATTGAAAATCATTAGCTCTGGCGAGAGTGTAGTATCATGCTTGACATAGACTCTAAATCATGCAAAAGGGGATGGACTAACCGGATCGGGATGGAATCCCAACCCCTATTTTTGGTAGGTTTTTGAATATATAGGAGGTGCAAAATAATCTAATGCATGCCAAATAAAATGATGAAAAGTTCTAAGATGAAAACGGAAGACAAAAACTTGATTAGACGGGCGATCGGACTCCAAAAATTGTAAAAAAAGCTTCTGCCCCTGCTGGTGCCCTATATATAGGGCGCTAGCTGCAGGTGCCCCCCTTATAGGGCACGTTGACCAAGGTTAAAGCGCCCTGTATATGGGGCACTAAGTCTGGCTCGGGCATATTTTCTTCCTCTCTTCGCGATGCTGCTCCGGAGTGCTGGACGGCTTCCAGGACAAAGTAAGGGCTCCTCCTTGTAGCCAATACACAAATGAGACTAGTGGTGGGTAGTTTGGATGCTGGATGAAAGAGGAAAGATGGAGAAAGGCTCTCAAAGTTGAGAAAAAACCATGTTTCTGGATGACAGAAACAACAGGTTTTTAGGGTTTTTGGTGGATGATCTTGGATCGGTTTGAAAGGTTATGGGAGGTTTAAATGGCTTAGAAATGTGGTCTTGGATGGGCTCTAGGGTGGTACTGACTTGGAACCCTCTTTCAGTTCCAAATGGGGGTCTATTTATAGCTCAAAAGAGGGTACTTTGGCCATTTCCGAATAGCAGTTCCACGCGGCAAAGTGCCCTATATATAGGGCACCAGCATCATGAGGTATGTCAAATCGATAAGACAAGTCACTGCGAGGGGTCAAATCGGCCGGTCAGGTCGATTTGATTTGCTGCCAGGTGCCCTATATATAGGGCACCAGGTGCCCTATATATAGGGTGCCAGGTGCCCTATTTATAGGGCGCCTGGTGCCTTATAAATAGGGCTCCAGCCCAATATATAGGGTGCCAGGTGCCCCATATACAGGGTGTTTTGGCCCGGTCGGTCGTTCTATCGATCCTCTTCGGAATGTGCCGAAAAACCTGATTCGTCCGGAAAACACGGTTCCCTTTAAATATTCTTCATGAAAACAAGAATTTAGGCTCTCCGACTAGGCCAAAATTGCATGTCTACAGCTTGCCTCACCTTGGCGACGACTTTGTAGGGGAATGACATGAATGTAGCGCAGGTGAATGTAGTGAGGTGTAGCGGAATGAAGTGGTAATAGACTGAAAAGGTGACGCCAAGGTGTAGATTTAGACACGCCTTCCCTGGCCTAGTTGAGTGGAATGAAAGTTTACTGGACTCCGAGATTGCCTTTTGTCTTATCAGAACCTCTCCTTTGGTTGATTGATTGGGCAGAAGAAGTATAACTAAAATCCCACGTGGGGGAGAATTGTTACCGGCTAGGACCCGAACTACATGGTGTGCTGGACTCGGTAGAAAGTAATTTGCGAAAAAGTAAAGATGAAACTGGTAATCAACCAAGGTTGGGTTCTTCAAATTCATCGGGTTTACTTAGAAATACCGGTGTAGTTAGGAATGGAATATCTTCTTGCTTTGATGAAATGATCATTGAAACCTGGTTAAAATCGGATCTTCCGGATGGACCAAAGCCTCCTCTAAGAGCTGTAGAAAGATTGTAACGGTAGGGTTGGCATGAAAGACGAGTATGACGATGTGTGAGATGATGTGTGACGATGCATGATGCATGCTGGGTTTAAAGAAATGAAAATAAGTATAGGAAAATAGTCGAATATATAGGTCAAACGCAACGGGTCAGGACATCCGTGAAGACACCGTCGTCCCCATTTATTTGACTTTGGCTTATCCGCGGGCCTAAAAAACATGGCTGAGTCCTTCATCGATTTTGTTGAAGGGGTTCTCAGACTCATCCCTTTTAGACCCGAGGTCTTCAACGATATATATGAGAGACCATGCTAGATAAAAGGCCCATGTAAGGCTCCAGGTGCCCTGCTTGTAGGGCGCTTGGTGCCCTGATTACAGGGCGCCAGGTGCCCTGTTTATAGGGCGCTAGGTGCCTTATAAGTGGGGTACCTGCGCATATTTTGTGCTTGCTCCTTCCCGAGGCAGCCTTTTGGGGTCTATAAGAAGGGGGGACCCCCCTTCTTCTCCCCCACACCAGCTAAAGTGTCTTCCTCCTCTCGTTGTTCCGATGGCCTCCTCCTCCTCCCGTCCGACTTGTCCAATTGAGATGAAAAGTTTTTCCGAGGTCCCGTGCCATATCCGAAACTGAGTGTCCATGGGAGTGGTAGTGACCTTATTAGACACTTTTTGTCTTATTTCGAAGCTCTCTTTTCTGATCACGTTGTTATTCTGCAGGACCTTCCAAACTTCCCCGGTGCTCATCGTTATGGACAGGTGCTGTGGATAGCTCGACTGATGGGCGCCATCAACATCCACATGCGGTCTATTCTGAGCGGGTGGGGTCTTTCTGGCATTCTGGTCCACACCAACCATCTTCTTAAATATTTCTGGGACTTCTCTCTAGCGGGTGCGCTTCTCGAGATGTGGCATCCCGATACACACACCTTCGTTTTCAACACCTTTGAGTGTACCATTCTCTTAGAAAAGGTGGAACTATTCCTGGAGTTTCGTGCTATGCCTGGGTATGGCCAGGCCATGTTTATTCCTGTTAGGCCGGTTAACGGTTTGGACTTCCTTCGCAGCTTTATGACCACCGGAGAGGCTCGATCCATCATGGTAAGTGGGCGTATTTACACCGAGGCACTGGTAGATTGGTCCATTGGCGTGATTCAGAGTGTCGGTGACAATGAAGATCTATTGTTGCCCGGTGCCAAAGGTGTTGCCGCTTGCCTTGCCTTAGTACTCCTTTACCCATGTGAGGACGGGTGGCTTGATCCCACTTGCCTTCCTTGCATCCAGGGCATCTGGTCCAATGAGTGCATAGCCCACTCGGTGTTGGGCTATCTCTATGACGGCATGACCTCTGCTAGTGTTGGTAGGCCCATGTTTGGCAGTATTCTTTTGTTCATGTGCTGGGCTGACTGGCACTTCAAGTTCGATGTGTGCTACGTACCATCCACGGCTTCCCGGCTTTTTGCTCGAAGCCCCCTCCAGCCTCTCACTAGCCATCTCTGCATGGACTACAAAGTAATCAACAAGTGTCCTTCGGTGAAGACCCGTACTGACTGGCGTGCGTACTTTTCAGCCATGAGCTGTGCCGGATTTGTCCGTCCTATCGAGGCTATTATGTGCCAGAATGTTCGTGCCTCTACCACTCCTGGGCTGGATCTTCGATTGATCACTGGTTCCTCCTTCATCATCTACAACCCACATCGGTGCCTTCTGCAATTGGGCCAACCACGGCTCAAGGTTCCTCGCCTCTCCCACATTCTGTCCGTCAAGGATCACCAAATGGGTACGGCGGCTGACGATGAAGAATGCCAGAGTATTCTCGCTATTTGGGGAATTTGCAAGAGTTTCTCTCCGAGCGCCTACATGGAAGAAGACGAGGTCTGGAAGAGTCGGTATGTGGCGAAGCTGAGGAAGCTGCGCGGCTGATGACTTGTATCTTTTAGTTGTGTCCAGTTGTATGTTGTCTTCTTTTGTTGTGTCTAGGACTTTATTAGTGTAGGATTAGGATTTGCTTGGTGTAGCTCTTTTCATACTAGTTGTGTTCGAGTCCTGTTGATGTTAGAAACCAGCAAAATATGCGAAAAAGGAATTGATTATCAATGTTTGCTGACAAATTTGTATCTTTCTATGAAGAATATAGTTTGAAAACATGTTCCATGGAATTTCATAAATTTTGAAAATTTTGGCCATGACACTTTATATTTTTACCCCTGCGCATTTCTTCATTTTACCATCATCTTTTCAAACTTTTCTACTGAGCAGGATCTTTCCGGAGCGTGCAGCGTGCTGTGCAGATTCCAGAGTAAGTTTCTCCCAACTGCAAACTTGTAGTTTATTCCATTATGTTCATTTTTGCAGAAGGGACCGAACCGATCCGGAGTCGTTCCGGATCAGAACGGAGAGAGAAAAGGGGGCCAAGCCCCCTATCGCCCCCTTGATGGGGCACTAGGCTCTGCCTGGCACCCTATCAAGGGGGCGCCTGGTCCAGGTGCCCCATAAATGGGGCCCCTGGTCACCAGGCCCCCGTCTTCTTCATTCTTATGCTTCTGGCCTGCTCTGACACTTTAAAATGATGCAGATGACGAAGAGGTCCCGTGTTGAGCGTGGCGGAGCCTCCGGTGCCGCCGGAGCTTCTTCTTCTGCCAGAGCTTCCAGTTCAGCCAACCCTGGCTCGTCGGAGCCGCCTTCCGTTCATCCTCCTCCGGCTGTCATGGTAACCGAATTTTGACTTCCCCCTTTTAAGTTATTCATCCACTGTTGTTTCTAACATGATTGTTTGTTTGTGCAGTGGAAGATTAAATCCTGGATATCTTGGGAGATGGTCTTCCATGCCTACGAGGGGTTGCAGGATTTCCAGAAGGCATGACTGGATGCGATGGGCTTCGGCCTGTTGCTTCGTTGTTCCGCCTTCTGGGAAGACCTCCCCCTGATCCAGGCTCTGAGGGAGAGATGGGATTCTACCACCCATTCCTTCCTCTTCCCCTAGGGGCATATGGTGCCTATCCTGGAGGACGTCTCTCGGATCACGGGACTTTGCGTTCACGGTCGTGCTGTTACCGGCAAGACCTACCGTGATTACTCGGCTATAGTCCGAGACTTTCTGGGTCATCCGATCCCACATTGCCCCGGCGGACTGTGCGTTATGAAGCGCACGGACGTCGGGAACCTGCTTGGTCTGGGCAGCGCGAGTGTGGGGAAGGATGACCTAGTGGCGGATGTCCTTCACGTGTTGACGAAACGCGTGAAACGTTACTTGGTCGGCGAGGAGGGTACCATCCAGGCTTATTACGATCTCCGCCGGTTCCTCCTCTTCTTCTTGACCCATCTTCTACTGGCCTCGAAGACGGATAGGGTGCACCTGCGGTTTCTCCCATTCCTTGCCAACCTGTCGAAGGTCGGTGAGTATGCCTGGGGTGCTACTATGCTGGCACACCTGTTTTCCTCGTTGGCGATGGAGAGCGGCCCAGTTTCAGTAGCCGGTTTTACTCTATTTCTTCAGGTATGCCTTGTTTCTTTTGTCCATTATCAATTCTGCCTTGTTTTTGTTGACTAATTGAGCTTTATTGGTAGATATGGAGTTATTATCATATCCTTTTGGGTCGTGCCTTGCTGAAGGATGACCCCGAGTATCCGCTTATTGGCAGCTGGGTTGCCAGTCGATCTGCCTCTTCCCACCCTTACCAGGTGGAGAACCTGAGGAGCTAGCTGCTCTGCTTCCCCCATCACGACGTATTCTGTCACCTTTTCCTTTCAACTCCTTGGTTCTTCTTATTCACTATCCTGCCTTGCTTTTTTTAGGTGGTGTGGTGCCCGTATTCACCTGGATCAGCAGCCGTGGGTGTCAGAGGGTTGTTCGGTCTTTGGCTGTGACACCTTTCTGATTTGTCTGAACAAGATGGAACCTCTGTGGGTGCGTCTCACGATGCGCTCATTGGGGCTTCACCAGGAGTGGGTGGACCTTCCTCCCTACCTGCGCCTGGGTTGTTCTACCCGCGGCCTGATCCAGGAGATTGACTGGAAAAAGGAGGGCCAGTTCGTTGTCCGGATTTGGAAGAGGGGTGGCACCCTAGTGACTTCTAGTGCTCCTGACAACAGTGACTATCTGCGTCGCTACACGGCGACTTTTGCCTACCTTTTTACCGAGGGTGGAGAGGTATGTACTTGTTGTTCCAAACACTGCTCTTTCTGCTTGGTATTTGATTGTTTGTTGCTTGCAGAGTATATAGGAGGAGCTGTCTCGCTTGAGGGCAGGGACAACATCTTTGGAGGCTGAGCTGGAGCGACAGGTATTTTCTTTGCTTTGTACTTTTCCCATTGCCTGTTAACTGATCCTTCTTTTCTTTCTTTCAGCGACGTCGCTACCGAGGTGCACGCCGACAACTGTGTGGGCGTGACGATGTGGTAATGTTTCTTGCCCTTCTTTAATATCTTGAATGAATGTTGTTGACTGTTTTCCTTGCTTCTTTTTAGATTTCACAGCTCCGTGAGCGTGTAGCCGAGCTGGAGTTGGGTTCCCACCCAACTGTCCCCGAACCGATGATTTTTGACGGGCCTTTAGAGGCCCCTTTCGAGCCGTTCGACTTCGGCCAGCCTATGGGTCCTGAGCTCCCTCCTCACCACTTGCCAGCCGATCCACCCCCCTTCATTCCCGCCGACCCTGGGAGCAGTTCTTCTGAGACGGGTCTTCTCCTTGAGGTGATTATTATTTCTTTCTTATGTTATTTTTCTTCCTTTATTTACCTTGCTAATCTTTCTTTCTTTCTTGCAGATTGCTCAGCTGAAGGAGCGGGTGCAGGCCCTTACCACCGAGGCGAATCTCTGTGACTCCCTTCTGCTTCACTTTGCTTGATTCTGACATTCTTTCTGCTTGCAGAACAAAGATCTTTGGGCGAGGATCTCCGATCTTTCTGCGGGGGGTGTTCCGCCTACTGACAGCGATCCCTCGGGTCTCCGGGATAAGGTACATGTTCTTCTGCTTTGTTTGTCATTGTTTTCTTTCTTTCCTGGCATCTTTCCGGTAGGTGATGGAGCTACAGAGGGAGCTCGAGCTCGAGCCCCTCGTAGGTGTTCCAGATCCTGGTCCTTTTTCTTCTGAGGTGCGGAGTCTTTATTCAGATTTTGAACTTGGAATTCATGGACTGATGCTTCTTCTTTTGTTTTTCATACTGCTCAGAGGATAGAGGAGCTGACACAGGAGGTACAAGTTTGATTCTTTTCCTTAACTGCTTCTTCTGTAGCTGATACATCTCTATGTCATCTTGTAGGTCGGGAGACTGGAGGCTCATGTGGTTGAGCTGTCGCGACCTGAGTCCGAGCAGATCCTCCACCTTTGCCTTGAGCACTCCAGGGAGCTCCTCCGACTAGAGGCGGAGCACCATCAGATGATGATGATGCAGATGCTCCAGACTCGATCTCGGAGCCATTCCCACCGTTTTGACTCCCGTGGGACCAGGCTGAGGGGACCTACTCACTCGGGTTCCTCTCAGACCAGTAGTCATAGGAGGAGAGGTAAGGAGAGACACGCCATGCCACCTCTGGGTGATCAGGCTCCAGCGGAAGGAGGCGGCGATTTGTGATGTGCCGGCCCCTTCCTATCTTTGATGTATCTTTCTTTTGTAAAGTGACAGTTGTTTGTTTCCAATTCTGACTCCCTGTGTTCACTCAAAAGGCGATTAAAACTTTATTTAGGCTTAGTCCCTTGCAAGAAGAGGGCGAAACCGCCTTGATCTTTTGTCAAGGGACATAGGCCTTATCAAGGTAGAATAACAGAAAAATATAAGTATGTACAAAAGGAAACATGCAAGACAGAAATTAAATATGAATGCAATGGCAACTAGTCAATTAGGAATCAAATTTTTAGGTGTTTTGGAATTTTTGATTTGTTTGGGTTTTGATGACTTTATACTATTTTTGGTGTTTTGTTGATTTTAATTTTTTTTGGTATTTTGGATATTTACTTTTTAAGATTTTTGATTTTATAGATTTGTTTGGTGTTTTTGAAGTATTTGATTTTTTGTTCGGTGTGAAGGATACGACCATCTCATCCTTTGCTTTGCTTGTCGTAGGTGCCCCTTATCATTACCCAAGGGTTAAGAGTAGGAATCACGTGTAAGAAAGTGCCTAGCTCGGAATCTTCTGACCTTCTGCCTTTGATAGGCTATGGCTCTTCTTGGGTCCAGTCGGTTAACCCTACTTGCAAGGTTAAAGAGGGAAGAGGATTGATGGTAAGTCCTTAATAGGATTCGGGGGTGTCGAATTTGTTTCTCTACTAGTGCCCGCGTTGCCCATTTGGGATTTTAACATCCTCGAGTCCTTCTTTATACCCCTTTTATTTTGATGGGCCGCATTCGGACAGGTCTTTTTTCTTTTGCTTGATTTTGACCTAAGGGGTTCATTGCCCATCTTTTCGAGCCTTTTTCTTTTTTGGGCTTTTGTTGGTACACATTCAGACAAGTCTATTCTTTTGCCGACCTGAGGGGTCATTGCCCATCTTTTGGTACCTTTTTCTTTTAAGAAGTCAGACCTTCAGAGGCATCCTTCTACTAAGGCAATGGGCACTTCCGATACTCCTTATTCTAACCCCTTTCATCCATTCTGGACCGAAATAAGAAGAGAATAGGGCAGGGTTGACCTTCTTTTGCCAAGTGTTACCTAGCTTTCTCTCTGACTTCCAATCATCAGATTCCGAAACCTAGGCGTGTAGTGTGTGTAGTATGATGCCTATCCTTATTTTCCTAAGTGACAAGTTGGTGCACCGAACAAGCAAGCGTTAGATGTTACCGCCATCCTTCACACCTTTGGATTTTATAGATTTTTTTGTTTTGGTGATTTTTGTTTTAAGAGGAATATTTTTTGAGGTATACACCATTCCAGGGATGAGCTAGTTCTTCTCCTTCTGCATTAGTTAGCTTGTATGAATTATCGGGATAAACAACCGAGATTACATACGGACCCTCCCAATTAGGTTGGAGTTTGGAGTGGGGACCGCCCGGCTTAATGAATATTCTTTTAAGCACAACCTCACCGATTTCAAATTTTCTCTCTACCACCCTCTTCTGATAAAATCTTTTAAGTCTATTCTGATAAGATCTAGCATGTTCGGCAGCGGCTAGCCTACTTTCGTCCAAGAGTTCGAGTTGCGCGAGAAGGGAGTCTCACCGTTCATCCGTCGGGATGTCTCGATCGATCTGGACTCGGAGGGAAGGAATGATTACTTCATATGGGACTACCGCCTCCATCCCAAATGCCCGGGCATAGGGAGTTTGACCTGTTGGGGTTCGAATAGAAGTGCGGTAGGCCCATAAAGCATCAACTAACTTATCCGGCCAGTCCGCGAACTTGTAGACTTACAAGTCTTCTTAATGATTTTTATCAGAGTTTTATTGGTGGCTTTTGCTTGACTGTTTCCTTGAGGATAATATGGAGATGAATGATGCAATTTGATGAAATACCTATTGTAAAGGTCATGCAGCTCATGGGAGATGAATTGTGGTCCATTGTCGGTGATGGTGTCGCCTGGGATCCCGAACCTGGCAATGATGTTGCGTTTGATGAAGGTGCAGACTGTTGATGCCTTTATTTCCACATATGCTTCTGCTTTCGCCCACTTGGTGAAGTACTCCATTGCTGTTAGGATGAAGGATTTGATTTTGTTTGTGGAGTTTGAGTCACCAAGGGGTCCGATAACATCAAAAGCCCACATAGCGAAGGGCCATGGGGCATGAATCGGGTGAAGGGAAGATGCGGGAGAGTGAATCTTGTCGGCGTGGAGTTGACATTGATGACAGTGCCGGACAAAGATCGAGCAATCTTCTTCCAGAGTAGGCCAATAATACCCTTGCCTGATGATCTTCTTGGCGAGGGCTTGGGCATTTATATGGCCTCCACATACTCCGGAGTGTGCTTCTTTAAGCACCAATTCAACCTCTTCTTCATCTACGCATCTTAATAGCATGCCGGCCAAGCTCCTTTTATAAAGTACTCCACCTAAGATGGTGTATCTCTGGGAGACTCTTCTTATGGCTCTTTTCTCTTCGGCAGTTGATCCTGGTGGATATGTCTGATCCTGACAGTAATTCGCAATCTCATGATACCATGGTTTCTCACCTTCTTCTAGTTCCTCTAATTCGACCAAAGATACTTTCTCTTTTTGCTCAATGTACTCTTTCCTTTCAAACTCTTCTTTAACTTTCAGGAATTGTGCATCTTCCACTGCCGGAATGGTACGTCGGCAGACATAGATCGTCCTAACCTGTTTGCCTAGGGGGACAGATAGTGAAATGCCAGGGAAGCGAGATCATTGACAAGAATATTTTGAGCACGAGGAACATGAATGAATTCAAGTTTGGAGAATATCTTGATGTAACAGGTAGTGAGTTCTTGGTATGGTCTGAGCCCGGGATGAGATGTGTGGTATTTGGCAATCACTTGGAGGAGAATCAACTGACTATCACCGATCACTCTTAGTTTAGTGACACCATAGAAGTGAGCGGCCTCTAGTCTTGCCAACAAGGCTTCATACTCAGCTATATTGTTTGTTGTTGGAAAATGGAGCTGAAAGGCTAGTGGAATGGTGACACCTTCGAGTGATAGAAGAACAATTCCTATCCCTCTACCCTGGGAGTTTAATGCCCCATCAAAATATAAAGTCCAAAGATTGGAGGATCGAATGGATATCAATTCCTTATCGGGAAATTCTGATTAGATAGGGACAAAGATTGGGATAGGATGATGGGCAAGGTGTTCAGCAATTGCATAGCCCTTGATTCCCTTCTGTTGAATGTAGGTGATGTCAAATTGAAAAAGAAAGCTTTGCCAGCGTGCCAACCAGTCAGTCAGGACAAATTTTTCTAGGAGAAACTTGATGGGATTCATGCGAGCAATGAGATTAACCTTGTGAGCTAGAAAGTAGTGTTCAAGCTTCTGGACCACCCAAACTAGGGCGGCACATGTTTTTTCCATGGTTGTATACTTCTACTCACAAAGATTAAATATTTTGGACAAATAGTATGCTGCTCGCTCTTTCCCTTCATCATCTAATTGTGCCAATACTGCTCCAAGAGATCCTTCCAAAACCGAGACGTATAAGATTAAGGGTTTGCCGGGAACCGGAGGTTTGAGCACAGGTGGACTTGACAAGTACTTCTTTAAACCATCGAATGCCTCCTGGCATCTTGAATCCCATCTGAATTCGGCCTTCGCCTTGGTTAACTCATAGAAAGGTTTACACCTTTGGGAGTGTTGTGAGATAAACCGGCGAACAAATTGCAGCCTACCAGTCAACCCTCTCAGCTCTTTTAAGTTCTTTGGTGGAGACATATCAATGATGGCCTTGGCTTTGTTGGGATCGATCTCGATGCCTCTTTTGCTGACGATGAATCCAAGTAATTTTCCAGATGATACTCCAAATACACATTTCTTGGGGTTCATCTTAAGCTTATATTCCCTGGCTCGTTGCAAAACCCTTTTTAACACCTTAGTATGCTCATCTCGAGTTCGAGATTTGACCACTAGATCATCCACATACACCTCTACAAATTTATGCATCATATCATGAAATATCACCGCCATGGCCCTTTGATAAGTTGCTCCGGCATTCTTTAATCCGAAGGGCATGACGACATAGCAATAAGTTCCCCACGGTGTAGTGAATGAGGTTTTCTCTTGTTCCTCTTCTGCTAACCGGATCTAATTATACCCTGAATATCCATCCATGAACGATAGGGTTTCATATC
Organism: Cryptocoryne crispatula var. balansae; assembly: GCA_036172225.1. Lineage (NCBI taxonomy): Eukaryota > Viridiplantae > Streptophyta > Magnoliopsida > Alismatales > Araceae > Cryptocoryne > Cryptocoryne crispatula. The sequence continues at coordinate 39,581,317 of CM069921.1, forward strand.
CAGCTGTGTTATCAACAAGAACATCGATATGAGGAAGGGGGAAATCATCTTTCGAACATGCCTGGTTTAAGTCCCTGAAGTCAAGCAAATTCGAACCTTTCCATCCTTCTTCATGACTGGGACTATATTTGCCACCCATTGTAGATAGAGGACAGCTCTAATGAATTTTGCTTGGTGTAACTTATCGACCTCTTCCTTCATCTTCAATGCTATGTTTGGGTGGAATCTTCAGTGTAATCTACAGCTCTAATGTAGTTTGCTTGACCGAGGTAGCTTCAGGTTTTAAACTCAATCGATGCTCTACCAATGATTTGTCTAACCCCGGCATATCTTCGTATGTCCAAGCAAATGCGTCCTTGTATTCTTGTAACACCCCCATTGGATTCTATTCTTCGAAAGGGGCGAGGTTGGCACTGATGAGGATATTCTTAGAATCTTCCGGTGTTCCAAGATTAAGTTTCTTAGTCGGTTTGTCCACCGTGGCTGATGGTTCTTCGAACCTTCTTAAACCGGATGCATAAGCATTAGCCAAATCCTCCTCTTCATCCTCAGTATCAGGATCCTTTTCTGATACAACCTCATAGACCCCTAAAGTTGGATCAATATTGTCCTTTTCCTCATATCGAATCTTATCCAACTGGATCACATTTTCTAGATACTCCGGTAGCTTGGCACATTCTAAGCGTTTCTGAGCTAACCGATGTAGATATCTTTATGGAACTCTCCTACCCCTGATTTTTGTTTGGTTTTTATTGGAAACTAAACCTAAAGAAGAAGAAGGTAAATAGGGGGAGGAAGAGGAGGTGGAGGGAGTGGAATTTATTGGAGGGAATGGGGGGCAAAGGAGGTCAATCAAGGATCTGGTGGCTCCTTGAGTTGAATGCCCTTCCGAGGCAAGTTGAGATGTTTCCTTGATCGAAATTTGAGTTTTGAGGAGGACGTTTTTTTTGGGGAGTACTAAACATGAAGACAGAATGGGCTTCAGGTGCCCGATTTGGGTTAAGATCAACTACTGGAGTCAAAGTAGGCGGAGATATTGATAAAGAGGTGAAGACTTCGAGCAATGTTTGATAGAGGGGGTTTTCGAGCCCAATGTTGACAGAAAGAGATGATGGGCCAGTAGGCCGAATGATCATGGAAGAAGGTGGGTTCATGGACCCAATAAGAGGAGGATGTGGGCTTGAGGGCTCGGGTTTAGGAGATGGGCTCGAGGCCCGAGAATTGGAGAAAATGGGTGCAGAGGCCCGGATTCAATGGAGGGGCTCAGTGGCCCAAGAGAAACAAGTGGGTACGTGGACCCATAAGTTGGGCCTGAGGACCTAGAAATAGGGATCGGGCCAAGAAGCCCGGGGAGAGCATTACAATGAGTTGGGGCGTCGGCCCCGAAATATGACATAATGAGGGAAGGCCCTCGTGGAGTTAGTTGAACTTTTTCTCAAGTCGGTTTGGCAATATGACCCTCGGGTGGGTCAACAGGTGGTTCAGCCTGGAGTGGTTCATTGCTTGACCCTTCTTCATCGGTGGTAAACAAAAGAGATATTTCAGGATACACGTCATCTTCAGGGTCGTCAGTTCTTCTTCTTTTGTCTTGTTCCAGCTCTTGTTCTTCCTTGTTCTCAGCCAGTTGAATGGTTTCTTTCTTGATGAAAAGCTTTTGTAAGCATCCAGAAAAGTATCTGCTTTTGAGATTCTGACCATTCACAGTCGTTCCATCATATCCAACCTCACTTTTTGGTTGTAACCTCATTAGATTGATTGGCTCAGCTATGTCTTGCAGTTCTTTGCCTAGTCCTTGGCCTTCTTGGTATTCCAAACTTTTCATTATATGCCACCCAATAGTTTCATTTTTCTCTCTTTTCCTTCTCCACACTTGCCTTGGCTGCCTACTTATTTCTGGAAGATCCAAGATTGTCAAAATCGGTTCATTTGGCAACCCGAGGGGTGGTGATGGAGAAGATGGATGATCTAGGGGCATGCTAGTCACCTTAATTACTTGTCCCTTATAAGGGAATTTGAGACACTGGTGATTGGTGGAGGCGACTGCCTCTAGTGCTTCCAAATAGGGACGTCCTAGAATAGCTTTGTATGTCAGATCCATCTCAAGTATATAGAAGTCAACAATGACTGTTTGGGGTCCAAGCTTCACATTTAATGTAATCATGCCATTTGGCAGGCCTTTACAAATTTTCATATGCGGTCACTATTATTTGAGATGGCCGGACATTCTCTTCAGAAATTTCACAAAGACGTAATGTTTCTGGTGGCAAAACATTAATAGAGGCTCCGGTATCGACCAAACATGACTTAATGCCTACTCCATTGATGTGGGCTGTGATGCATAAGGTACATTTCCTTACTTCCGAGTTGGCCAACTCTTCCTTTGTGAATGTAAGGGTCGGGTACTCACTTCTTGGGACCAGAACTGATGAAATCTTTTCTGAGGGGAGGCTTTCATTCACCATCACCCGATGTAAGTATTGTTGGAGAACCTCTTGATGGACTTTAGATCTTTTAATCAACGATCTGTGTCGGGGTTTTATCAAGATGTTTTAGCAAGTCATAGGATGTCCCAGGCAACGGTTCTTCAATGTGTTCTTCTTCTGCTTCTGGTACTAATCCTGACTGACCGGCCTGGGAAAAGACCCTTTGGAACATGTGCCCACTTCTGAGTACTATGGCAAGTTGAGGAGCTATGGTTGGTGTAGTGGAGGTGGATGGAGGGTTAGGTCGGATGATGAGAGGCCTAGGTAGGGGCGTAGTGATGATAGTTCGGGTTGTAGGGATGTGGGTAGGTTGTGGTGGCATGGTTGTACGAGGTGGTACGATGATGGGTCCTAATGGTGATGGTGTTTATGGTGGCTCGACCGGGCGGATCAAGGTCCTACCCGGTTGGAGTTGTATGGCTGGTGGCGTTACGGTTGGTCATGACAAAGTGCGGATGATTGGTGGTTGGCTTCTTATGGTGGGTATAGCTTGTGGTATGGAGTGAACGGTTCGGTTAACGTGGTTTGGAGGGTTAATGTTCATGAAGGAAGCCGGTCCCTCGATTTGCCAATTTTGGCCTCTATCGCGGGGTTCATCGGTGGAGGTCAGAATGGGACTAAGCCTTTGATTTTCTGGTGCTATCATGGGTGCATGCACGCGTAGCGGGTTCTGAATGATCCCCAAACCGGATTCCTGTTGTTGTTGTTGGGTTGGTGCCTGCTGCTGCTGTTAAGGCTGGTTCTTTACTGCCTTGATGTACTCACCTATTTGACCCCAGTCAATACTTCCCTGTTCGTGGAGGTCATAGATATAATCCTTAAATTGAAAGCAATTCTCCACTGTATGCCCCGGGTATCTATGGTATAAACAATATCTGTCTGTATTGGCATTTTGTGGCCACTCCAGTTTTTCTCTTGGCAATGAAATCTGCCCTACCGCCATAAGAGTATTGAAAATATCTGTGAGAGAGTACGGTAATGGCGGGTAATGGTTTCTTCTAGGCCCTATTCTTCGTGGCGCATAGGCGGCGGGGGGAGGTGCCTAGTTATAGGTGGTTGGTTGGCGGGGTGGTTGAGGTGCAAAGGTTTGCACGGCCAATTGCCGGGGTTACTGGTGGACTGGTGTCTGCGTCGGTTGTTGGGGATACTGGTTTGGTGTTTGGTGGTGGAAAGGTTGGGGTTGAATCTAAGGGAGAGGTGTCGGTTGGGTTTGGTGGGGGTTTCTGTACTGGGGATTTCTGTATTGCTGTTGGTGGTTGTTGGGTGGGTTTCCTATGATGTTGACGTGTTTGTTGGTTATCACGCCTTCGGTCACGGGCCCAGTGGTGGTGGTGGTTGTCTTTTTGGTGACTCGGGGCCTAGGGTTGAAGAGGTTCATGATGGGAGAGTCTCGGAGTTGGGTTTGGATGTACCGTGCTCTCTCATAGAGTTCGCTCATAGTGACAGGGTGAAGCAATGCCAATATGTTCTTCAAAGCTGGAGTGGAATTAGTGATGATCATCTTGACATGTTCTGATTCTGACAGTGCATTCGTCAACCTTTCTTCCATTGCCCTCCATCTGTTAGCATATCTTATAAAATCCTCATCATTTCTCATCTTCTTGGCCATAAGATCTGTGATTGAATATGTAGGGCCGACTCGATCTTGGTATCTTTGCAAGAATTTTGCTTTGACGGTATCAAAGTTGCTGCTTCCAAAGGGTCAAGTGAATAGAACCATTCCATCGCGGAGCCCTCCAGTGATCTTCTAAACAAGTATGCAAGGGCCTTCGAATCGTTTTGCCACATGACATACTCATAAAGGAAATATTTTATGTGAATAAAGGGATTCCCATTTCCATTATACCGGCGGTAAATGGGCATTTAAGAAGGAGGAAGATGGAACACAGGGAGAGAGGGAAGGGATATCTCGGGGAGAGCTCGTGTGTCGATCAATCGCTTGAGCTCCCAATATTGTTCATCCATTCTGTTGATTTTGTTAAGCACAATTTGATCAACTGAGGATTCTCGGACAAGAGGAGGGGGAGGACAGACGCTTGATTTACCTGCATGGCCATCGGATAGGCTGAAGCGGCCGGGCAAGGAGGGTATATCGGGTGGTGCACTTGTGGATGGGCTTGATTAAAATGTGCAGAGGAGTGGGCCGGTGGCCTAAGTGGTGTGGTGTTATTTGGGTCCGGGTGGTTCAAGATGGCCACCGGATGGGGTGAGTTTGGAATCAAGGGTCCATTGTGAGAATGGCCCGGTACTGGTGCACCGGGTTGGTCAGTTGCTAATTGGGGGGTAGAAGTGTGGCGACCACCTTCAGCATGGGTGTGATTGACAGGAGATTTTCCCTTCAAGATGGCCTCAATGGCTTGTAGTTGAGTTGGGTCGGCATGAGCGAATGCCTCTCACAGAGAATCCAGGTGGAGTCGGGGTGAACTGGTTTCAGGGAGAATTTCGGGTTCGTTAACGGCACATACGACATCCGAGTGGAGGTAGGATTGATCATACTCTAGCTACAGTGGCTCGTATCCTTGGTCTGTCATCCCGACGATTCGTCCTGATCTCAAGTTCATAAACACAAAAGAAAAATAACGGATAAAAGCACAAGAACCCTTTTTGTTTTTAATCTTTTCCCCTCTTTGTTTTTTTGTTTTTTTGTTTTTTTTAATTTTTGTTTGGATAAACAAGTTATCAAGCAAATTAACCTCAAACAAAGATTTCTTTTGGTTTTTGTGTTAAGTGTTTTCAAATTTTTGTTTTGGTTTTCAATTTTGATTTGCAAACAAGTAATGTCATAGACTTAAAATGATTACCGCAATTTTTTTGTGTTTCAACCTTAAATTAGTGGCTTTTTAAGAGAAGTAATGTCCACTCAAATAAATGGGTAGGACCCTATGCTCTCACAATGCCGAGCAATCTAAGGTTGTCACTATTTTCACAACGATAGGTGATAGGTACTCCGGGTTTTGGGATAAAAGGTACAATCAGCCCGATCAATGAAGAGGGAATCCTTCATGTCTGGGGACTTACGGAGGTCTTGATGGAAGCTACCCGGTCCTTCCGAGAGGGAATCCCGGAGGAGGAGTTGGCAACCACCAAGAGGGGTGTTTGGGTGTGTAGGACTTTGAGAGGAGAGAGCCTCCCTTCTCGGATGACCTAAAAGAGTCAAAGAAACCCCAATGCAAACTAAATGCAAGTGAGAGATCAAGGAGTGAGAAGCAAACAAGAAGAAAGTAAAATCATGCAACGATCAATAGAGTATTGAAAAACAAGTAAACGAGACAATGATGTAAAGTCAAACGAGGATGAAAGCAAGTGCTAATTCAACTAAAGATGCTTTAGAAAAGAAATTAGACTTTTTTTAAAGAAGATAAGCAAAGATGCTTAGCAAGATATCCCTTAAAATGCAAAGTCGAAGCAAATCGATAAAGCAAGTCTAAAAATTAGATTGTGCTTTTATTTTAAAAGAGAAGGACCAACGGATGGAAATCAAACCAGAAGAAACTAAATGATGCTCAAGGGAAGCAAGTAAACAAGCAAGCAAGTAAATAGGAATGCTAAGAAGATGTAATAACTCAAGTAAGAACCAAAGTAAGGATGAGCATGTTGGATATTCTTTTAAAAAGATGAGAAGAGCTCACTAAAGCAAGAGTAGTCCCACCGTGGTCGCCAAAAGGTGTAGGCACCTGGATGAGCCGGTGGTTCGAGTACAAGTGAGGATTGGATTGGTGTGTGTGTGTGTGTGTGGTCGCCAGGAGCCGAAGACTCCAAAGTGTTATTAAGTATGAAGTAAATAAAATGAAAGAGTAGGTTGGACCATCGTACCTTTGGGAGTGGAAAAAGGGGGGGGGGAAATTGTTAGGTTCTAACTTCTCCTCTCTCGGCCAGCCGAAAGAAGAGAGCTTGAGTGAGCTCTTTCACTTCCGATCGGGTTGAAGCTTCACCTCAATCGGTTTACTTAAGAATGTCCTGCGTAGAAACACAAAAAAAATAAGTGAAGATCATTAGCTCTAGCGTGAGTGTAGTATCATGCTTGACATAGACTCTGAATCATGCAAAAGGGGATGGACTAACCGGATCGGGATGGAATCCCAACCTCTATTTTTGGTAGGTTTTTGAATATATATGAGGTGCAAAATGATCTAATGCATGCCAAATAAAATGATGAAGAGTTCTAAGATGAAAACAGAAGACAAAAACTTGATTAGACGGGCGATCGGACTCCGAAAATTGCAAAACAAGCTTCTGCCCCTGCTGGTGCCCTATATATAGGGCGCTAGCTGCAGGTGCCCCCCTTATAGGGTGCATTGACCAAGGTCAAAGTGCTTTGTATATGGGGCACTAAGTTTAGCTCGGGCAGATTTTCTTCCCCTCTTCGCTATGCTGCTCCGTAGTGCTGGACGGCTTCCGGGACAAAGTAAGGGCTCCTCCTTGTAGCCAATATACAAATGAGGCTAGTGGTGGGTGGTTTGGATGCTGGATGAAAGAGGAAAGACGGAGAAAGGCTCTCAAAGTTGAAAAAAAACCATGTTTCTGGATGACAGAAACAACAGGCTTTTAGGATTTTTGGTGGATGATCTTGGATCGGTTTGAAAGGTTATGGGAGGTGTAAATGGCTTAGAAACGTGGTCTTGGATGGGCTCTAGGTGGTACTGACTTGGAACCCTCATTCAGTTCCAAATGGGGGTCCATTTATAGCCCAAAAGAGGGTACTTTGGCCATTTCCGAAAAGCAGTTCCACACGGCAAAGCGCCCTATATATAGGGCGCCGGCATCATGAGGTATGTCAAATCGATAGGACGAGTCATTGCGAGGGGTCAAATCGGCCGGTCAGGTCGATTTGATTTGGTGCCAGGCGCCCTATATATAGGGCGCCTGGTGCCTTGTTTATGGGGCGCCCGGTGCCCTATAAACAGGGTGCCAGGTGCCCTATATACAGGGCGCCAAGTGCCCCATATACAGGGTGTTTTGGCCCAGTTGGTCATTCTATCGATCCTCTTCGGAATGTGCCGAAAAACCTGATTCGTTCGAAAAATATGGTTCCCTTTAAATATTCTTTATGAAAACAAGAATTTAGGCTCTCCGACTATGCCAAAATTGCGTGTCTACAAGGACCCCTCGGATAATATTGCTCGGGAGGTTCTGGAGTTTCTCGAACAAGATACGGAACAGTTCTTTCCATATACCATTGTTCGTATTGTTGTGTTTGTAAATGTTTATCAATCTCCTCCTCAGGAGGTTCATAAACAAATTCCTCCCGATGATTCCACCAGTTAATCCAATATGCATATACCTGCGTCCAATCGATACCCCAACGACCTTGTCCATTTTTACGTTCATATTGTTTTCTATTACGCGGCGTTCTTTGGACGAGGCCAAACTGCTGAAGCACACGTTCAGGTGCATAGATCTCCATGACCGAACAACATAAGAGGGGTACCGAGGCTAACCAAAGTCGGGTGTTCTCTACCGACACAGCAGGTATAGATTCTAAAATTTGTGGTGTATAAGGTTCCCACGTAATCTATATCAAAAAAATGTATGAAAAAATTATCAACTCATGCGTTATTTGATAAATTAGAATAAATAATTCAAAACACAATTTAAATCTACCTGGCTAGCCTGCTCGGTGTCAAGTTCATTTCTATAAAATAAAAGTGTAAATCTATGTTGAGGTCGATTCGGATGCGGATTCCACCTGTATAAAGTACATATTACGAAAAGTCATCAATACAAATAATCAAAAAAAATAGATGCAACATGGATATATCCGCTCCTTACCGGTATCCAAGCGGTCGCCTTTCTTCACCAACATGGACGGGAAGTGGCATATGAGGCTGACCGACATGGATGTGTTCCCACGACCATATCTATGTAAAAAAGAAGTTAACATTACGGGTTGTACAAACACAAAACTGATATTATTTATTTTTTAATGAAATACGGTAATGCATGATTAGGTGTATAAAACTAAACTTTACCTCAGGATTCGCCGAGCGATGGCGAGACTGATCCCATAGCAGAGAAGTATCACGAGGACCTCGCTCCATGCCTACAGATAAAGTTGAAACATAAGTAATTGAGTGTCCAAACCACATTTAAAAGAAAACTAAATATGCGGTAAAGAAATTTGAACAAGCAGTTGTTAAATATTAATTTCAATTAAAAGCTATACGTACCGTGGATTCATACGGCAAGTGGAACGATTGTGTCCTTGTTGTTTACAAATATTACATTTATTCTGTTGTCTGCTCAGGTCACGGTCCATCACCATTGGTAACCATTTATTTCTTGGTCTACCACTCCTTTGGACATTAGCAGGTGGTAACAATGGTATTACGTTTCTATCTAGATCAAATGACGGCCAATAACTAGCATCTAGAATAGTGTGAAACTCATGCTCATAGTTTGATCGATAATAATCAGCACTGTACCACTTGGATGCATATGCATATGGATCCCAGTTCACTGACCCGATAGCAGTTAAAACATGTTTACATAAGAAATGTCTCAGCGTAGGCTCACAACATGTGCATGTAATTGAATCACGGTCAATGTCAACTCGGAATACACGGCCATAAGCATCATTCAAATCCCACTCACCAACATTTACTCGAGCTTGAATGATTATCTCTCGACTTTTTTCTTTCAACTCTAGCATTTTCTTCTCAAATTTAGTGGTAAGATGGGATTCCATGTTCATGCCACACGTACGACGTTGATAAAACATAAGTTTAAGTCGGTGGTATGTCATGTGAACCAAAGCATGAATGGTCAAACCTTGTGCTATTTTCAAAACACTGTTAAAGCATTTGGAATAATTAGTTGTCATTATCCCATATCTTTTACCATCGGTATCAAAAGCTAGAGCCTAATACTCAGGATTTACTTGTAACAACCAATCATATGCTTCCGGACAATGCAATTTTATGTCATCCATCCGTTTGTTAAAATCCAAAGCATTAGTAGCCATGCCTGCATTGTACATCCTTCTATATAGTTCTTTACCACTAAAATGATATTGAAAATTTTGACGATAGTGCCAAAGACAATAATGATGTGCTGCTAAAGGAAACCATCGTTCAATTGCATTTTTAATACTGACATGTCTATCAGATATTATGCACAACTCATGACGTCTTTCTGTTACAGATGGAACATGTTGCAATAGTTGTTGTAAAAACCATGACTATGATCGATCGTTCTCACTATTTACAACAGCAAATGCAATAGGAAATAAGCTCTGATCGGCATCGACACCGCAAGCAACCAAAAGTGTACCATGGTATTTACCATGAAGGAATGTACCATCCATACTTATAACTGGGCGACAAGATTGCCATCCTTCAATAGAAGGCATGAAACTCCAGAAGAAAAAGAACAACCGTTGACTATCACTTTCACACAAGTAGGTATACATTGTCCCAGGCATGGTCATTTTTACTGATTCCATGTATCTCAACAAATGTGTGTAAGAACTTTCCCAATCACCAAACAAATTTTCAAAGACTTTCCTACGAGCATTCCAAGCCTTGTAATAAGAAGGTTTTAGAGAATATTTTACTTGCACCATATCTATGATGTCCCTTGGTCAGATATCTAGACGGGATCGAACAATGGGCATGATTAGATGACAAATTGTTGTGCAAGTCAATTGTCTATGTGCCATGTTATGAATGGGAGCAGAGCAAGTATGATTATTGTCGAAACTCATCACTTTCCATAACCCCCAGACCCTAGTGCTAACATGTGCATGTAATCTCTAGTTACACCCTTCGGTTCTTGATGGACAAATCAATGTAAGATTAGTCTTCGTTGATCTATCAGTTCGGTGTTGCACGTTACGTTTCAGTGCCCACGCAGCAACGGCCTGTATAAGATCTTCTTTGCATCTGAAAACATCTCTGACTGAAAGCTCATCAAGATTCTCTCTTTCCCCTCTTACTACAATTGTATCTTCCCTTTCAACATCGTCTTCATCACTGTCTATATACACATTTCTTGCAATTGCATTATTTATCCATGTTGTATCTTCGGCCTCATGAAATTCATTGACAGCCAAGATACTATTGACCATCTCGTGCAGCACTTCCTCGTTATCACTTGAGGATTCTTCGGTTTCATCGTGTTCATCGTGTGGTTCGTATTGCTCATTCAAATTGATTTTAGTGTTCTGACCACTTACTACATTCCATGGACTAATATTACTTTCAACTTGAGATAACAACTGACTCATTGATGGTTGATTATAAGTTTGTGGATTCCAAGTACTACATCCAGCTTGGGTTGTGATGTCGAGGTATTCTTTTACAATATACAGTACGATATCATCGACCTAAACACATCTCATCAATAGAGTTTGAGTCGTTGAATCATTGACAACCTCATTGACACCATCAAAATAATTATAAACTAACTTCAAATTAATTGATCCTGGGTTACACCCAATTGCATCGAATATATAACTCTTGAGGTCTTCATAACTACCTCCTCGCAATATCTTAATATTGCGTTCATATCCACCATAATAATAAGCATAATCGTTGCTTATTGAAAGCATCCCATCAAACATTATACAGACATTAATTATCTTTGATGCCATGTCTTTAAATTTTTTACGAGTAACCTGAAAATATCAAATCGCTAATTTTCTAACTTGCTATATCAAGCCGTTGATTAAAAACCACATTTTAAATTAGAAGTAGTCTCATTTAAAGTACCATCATTTAAAGTGGAAGTACCATAGATTGCAAAATCGGCCAATCCAGATCCGTCTCGGCCGATTCCGAGCAGAACTACCAATCCGGATCTATCTCAGCCGATTCTGACCGGAAGTAACAATCCGGATAGGACTTCCAGCTAGATCGGTAATAATCGACAAGATTGGTCGATCCTCAACCGATCTAGGTGGATAAATTCGGGAATCGGTCGATCCGGATCGATTCCATAGTACTCTGCACCCCACTGATCCTGATCCCAATCCTACGATCCTTGAGGACTACAACCATCTAAAGTACCCCCATTCAAATTAGAACCCCCAAATATAATTAGGTAGTGCCTTACACAATTAATGTAATTTAATTAAACCCAATCACAATTGACTTATAAATCACATTTCTAATTAAACATAAACAAAAGAACTCTAAAACCAAACTCTAATTAAGCAACATCTAAAAATATATTACTTCGGAGGAACTAACCTAAAACAATTATAATTAAACAACATTTCTAAATCAACTCTAAATAAACAATATTTCAAAAATCAAACACTAATTAAACAACACCTAAAATCAAATTATAACCAAATAAACGTTGGATGTTTTCACCGACGTAATTAAACAATAAAAACTAACAATACATTAAGCAATAAACAATTTAATTTTACCTTCCTTTTTAATTGATACTGATTAAGCCCTAGCGTTGGATGCTTTCACCTAACCGAATTTGAAAAAGTTGGAGCCCTCCTGCCGGAATGCTTGCCATCCACCTCTTCACCCGGATCTGTCCCACCAGAAAACGTCTGAACCCTCCTGCCGGAATGCTGGTCGAGATCACGATGAGATGTCCATAATATCATGGTCGATATACCCAAAAGTGGCTTGGCATGTGTGTTGAAAGATTAATCGGCATCAAATTTAGAATCGATCAGGAAAAAAAATACCCTTTAATTGATCCTTGTTCTGCCGGAATGCTGGTCGTCCACCGCCCTAGCCGCCGCCGCCGCCGCATAAGCATGCCGCCACCGTCGGCCGTCTGCCGCACACGCCCGCTGCACACGCCGCCGCCACCGTCCGCCGCTCACGCCGCCGCCGCCGCACACGCTGCCACCGCCGCGGACTCACGCCGCCGCCACCGTCGAGTTCACCGCCGTCGTTGCCCAGGTCGCTCTCGGGTAAGTCGAACGCGGTAACAGTAGAAGGGGAAAGGGTCGAACGCGGTAACAGTAGAAGGGGAAAGGGATTTCACGGTGGGTTAAAAGCAGAGAATAAGTCGAGTTTTACAAACTCGACTTGTTTAGTTTAAAGCCGAGTAATAGTAACTTGACTTTCAAACTTGTAATCTTAAACCAAACGGTCATTAGCATAAGTCGACTTTGCTTAAATCAACTTTCTTCATAAGTTGAGTTTTCACAACTCGATTTTGACCAAACCGTGCTAATTTTACAATAAAAACTTTAAGCATGCTACTTTTAAAAAAAAACTGTGCTACTTTAAAAAAAAAACTCGTAATATCTTTCTCAGCAGCAGAAGATCGAAGTGTGGGTTCTTTCGTAAGGACTCTCTTCATTTCATCTGAGACACAAAAAACGTAAGAATCACCTCTACTATATTAAAAAATGTTCTCTCCAATATAAGAAACGTAAGATTCACCTTCGTCATGTGAGTTTCACAAATTAAATTAAAGAATTAATTATGATGAATCTCAGGTCTTATGCGTTTAAGTGGAAGATGTTCTCTCGTACGTCCGCTTGCAACATCAAGGAAAGACGGAGAGGCTGTCTTGTTCTAGTTTTGTCGTACGACGTATATACAATTCCATCTAATATGTTATCCTGATTGCTTTACGTTGAATGAAGAGTTTGGATCACCTCTAACAGATGAGACGTTGGAAAGAGTTTCTTTCGTCATAGATAAATAAAAAAGTTGCATATATATATATATAACTTTTTAATATATTATGAACTTCATCTTTTGATATCTACTATAGAGAGAACTCTCTTCAACATATGTTCGAATTTGAGCTAGTAAATGTAACGTTAACATTTAAAAAAAAAGAAATAGTTATTATATTTATTATTTTTATATCCTCAATCCTTCCTATTTTTATCTTCCCCTTCGGTTACCCCCCCCCCACCGAAACCGCCTTTGCCGTTTTTTTCCTTCTCTCGAGCGCCCTATTTTCCTTCCCTTTCTCGGTCGCCGCTGCGTCTCCTGATCACCCTGCAGTTTCTCCCTATCGGCTGCATCACCCCGCCGCACTCGCCGCGACCGCTGTCGCCCAGCCGCCTTCGGCCACGCAAGCCGCCGCCCGCCAGCGGCAGCCACTGCCTCCCCCGCGCCCGTGCGCGTCATCACCCGCGCGACCGTGCTTCGGCCCTCCCCGCGCATCCGCAGCCTTGCCGCGTCAGCCCCGCTGGCCGCGAGCCGCCGGCCACCCTTGTGCGGCCCTCCGCGGAAATCGCCGCCACCGTCCGCCTCAGCTGCCCTGTGCCACCCAGCGTCGGCCGCCCTCGCGCCCCAGTGCGTCACTCCCCCCCCCGCTTGCCACGCCGCCTCCTTCTGCGCGCCGCGCCCGCGGCCTCTGTCCCGCCGCCGCGCGCTGACTCCCCCGGTCACGCTCAGCCGCCCCCCTCGTCAGCCTCCCACACTTAGAGATCACCGCCCGCCGTTGACCAGCCCTCCCTGCGCGCATGGCCGCGTGGCCGTCGCCGCATGTTCCCCCCCCCCTCAGTTGTCCTGTGGCTGCACCAGCCATGCACCGCCAGTGCCTGGCAACCCCCTGTGTGCCTAGGTGTGCGCCCCCACAACCCCTGCCGGTATATCTCTCTCTCCTATCGTTTTCTCTCTCTCTCTTCTATTCTTTTTATTCTTCTTACTTCTATCTTATATCCTTCTCCTTCCAACAGATTATCAAGATACCGTTGGATTCGATTTTGCATCATCATCATGACCGCGGCATATTCGTCACCCGGATCGATCTCTTTGGAATTCTGTGTGCCGTTCGTCGTCATCGTAAAGGTTGACGTCTCGGTTATTCTTAGCACCTTTATATGATCGATTAAATCGTAAAAACATGATTAGATAACCATGATTAGAATGATATAATTAGTGGGTTATTTCTGGCATATTGATATGTTTAGATAAAGTTAGATTAGCTTGTTTGAACCATGCATGTTTAGATTAATTTAGTGTTCATGTATATTAGTCGTCATGATAGGTTTTTATATGTTTAAACCTAGTTAGTTTAGCATGTTTGCTTCGCGGTAATCTTAAATATGTATATCCCGATTTGTTAAAAAGCCGATGAAAGGTTTAGGCATAGTGATGTTAGAGTTTACTTTAGTTTCATGTATGCAATAGGTAATAATGTCTATCAAAGCATGTGATGGATATGTCTAGTTTGTAATTTGCATGATTATACTTAGATGCATCATATGATTGAATGGTTCTGGTTTGTGCTAGATTGTGATGTGGTATGCAAATATGTGGTGCATAGAACCATGGGTGTTTATCTTTGTATTTCATGTTTGGATTGTCAATTTCATGTTCTTGGTTACTGTCTGAGTTACTTATATGCTTGCATTGTGTGAGATGTGGTTAATGTAGTGAGCTGTATTGTGATAGAAGTTTACTTCACTAGACTATGTTAGTGGCCTGGGCAGCGAAGATTAGTTGAATCCGGAGCATCCTTCGATCCCGAATACCGCGGTTTATCCTAAGTACTCTCCTGCCTAGGGATACTATGGGATTTAGTTACTATATTTTACTTCCTACTATATGGTAAATCTGGTGCTAGTTTTGTGACATAGCTACATTGTCCAAATGGAGCATGATATCTACTTAGACAAATGTTTAGTTGTGCATTTTGACATGTGTATTAGTGGTCTAGTGGAGCCTTTGGTATTATGACAGGTGTATGTGATGTGAGCATACCTAGAATAGTTAAATGTGCAGGATGTGTTGGTTTTAGTGCATATAGAGTCATATTATCATATCGGGTAGAAGAAAAGCATTGTAATCATCTTAATTGAAGATATATAATTAGCTTGAATCTTATGTATTATAATCTGAATTTTTAGGCTTAATATATATTTAATATCAATAGAAATCATTATTATAGTAGGGTAGTTCGGGTGTAAGACCTACTGAGTCTATGGTGACTCACCCCTTCCGTTGTTAATATTTTCAGGAGTGCAGGTTTAGCGCAGCAGAAGCGTGGTGGTGTTTTGGAATCCGAGAAGCAAGTGGAGTATTTATTTAATGTTGTTATTTGATTTGATCGGATAGATGTTTGTTTGTGGTGTTAATAGGTTGTAATGTTTGGAATGGTGAATTTGGATTGTGATTTTAGTCTTATTTGGTTCCAAACCGATATTCTTCCCCGTTACGTCGCCGGATTATCTTCTGCTGTGGATGTTAAAAATCTGGGTTGTGACAACTTGGTATCAGAGCATTAACCCGGCCAGAATGACTATTTTGTCATGCCCAGGTTTATGATATCGGTTTGGATTAGATGGAATTGATATTTGGAAGAAAATGATCATAGGTGTGAAGAATTATTTAGAATGGCTATTAGATTAAGAATTTTATTGGCATAGAAATTTGATATCATATTATTAGATATCGACATTGGATAATTACAAGTATCATTTTATGATGATTGAATTTCCAAATTTAGTGGATCTTGGAATTTGGATTTATGTTTATAGGATAAGACTATCACTTTAGATTTGTTGGATTTTAAAATTCGATAGTGATTGGGTGATTAGAGATTGGATTGAATAATTAAAAATGCAATGACCAATTTTCAGATTGGGTGGATATTGTAGATTTGTTTGATGAAGAATTATTTTCACTAATCTTGAGACATGATCAAGATATACACATTGGATTATCAAATGTTTGATAGGTGATGGTTAATCATTGTCGTGTTGGTTTATGGTTTGAGGAGGAAATTTTCAGATTTAGTAATTTTAGTAATTTAGATTGATGGTGAATTTAATAAGTATGATTAGAATCTTGATAATATCATGTGAGTAGCAGATAGATAGATAGAATGGTGAATCTTTTGAAGGATTTAGTTGAATGACATATGTGAAATCATTAGAATGATTCATTTTGAGATTAAATCTGATTTATTTATGAGATGACTAGAAGGATACTTAAGGGTGGTATGAGGATAGGATGACATGTTAATTAGATTTTGGTATCGGTCCTACCCTAGATGTGAAATGAATTGATGATTGAATTATTAATTGAGTATATGGTTCTAAATGAAAAGGAATGGGATATAAGAATGATATTATGAATATGAAATTTCAGAGTAAGAATTAAGATAATTTTAGCATGTTTTGAATAAGTGATATTTTTCATGCTATCAAAGATGGAATTTGGATTAAATGCTAGTAATGTGTTATCTACTCATTATTATTAGTATTTTAATTATACTCTCCCCGATCACAATCTTTGATCTTTATTATCCGATTTTGAACTTATTTATCTCTCCATATCTTGTATATTCAATTTAGCCAAATCTTGATTGTGGATGATTTTAATTATATGTTATGTCTAAGCATAGGTTGCTCATATGTGGAGTTTGGACCTCAGTTCATTAGATGTGATCTTTTAGACTAGAAAGAGATAAGAGGTGCATCTTGCTAGTTGTTTGGAAATGATTAGAATAGAAATTAGAAATTTATTTTAAGGAAGAAATGAGAACATATCTTACAAGAGTGGTAGAGATTCAAATATATTTGAAAAGTATGAGAAAGAATAGGAGACTTAAGAACTCATTGAGAATGAGAATCATTCGCTAATTATATGTGATTACAATTAGATATTATTCATATGATAGAATTTAGAGATAAAATTTCTTGGATGATAATTTGATAGCAAGCACTTTAGACAAAGAGATAATGTGATTGATTAAAGTTTGAATGAAAGTGATAATAAGAGAATGATTATTGTTTGAGTGATATTAATAATGTTAGGAGTAGTTGACTCATTAGGATTATTTTGTTGGAAGTTAGAGATTTGATTACCTTGTGGACATATATCATATAGATGGGAGTTGATTATATTTGAGATCATATGTATATGAAGGATATAAAGGTTAAGAATAATTACAATGATTGGATAAGTGGATTACAACAATGTTGAGATATATTTTATCTTAAGGCATCATTATTTTGTGAAGCTTTGCGATGAGATTGAATGGAAACATGGCATTAATATTAAACTATTTTAAATTGAATAAAACTATTGTACCTTTGTATGAGAAATGTGAGAAGATATCAGATTTAGAGAATGAATTACCAATTTGAATTTTGGAATAGATTTAGGAAGATATAGATATTATCATAAGGTTGTAATCTTTTAATATTGAAGATGAGATGTTTAGAAGATTAGATATTAATCTTAGAGGTTAGACAATCATCTAGACAGGCCTATTATTAGTTTATATTTTTGGCAATTTGATTTAGATCATGACCATATCAGCCAGATTATCCTCCATTATCACTATGCTAAAACTCATATTCACCTACGTGAACCCATCGCGTAGGTGAGAATTTGGTAGGTATATGTATCATTTACCGACATAGTATACCTACTAATTAGTTGCCCGTAGGTAAATGTGTCAACACCTACGGATTACCTACGCACGACATCCTGTAGGTAAATGTTATAAGTGATCAATGAATCTAATTTGTCCATTTGAAATATGCGGACGGCTGAGATCGATCCAACCATTTTACCTAATACCAAATCCCGCTCGATCGACCATCTCCTCGCACAGCCCCCGACGCTCGCTTCCGCTCTCCATCCTCGGCGATTCCCGCTCTCCACTCGGTGCTTCCAGGCGGTCCATCCACGGCGATTCCTGCTCTCCATCCTCTGCGATTCCCGCTCTCCATCCTCGGCGCTTCCAGGCGGTTCATCTTCGGCCCTTCCCACTCTCCATCCTCGGCGATTCCTGCTCTCCATCCTCGATGCTTCCAGGAGGTCCATCCTCGGTGCTTCCAGGCGGTCCATCGTCAGCAGTTCTAGGCTCCATCATGGACATTTCCACGCTCTCAATCGTGGGTGAGTAAGTACCGGTGAGGCGATTACCTGCACAGCGAGGCGGGGCGGTCGACTAGTGAACCCTAGCGGGAGTTGTCGTTGATTGGAGAAGTCGTCCGAGCGACCTACTTGTAAGTGTTTCGCGCCTTTCCTTTATTTCGAACGATTTTGGGTTCCATATATCTTAGATCGTTCAATACGTACAGTAAGATTTGGGGCTTTATAAGATGTTATTCGAACTATGTTCTGCCCATCTTTTCCCTATGATGGGGAGTGTTAAAATGGGCGAGCAAGTAGAACAATTAGGACCGAGGGGCATTCGTTTTAGGGTTCAAATAGTTTATTGTCTTGATTATTTTTTCTTCTGCAATATCATGAACAATTGCCTAAGCTTATCGGTCTTAATACCAGAATCAATTCTTCATCTCGAGGAACATGGCTAGCTAGGACAAAGGGTAGATCAAGTAGTCATGTCATAGTTAACTGTCGAAATTAATTAGTATTATCACGAAATTAAAGTATGATAAAGTAGAACATTTGCTTAAATGTTTTAGGGTAAATATTTCTGAATGAATTGAATTTAACTATGATATGTATGTCTTTACTTTTAAGTGCTAATATCTGGAGTTAACTGATTGGATTACCCTCTTGTCATTTGAAAATGAGGTAACACTTATGCCATAAATTTCTGACTATATTTTGTCAATCATTCATCCTCTTGTTAGAATTTTATATTTTCATTAATGATTATGTTTGTACTTGCATTTTTTCCCTATATCTGACTATACATCTTCTTATTTGCAATCAGACACATGTTCACTATATCTTTAGCAATAATATGTTATAATTTTCTTTGTATCCCACTTATTACATATATAACATATAAAGTTACCAAATGTCCCCTTGTGTTCCAACTAACAACATAATCTACCTTGCATCCCTTTATTTTTATATACTTACTCTATTTTTAAGGCAACTGACCCTATTCCTCGTTTGATTGACCAACTTGTTAATGACGTTTGACTTTAACTTTAACTTTTGAGGATTACTTGTTGTCTATTTGAAGATTCGACTAGTCATTTCCATCATTCCATGTTAAGTTTCAGAATATTAATGGATGCAATGTTGTCCATTTTTAAAAATTGTAGGATGCATTTTTAATTCTTATCCATGTTTTAATCTATAGTCATATGAATTGGAGCTGGATGGATTTGCCAAGAAATGTGAGCGGCTACTACGATGGTGTTGAGAACTTTTTAAAGTTTGCATATAAAAGTATACCATCGAGTTGTAAGATAAGATGTCTATGTGTGAAATGAGCATGCTTGAAAAAATGTGAAATGCATATTATTAGAGAACACCTCTACATAGATGGTGTTATAAAGGACAAACAGTTTTGGAAGTTCTATGGTGAAGAATCAAGTCAGGGAAGATTTGAAGAAAGTGTAGATGAATCAAACATGTATGAAATGTTAGCCGATGTCTTTCCGACGTGTAATGATGAAGTATATGATAACGACTCGAAATCTTTTTTGAACTGGTTAAAATAAGTCAACCAACCTGTTTATCCTGGATGCAAGAATTTCATCAAACTTTATTTTATCATTAGATTGCTTAACCTTAAATACATGGGTGGAATGAGCAATAAAATTTTTGATGTTTTTTTGAAGTTATTGAATGAGTTGCTCCCAGATGGGTAATCATTACCACGATCATTTTATGAGATGAAGAAGCTACTTGATAAGTTAGGATATGTCTATAGAAATATTGATGCATGTCCAAACAACTATATGTTGTATCAGAAAGAATATGAGAAGTGTAATTGTTGTCCCAAATGTGGGGAATCCCGGTGGAAGTCATTTAAATCGAGTAGCTCGAAAAAAAATAAAAGAGTATCTCAAAAGGTTATCCATCATTTTACATTAATTCCAGGACTAAAGAGACTCTTCACATGTTCAAAACATCACTCAACATGAGATGGCATCTTGACATACGTGAGGAGGACGATATGTTAAGACATCCCGCTGATTCGGCTTGCTGGAAAATATTAGATGCCATTGATGATTTTGGGTTAGAATGTCGGAATATCCATCTTGGATTAGCCACTGATGGGTTCAACTCGTATGGGAACATGAACGTCACTCATAGTACATGGCCAGTGTTGGTTGTACCTTATAATCTACCACCTTGGGAATGCATGAAAAGTACCAATATATTGTTGTCCCTTCTCATCTCTGGTCCAAAAGGTCCTGGTAACAACATTGATGTTCTATTGCAACCATTGATTGAGGAGCTTCAAATCCTATGGAATGGTATTGATACCTTCGATGTAGCTAAAGGCGAGATTTTTCGGTTGCGTGCAGCCTTATTATGGACCATTAATGACTTTCCAACATACGCTTACATGTCTAGTTGGAGTACTAAAGGTAAATTAGCTTGTCCTAACTGTAACAAAGACACATGTTCTACTTAGTTAGAGTGTAGTACAAAATTTTGTTACACAGGTCATCGTAGATGGCTTGGAAACAATCATAAATTTCGAAAGATGAGAACAGAATTTGATGGTCATGAAGAATGGGGTGACAAGCCATTGATGCTATCTGGAGATCAAATCTTACAACAGCTAGAGCATTTTAACTCTCATGTTGCAAAAGAAGACAACAAGAAGAAAGGTAAAAAGAGGAAGAGAAGTAAAAAAGATGATAGAAAGTACCTTGGGTGGAGAAAAAATGAGTATTTTATTCTCTCTACCTTATTGGAAATCATTGTTGCTTCGCCACAATTTAGATGTTATACACATTGAGAGGAATGTATGCGAGAGTATCATAGGCTCCCTTCTATCCATTGAGGAAAAGAACAAAGATGGCTTGAAGGCTCATCAAGACTTACAAAAGTTGGGTATAAGAGAATGTCTTCATCCACAAGAACTTGGATCAAGCAAAATAATGTTACCACCAGCTCATTTCACTTGCAGCATAAAAGAGAAAGATATCATCTTCAAGCTATTTCAATCTGTTAGGGTTCATGATGGATACTCTTCAAACATTGCATAGCGATTTCTCAACAAAAATAAGAAGTTGTGGGGGTTGAAGAGTCATGACTACCATGTGATCATGCAACAATTACTTCAAATTGCCGTTAGGGCACTCCCAAATATTAATCTATCTTCTTCACTAAGCAACATTTCTCACTTCTTCCTCAATATCTGTTCTAAAGTTGCTTATGCTGAAGACTTTTACCAACAAGGCCTACATATTTCAAAAGTATTATGTGAACTAGAGATGATATTTCCTCCCAGTTTCTTTGATATCATGGTACACTTGATCATTCATTTAGCATAGGAGGCGAGGATTGCTGGGCCGGTCCAATATAGATGGATGTACCCATTTGAGAGGTATTATCAATAGTAGAAGGTTTTTAATTGACATTTAAAATGAAAGTAGTAATCATTATTTCATATCTTTTCAGGTATTTGGCTAAACTAAAGTCTTATGCGGCAAACAAGACTTATCCTGAAAGTTCAATTGCAGAAGGTTATATTGTTGTAGAGACAATCACTTTTGCCTCTCGATATCTAAAGGATGATGTAGAGACATGATTCAATAAGCCACGTCGACAAGTAGAATATAGACCAAAAGATGTGGAGGAAGGATGAGAAATTTTCACGGAGACATGTCGCCCACTTGGAGCAGCTACAACATATCGACTACAAACTAATGAGTTGGAAGAGATTCATAAATATATCCTATTCAACTGTACCGCTATGAACAATTTGATTAAGTCAGTGTACTTTTATAAAAAAAACGTATGCTATTTTTACATCTCCATCAAGCATCCAAAGTAATATTATTTGTTTGTTGATTTCAATGCAGAGTTCACATTGATGAGGTTAGAGAAACTTGTCCTGAGCTGCCTGAGAGTGATATGGAACAGATTCATACACGTACCTTTGTAGAATGGCTTAAATTTAAGGTAACTAGCATTAGCTCCGTTGGATTTAAGGTTAAATTTAAGATGTTATGATTGTATACGTGAATTAAGGTTAAATGATAATTTTAATTTGCTTAGGTGCACAAGGAACAAGAGATGACCAAAGGAGACATGTCATCTTATCTTCGTTGGATTAAAGATTTGCTAATTTACGTGGTTAAGAAATAAGAATCATATATACCCAACAGTTTTAGGTTTCACACTAAAAGTCTTGAAGAACGTCGAGTGACCCAAAACTCGGGTGTTATGCTGAGTGCTGAAGATAATGTTATTTACTACGGTGTTCTTCATGAAATTCTTGAAGTTGATTACTATGGACACATGAGGATAATATTGTTTAAGTGTGATTGAGTAGATGTGCATAGAGGTGTCAAACAAGATGGACTTCTTACCCCTGTAAATCTTTTATGTAAGCTAAGAACAAGCGAATGTTATATTCTAGCATCATAGGCAAAGCACATTTGGTATGTGGAGGATCCTAGGAACCTTGGTTGGTGTGTTGTTCGCAAGACAACTCCCCAAGATTTTTACAACTTATCAAGACATAGTTCTAAAGACAAGGCCGATTTTCTGGACATACAACCAACACAAGCAAAGTAAAGACAAAGTTACCAAGATGATAATGATATTCAGAACATAACTGGTCATATATCCGATGTAAATGGGATTGAAGTTTAATGTAACTCATTCTGCCTGAATTTTGATATTCTACTTCATGTTACCTCACTTCATCTTCACTAAATCAAGTATGCATGCATGCTTATGTCAGACTATTATGTATGCATGTTTATGTATGCATGTTTATGTTACATATTTTTGATAAAGATAGTGTTGTTCGATTTAATGACAGCCGATGGTGACATGTACAACTCTGTGTGGATAAGAACATACTTCACTACCAATGGTGCATTTGACAGACAGGACGATTTCACATCACTCTGGAAAAGCACATATTTCACTTATGGCATCTGCTTATTCAGGGTTTTGTTTACTTTAGGCATTCATCTTTTATTATCATGTTAATTCTACAATCATATATTTTGTTTTCTTTGCAAAATTTCTTTGTATAGGTGGGATTTTAAAAGATGTTGATTCAGGAAAGGTTTGTAGCTACTTTATTTTCGGTTACTAATGATGATAAAATTACTGAAAGTGTCAATTTCAGGGAGAAGAAGATTATGGAATCACTGTCATACAAATTTGATGGTGTGAAGTCCAAGGAGAAGGGGTTGTGGGGGCCTGATATATCATCCAATCCACTCCCACTGAAGAAAATCAAACATATTTCAGACATCTATGACCTCTCATCCACAGCAAAGAACAAGTTGGACTTGAAACTTTTCGATGTACATAGAGTATGTTATCTACTATGATGTTTTGTTTTGGCCTCTTCATAAATTTTTGAAAGTGCTTACAGCGTACAACTTAAAGAAAGCCACTGCATAACATGGTTATACATAACATATTTTTATGGAAGCATGAAACTATTGATTGTTTTTATACTCAGAATCTTATGTACTTCTTGTGTATTTTGATGCAGAGGCCCTTATTAACACATGTTTCAAGGTGATGTATGCGTACAATTTAGGTGATGGCACAGGTCCATCCCCTACTTACATTTGGGAAGAGAATGGTGAATCCTCCAACGTTCTAAAGAAAGAGTTATATGAACGTGTCCAACTTCTAGAATCGAAAGTTGCCAAATTGGAGAACAAACCCCAAGAAGAGGTATACAATTTTGATTATATACAAAATTTATTGGAACTTTCATAAGTGAGACAGGTTTGCACCCTTAAAATATTATGCTTGGAATTTCCTAGTAGTCTGGAATCCGATCATCAGCTGCAAGCAAGATGTCACCATCGGATGCAAAAAATGTAAGTTAAAATAAGAACTTATGTTTTTTAACTTATGCAAAAAGTGTAAGTTAAACAGGATGTCTGTTTGTTCGTTTTGTCCCCTTTAAATTCATGTGGTCATTTAGTATGCTAATCTGTATATATTTGTTGGTACAATATCAATAGGTAGGGAGAAGGGTGAAGCTCATGGATTTAGAGGGTCAGTGTGTTGCTGAAGGTTTTTTTATCAGTGATAACCCTTCAAAAATAGTGATGGACAGATGTCTTGGGAAAGTTTTTTATGAGGTCTCAGTTCTCATTGTCACAAACCCGAATACCCCTTTGTTTGTGAAAGACAATCATAGGAAGAAGATGCATGATGCTATTGAAAGTCATAATCTGGTGGAGAGATTACGTAAGTCATCATTACAATTGAAGATACATCACACAAATTATCATGTTGCATACTTATGTTTTTTTGTACTTGTATGGCCATTGCAGGTTATCTTCAACCAAGATTGATTACATTCGCATCCACGAAGGTTATCTTCAACCAAGATTGCTTACTTTCGCATCCACGAAGGGCATTTGAAATATGTAATTCTAAAGTATGTTGATTGTGTTGGAAAACTGAAAACACTTAAGTCTCTTCTCACTTCGGTGTATCATACATGTGTAATTGTGTTACTCTAATAGTGTGTTAGACTTCTTTATTTTTAGTTTAGAAACTCAATGAAATATGTAATTCTGATGTATGCTGGTTAGTGCTTGTTTTATTCAGCAATGGGCAAATTTTGTCCATCGCTTGCTAATTACCAGTGTTTGACATCTGATTGTCTCTTCCTTGCTTTTTTGTCAGTATCATCTAGTGCTACCATTTTATGTTCATGTGGATGGTTTCCGCCACTTACTTTTCCTGTGCTTTAATTTCTGACAAATGTATTTATACATATATAAGAAGCATAATCCTCTTGGTTGGACTGGGGAGGGTCTTACATCTTGAGACATTGATTTTGTTAGTGGTACGTCAATAAATGCATCTTGTTAGGGTGAATTAATACATCTTGTTCTTGTTTGGGTGAATTATTGCATCTTGTCACTATATCAAGTTTGTGAGGGTCGGATAAAGAAAAATGTCACCTTTCCATGTACACTCATGGGGCTGAAATAAAATTGATCTAGAATAGAAGTGTTGTTGAACCCTTTTCTGTGTTTTTTTTTTTGGATTGGTTATATAACATTTTAAATTCGCATCCTTAGTAATGGTCTCTACTTTTCTCACATTTTACACATGAGAAGGAATCAAATAAGAGGCTTTTCATATGGAATTGTGGGCCATATAATTTTGCTATCCCAAGTTTTCAGGAATGTTTCGTGGTGGTGCAAGTAAAAATAAGGTGGAAAGATCATGTTTTTCTGGGTCTTTTTATGTCTTATGTGCTACAATTTCTGGATCCACAACTTAGGTGCAGATCCATGCCTCTTCTGGGCCACTGCTGGGTCAGAGATTCTGGACCAGTGGCCATCTTTCCCATCTGATAGGGCATGGAAGACAGCACAAAGCAGCCTCGCTTCTTGCCAGCACCCTTTGCCAGCTGGCCGCCATCTCCCCCCATCTAGGACATCTTACCCAGCCTATTTTGCAAGAATATCACAAGATCTAACCTCACCGACCATCCCAAGAGGATTCCAAAATCCGAGTTGACATTCCTTGTCCTAATCAGTTTTGTTTTGTTCTTTGAAATCAAATCAGCTTCCTAAATTGCACTGATTCCTAATTGATTCTGGACAACTCTGCATTAGTTTTATATTATTGAGATGTTATCAAAATGACCCTATTCAATTCCTGTCTAAATTGGCCAATCTCACAAACTATACCTGTTAGTTGTCAAATACAGTGGTGGAAACCTCCAACAGATCAATTTCCATTAGTCCAAAGGACCTTATAATTTATTGATACTTGTAAACTATTACATTATTGAATCAACTAGAGTTAAATTAATTCTGAGAATATAATTGTTATGCACTTTTTCAATCAAGGTTCTATGCTTAATCATCATAATTTTTATTCACAGATTTGACAATTTCTAATTTTTATATCAGCATCCTTTAGCCTTGCAACGTTTATATGAATATCAATTTCTAATTCTAATAATAAATTAGCATAAGAAATAGTAACAGAAATGAAAACAAGCAGCTCTGTTTCAGAGCCTGATAATTTGTTATTTCTTGATACTTGTTACAAGTGTTCCCATTCCCCTCCATTTTAATTACAGCCTACAAGGATTCCTTGAATTTTCTTGTAGCCTTAATCTTTGTGGTTCTTTAGTTGTTGAGACGTTTACTCTCCTGAGGTGCATACAAGACCTTCATTTGAACCTGAAGTTTCACATCATTTTTACTTGCTAGTGAAAAAATGTAAACTTCAACAGATGTTTTATGTAGATCTGTCATATAATTCATATATAGCATTAAATTGTCACTATTAACCTGTTTTGGGTGAATTAATTTATTCATCAATTGTCTTTTGAATCATGTCTGCCATGTTTTTCATTTTTCATGTTCACATTGTGGTGTCTCCACCAAAAACATTTATTCTTTGCTCAACCATATACATTAACAAGTCATATTGAAATATCATCATATATGAGATGCTATAAAGTAAAATCGGACAATTGGCCTAATTTTTATTTGTTTTTGGAATGGTTTTAATTCTTTATTAGCTTTTTGAACATCATTTTGTTGTTGGGAGATCATGTTGTGTAATTTTATTTTATTTTTATAATGTTGACTGGTTTTATCCAGGTACGTAAAAAGGTACGTAAAAAGATGCACCTGCTGGTCTGTTCATTTCTTTGTTTTCATTTTAGCACCTTGGTTCGTATGTGTAAATCTGTTTTTCTTAAACTGAATTGGAAATTTGAGATTTGAATGGAACAATGTGTAATGGAACAGGTTGTATGGAACAATGTGTGTCAAGAGGTGGAACATGAATGGGTGTATGGAATAATGTGTAGATGAAATAGGAACAGGTTGTATGAAACATGAAGCATGGAACGGTGTGAAGAGGTGGACCAATGTATGAAACAAGTTGTATGAAACATGATACATGTTGTATGAAACAATGTGATTCAATGGAAATATGAATGAAACAGGTTGTATGAAGCATGATGTATGGAAAAGTGTGAAGAGGTGGACCAATGTATGAAACAGGTTGTATGGAACATGGAACATCTTGTATGAAACAATGTGATTGAATAGAACATGAATGAGTGTATGTAATGATGTGTATGAGTGGTTATATGAAACAATGTGATTGAATGGAACATGAATGAGTGTATGTAATGATGTGTATGAGTGGTTGTATGGAAAAGTGTGGTTGTGGAACAATGTGTATACGATTGGTTGAACAACTTGTATGAATACCTACGGTTTCTGGCCATGGGTAAATGTAAAATGCCGCCAAAGATCCAATTATTTTTTTATCACTACTTTTACCTACGTGAGGAACCGTAGGTATGCCCATTTGTATCAGTTTTCTTGACCTACACTTGCTAAACAAGTAATCATGTTTTACCAATGGGTATATAAATCAAAGGTATACATAGGGACTATACCTACGGGTGTTGTTGAATCGTAGGTATAGTGCACATACTATACCTACGGGACCTACCATAGGTAAAACATTTACCGACATGTCCTACCCCGACGCGACTTCCTACGGGGGGGTCTCGTAGGTAAATTTAAATACCTACAGGAAAATAAGCTTTACCTACACTTTTCTCGCATAGGTAAAGGATGAATTTGGCGTAGTGTATCTATCGATCTAGAACTCTAGTATTATTCTTTCTATCTGATCTGAATTTGTCTTATCCGTTTGATGGCTCATTCTCTCTTCAAATTGTGATTTGCAAATTTAATTAGGACTAGACTTTGTATGCTCAGATTTATACTTGAGTAGATGGTGATGGATTAATTTTTGGATTGTAATTTGATCTCAACTTTTTAGAAGTGGTCTTTAGATAGAGGAATAGTTAAAGATTTTTCTAACTTTATTTGTGGATAAGATCAATACCTATAATCCTATGACGATATACATTTAGATTTTTTTGGATCAAGTCATTCGGAGTGATGATCATTAGATGAGATATTGATCAATTAAATTTGATACTTAGATTATGATTAGATCATCAATTAGATGATTATATTGATAGATCATCAATTAGATGATTATATTGAGTCATTGATGGCATTTGGTATGTTATGATGTTAAATTTTTGGATTTAGTATATTTGAAATTTTAGATAGTTGATGATCAAGTTTATCAAACTTAGACATGATTATTAAGTTCGTATCATGTAGGGACTATTGGATTATTGAATATTTTTGTAAAAAATATTTGATCTATATCATATTGACCTACAAAAATTTTTTAGATTTGGTATATTGATAATTTGGATTAAGGATCATTAGAGTTAAGGCTAAGAGGTTCTTTGGTTGGATGACATAGATGTTATATAGATAATTTAGATTGCCTATTAGATTGAAAATCTTACATAGCATTGAAGAATTATATTAGATAGATTAGAATGATAAAGATGGATAGATAACAGATAGGTAGATTGATGAATGAGTGGTTAGTCAGTCAATTAGTTAGTTAGTTAGTTAGATAGATAGATGTGTTTAGGTAGAGTGGTAGATGGATAGATAGATTAGAAGAGGAGAATAGTTAGATAGATTGAAGGATGCAATTGTTCGGTGAGTTCAGTTGAATTTTCGAGGACAAAATTTATTTGTTAGGAGGGTAGATTGTAACGTTAACGTTTTTTTTAAAAAATAAATAGTTATTATATTTATTATTTTTATATCCTCAATCCTTCCTATTTTTATCTTCCCCTTTGGTTAACCCCCCCCCACCGAAACCACCTTCGCCGTTTTTTTTTTCCTTCTCCCGAGTGCCCTATTTTTCTTCCCTTTCTCGGTCGCCGCTGTGTCTCCCGATCGCCCTGTAGTTTCTCCCTATCGGCAGCATCACCCCACCGCACTCGCCATGACTGTCGTCGCCCAGCCGCCTTCGGCCGCGCAAGTCGCCGCCGCCGCCCGCCAACGGCAGCCACCGCCTCCCCCACACTCGTGTGCGTTGTCGCCCGCCCGCACGCGGCTTCTTCCGCGCTTCGGCCCTCCCCGCGCGTCCGCGGCCTTGCCGCATCAGCCCCACTGGCCATGAGCCGCCGACCACCCTTGTGCTGCCCGCCGCGGCAATCGCTGCCACCGTCCACCTCAGCCGCCATGCGCCACCCTACGTCGGCCGCCCTTGCGCCCCAGTGCGTCACTCCCCCCCACTCGCCACGCCACCTCCTTCCGCGCGCCGTGCCAGCGGCCTCCATCCTGCGCCGCCGCTCACTGACTCCCCCAGCCACGCTCAGCCGCCCCCCTTGTCAACCTCCTGCGCTCAGAGATCACCGCCCGCCATTGACCGACCCTCCCTGTGCGCATAGTCGCGTGCTTGGCAGCCCCCGTGCGCCTGGGTGTGCATCGCCCCCTACACAACCCTGCCGGTATATCTCTCTCTCTCCTATCGTTTTATCTCTCTCTTCTATTCTTTTTATTCTTCTTACTTCTATCTTATATCCTTCTCCTTCCAACAGATTATCAAGATACTGTTCGATTCGATTTTGCATCGTCGTCATGATCGCGGCATATTCGTCACCCGGATCGATCTCTTTGGAATTCCGTGCACCGTTCGTCGTCGCCGTAAAGGTAGGCGTCTCGGCTATTCTTAGCACCTTTATATGATCGATTAAATCGTAAAAACATGATTAGATAACCATGATTAGAATGATATAATTAGTGGGTTATTTCTGGCATATCGACATGTTTAGATAAAGTTAGATTAGCCTGTTTGAACCATGCATGTTTATATTAATTTAGTGTTCATGTATATTAGTCGTCATGATAGGTTTTTATATGTTTAAACCTAGTTAGTTTAGCATGTTTGCATCGCGGTAATCTTAAATATGTATATCCCGATTTGTTAAAAAGCCAATGAAAGGTTTAGAAATAGTGATGTTAGAGTTTAGTTTAGTTTCATGTATGCAGTAGGTAATAATGTCTATCAAAGCATGTGATGGATATGTCTAGTTTGTAATTTGCATGATTCTACTTAGATGCATCATATGATTGAATGGTTCTGGTTTGTGCTAGATTGTGGTGTGGTATGCAAATATGTGGTGCATAGAACCATGGGTGTTTATCTATGTATTTCATGTTTGGATTGCCAATTTCATGTTCTTGGTTACTGTCTGAGTTATTTATATGCTTACATTGTGTGAGATGTGGTTAATGCAGTGAGCTGCATTGTGATGGAAATTTACTTTACCAGACTATGTTAGTGGCCCGTGGGCAGCGGAGATTAGTTGAATCCGGAGCATCCTTTGATCCCGGATACCGTAGTTTATCCTATGTACTCCTCTGCCTAGGGATACTATGGGATTTAGTTACTATATGTTACTTCCTACTATATGGTAAATCTGGTGCTAGTTTTGTGATGTAGCTACATTGTCCAAATGAAGCATGATATCTACTCAGACAAGTGTTTAGTTATACATTTTGGCATGTGTATTAGTGGTCTAGTGGAACCATTGGTTTTATGACAGGTGTATGTGATGTGAGCATGCCTAGAATAGTTAAATGTGCAGGATGTGTTGGTTTTAGTGCATATAGAGTCATATTATCATATGGGATAGAAGAAAAGCATCGTAATCATCTTAATTGAAGATATATAATTAACTTGAATCTTATGTATTATAATCTGAATTTTTAGGCTTAATATATATTTAATATCAATAGAAATCATTATTATAGTAGGGTAGTTCGGGTGTAAGACCTACTGAGTCTGTGGTGACTCACACCTTCTGTTTTTAATATTTTCAGGAGTGCAGGTTTAGCGCAGCAGAAGCGTAGTGGTGTTTTGGAATCCGAGAAGCTAGTGGAGTATTTATTCAATGTTGTTATTTGATTTGATCAGATAGATGTTTGTTTGTGGTGTTAATAGGTTGTAATGTTTGAAATGGTGAATATGGATTGTGATTTTAGTCTTATTTGGTTCCAAATCGATATTCTTCCCCGTTACGTCGCCGGATTATCTTCTGCTATGCATGTTAAAAATCCGATCATGACAGTAAATGAGATGAGTATGGGTCATGAAGATTGCAACTAGATGTTGCATATCCAAACAAAGAAAATAAAATAAAATAAACACAAGGTCGGATTTAAATAGTTAACTTTAACACTATATCTTGTTTTTTGAATTTTCATAACTCTCACTCCATTCTTAACTTTAACACTAGGTGTCGTATTCCTATTCATTTGCCTTGTCATTGATTTTTATAAAATAATATGTTTATGAAGCACGGTCGTTGTTTAGTTTGCATAACATTTCTTCGATATTGGAATTCTGTGAGAAATATGTTTCCAAATGAGCTGTTATTTTTCGTCTTCATGACAAATCCCAAATGTCTTGTATTTGCAAGAGGCGCACCCTCCAAAAATGAATGTTACTCGATTTGATTTTGCTTGGGCAAAAGTCAATAGTCTAGTCAACCCCTCTTTCAGCTCTAGCTGACGTCATCTATAGCCCCCCCTT
This sequence comes from Cryptocoryne crispatula var. balansae, assembly GCA_036172225.1. Lineage (NCBI taxonomy): Eukaryota > Viridiplantae > Streptophyta > Magnoliopsida > Alismatales > Araceae > Cryptocoryne > Cryptocoryne crispatula. The sequence goes on from CM069921.1 coordinate 39,613,043, forward strand.
CTACCAAACCCTCCGGATGAGAGTGGACCTGAGCATGAAGAAGAAAATGAAGGAGGGCAGAAAAGGTATTACCACAAAGTATTCACACGAAGAAGATAACAAAGAAAGATGCTTGTAACCTCCACATAGAGCTACCTTAAATTTTTTAAAAATATATAGAATTATAAATTTAAAAATAAAATTATTTATTTATTATAATATATTAAATGGTATGCATCAATTCTTTAATAAAACAAACAAACTTCTTTATTTTTTCAAAAACTTTTGAATTTGCATCTTGAATGCTTTCTTATTTGTATTTGATTGTACATATAAGATCATAATAATTTGATGATAGACTCAATAAATATAATGGGGTGTTTGGTTGCATAATAATTTTTATGCATTTTCATGATAGAGTTTTATACTAAATAAAACCTAAAATGGCGAAAGATAAAAAATTATCATGTTTGGTGAGATATAATAACAAAAAGATAGGTGACATGTATAACAATAAAGATTGGAGGACCATAAGAGACAAAACAAAGTATAATTTTGCAATGATTACTAAACACCCTTTTTGACAAATTTTGTTACAAAAATATTTTTTTGATAAAAAGTCAATTTGTCATGCAAGCACAGCCATACTTAGTTTGAAAGTTTGAAACAGAAACATAGATTAGGGCTTGTTTAACTTGAAGTATTGAGTTAGGATCCGCTTGGTTCCATGTAAAAGAAATTTCAAGTGAAAACAACTTTCATGAATCAAGTTTTCCAAGAAAATAAAAACAAACTATACTATTTGGTATTTGGTTACACGTAAATTATTTTCCTAAAAATAGAATTTCTTACTTGCATATTTTTAAAATATTTTCAATGATTTTATTATTTTTAAATCATTCTCAACTAATTTATATTTTAAAACTTGATATATAAAGAATTAAAAAGTATTATTAATTTTAATTAAATTATTTTATAATTTCTATCTTGTTTATTATGCTAAAATATTATGTTGTATGGTATTTTTTAAATTTAATCTTCCTAATATTCATATTTCAAAATCAAAATATATTAATAAATAAATTTGTAAGTGGTACTGACCTTGGTCATTTTGGTCGAGAAAATGGCATCCGGATTGAAAGACCAGGTCCCAAAATGCAAGGTACATGGAGTCAACTGGTTACGTTTTATGTTGACTCACCATTTTCATGGCATCCGAATAAAGGTGCTGCGTGAGTTTTCCCGAAAAGGTGGCCCCATTTTACAGCTAACCAAACGAACAGTATAATATTACTTCCTCAGTATTAGATTTCATAGCATCGAATGTCAAAAGTATTATGGTATATGTGACTAACATTGTATCCGAACAATAGTTAAGACCCTAGCAGTAGGTGTGCAAACGAGCCTAGCCGAGCCAAATAGTATAATATTCAAACTCGGCTCGTTTATTTTACACAAGTTCGAGTTCGAGCTCGAGTTTTAGTGAGTATGTTGTTCAGATTTGGTTTATTTATTAATCGAGTCGAGTCGAACTCGAATTCAAGTAGTAGTTAGACTAAAATTCAATTCACATTCAAACTTAAGTTATATACAAACTCATTTATAAACTCAAAATCAATAAAAAATCATTTGTGAAACTCTAAAGTTAACTTATTTATAAAACTCATTCTAAGTTTAAACTCAAATTTTAAATTATTTAATATATTTAAGTCATAATATATAATTATTAATACTCAAAATTTAATTTTTAAAATTAAATATATAATATAATATTTAATTGAGTTCCTCATGAGTTTATCGAGCCAAGCCGAAGTCTGTTCAAGCTCGACTCATTTAATGAGTCGAGCTTTATTTTTTGTTCAAACTTATTCATTTAACATAATAAACGAATCGAGTCGAGTTTTTATCGAGTCGAATTTCTTGTCGAGTGTATTGGTTAGTTTGCACCCCTACCAAGTAATGGACTGAGAGGATGATATTACCTTGTACTTAAAAAATAAAACGGGGATTGGGCTGAGGTGGGCAAAGGCAATGATCAATGTGAATCAAGCAACACGTGGCTTATGGAGAAGTCCGGACTAAGAATTTATTAGCCGACCAAGTTGGCCCATTAAGACTCAGAGAGAAAACCTATCATTTTTTTTTGTTCACGAGTGGCCCAGTGGCCCTGGCTCCCGCCGCGCCGCGGGTGACGAAGGATCGAGCGGCTCACTGTTCACCCCCCCTCCCCCTCATGGTGCCCGGCTGATGCCATCGGGAGGCATCAAACCCCCGCCCTGCGCCTCCAAGCGCAGGAACGTTGCCAGTCAAGCCATGCTCGGCCAGCAAAGAAGAAACCTATCATGATCATTTCATTTTTAAGCCGTATATACTTGTAAGCAGATTTAATTCGTTTCTCCATTTTCTCCGTCAACTCAGACAAAAGTAAGGGCTGGAAATAAGAACTTTTACGTAAAGGTAAAGGGTGCGATACATCTTTGATATTAATAAAAACTAATACCTTATTTGGTTAGAGTTTTATTTTTGATACTATATCAATATTGATATTAATATTTTCAAATGTTGAAATATCAATATCAAAATATATTACATAATATATTTTGTTTGCACTACAAATTTTAAAATTGATACAATTAACCAAACACCTCGATTTTTATCAATATCAATTTTAAAATTGATAATGATAGAGGTACCTAATAGTGTTACTAAACAGGGCGTAAGAATTTCGATTTAATAACCGATCGGAATTGGACACTCAGATAATTTTTATTGGCTGAAGCAAAATATATATGTTTTTATACGAATTTCTTATTTTAATGAAGTGTTCATATGTTAATAAAATTATAATTGCAATAAATTAAAATATAAATTAAGTATTGTAACAACTGAAAAAAGATAGCAAGATCAAATTCTACATAATTATGAGATTTAGCTTATTTTAAAGAAAAATAATATGCCGTATGAAGTTTAGAAGTTGCCAAATATGCTTATAAGAACGACAAAGGAATTAGAAACAGATCAAAGAAAACCAGAACATGACATTTGGAATCAACCAAGATTGAAATCAAAATTGCCCCAACCGTCAACAGACACCTGAAACAACTGATTGTGCCACCCGTTACAACTATTTGCATCCTATCATAGCTTTGAAATAATATATCCGAAAGACCAAATATTTTTTCTAGAAATATCCGTCTCATGCATATATAAATGTTTCTGCTGTGAAACAACAATTAGAATCCAAAAAAAGTGAAGGGAGCACAACAAAAAAATCTGAAATAGGGATATCAACGATTATAGATTATCCAACCCGTTCACTAAATTAATGAATAGTTAAATAATACTTTAAATTCTTCTTATAAATTAATAATTTTTGTAACATAATGTCTATAATCTTAACGGATACAATCGTAGATATATTTTAAATTAAACTCGAACACCATTAATCAATACATAATCAAATGATTCATATTTTAGGATAGTTAAACAGATGCCCCATCGAGAAACTTCACTATCCCGGATTCATCTTCCTCCCTCAACACCCAAGGCCCTGTTTGGTAGGGGGACAAGGAGGGATAAATCTGGTTTAACCCTAATCTTCTATTTGTTAGTTACATAAATTTTATATTATCCTAGAATTAGTTAATCCGGTTTATCCCCAAAAATGGGGTTAAAGACAAGGTTAACTCATCCCCTCTTTTTGGTGGGATAAGGCAGGTGTTTGGGGATACGCAGCGGTAGGGCTCTTGCGGTAGCTGCTTCTCTCGCGGCAGATGTTCTCGTGCGGCTCCGATGAATCTGGCAATGGCGGAGAACCGGGAGACTCCACTCGCGACCCTCCGGTGCTATCTCCCGAGGAGTCTCCACGCGAAGGCCCAACCTCCATCGGCCAACAATGGCATCGAGCGAGCTTTCTCCATCTGTGAGCTCTCTTCTTAGATAGCGAGTTGGCTCCTCCATCTCCCTACTCCATCTGTGGCGGAAAGACTATCCTTCTCCCATGAGTCTCCGGCCTATTTTCCTTGCAAAAGCTAACCACGTCGCTTAGAGGCAAGGTTGTGACAATTCCTGATCCTCTGGGGAAAGGTAACATTTCATGTTTCCTGCATCTCTCCTGCACTCCTCATCTGTGCACGAAAATCACACCTCGTTGATAGTTTTCAGGTCCCCCAGTTCGTATTGGAGTTTCCAGTGTTCCTTCTTATCATCTCCCTTTCTCTTTTGCTGATCAATTAATTCTGCCTAGTCAACTCCATCTTGTAGCTGTTGATTGTTGGAGTAGGCGTCTCAGACGCTATAACGGGTGGACAAGAGGCTTATCGTCCTTCATCTGCATGACGAATATGACTATTATGTGTGGATATCTCTCTTCCCGAGCTCGGGCGTGTCTCCTGTTATTTTTTTCTTCTTTCTAGTATTGATTTTAATTTATGAGGAAGAAGCGGACCAAACAGCTGATGGGTGACTTTGGTAGATTACCCTTTTAGGCAAAGTGTGAGAGTACAGTGATTTGTACCACACATGGTTACCATGAAGGAATGTCAGGTCAAGTAAGACCCATGCTCCAAAGGAAACAGCTAAATGAGGTTCTTGAATCTAGTAGTAGTGTAGTATTGAAACATTATCGTTGAAAACAACTTCTGATTCACTTTTGTGTCAGAGGCTAATGTTGAATCACTATGTTTGTGAGTGTAACACACTGAAGAATCCTCATCACTGCCTAAGCATGACCAGTTGCTACTAGTGAATTGTTTTTACAACTTGCCTGATGTACCTTTTTTGTTACTTGAATATTAATATAAATGTTTCTATTCTTGATTTCTCATGGCATTTGTTTCATCATAGATTTCTCTGTTGGTGCCCCCATTAATTGGGGGTTGTACCTGTGATTGCAGAGCTCACATTGTTAGGTATATTGTCAATTTTTTATTTTTTTTCTTGTAAACCCAGTCTCTGTCTTACATAGTTGGAACCTGGAAATGCTTTCTTCACCTACCCATCCAGGTCCGACATCATCTTGGCAAGCAATGAAAATGCCAATTGAGCAAGCAATGAAAACAAAGGCCAAAGGAGGGTGCTGCCACCCTCCTGAGGACCTCTGTCTGGTTGTTATTAATGAGGACCTTTGTTTAAACCAAAATTTTCATAAATATGGCAGCTTGTAACTTGAAAATTTTGAAACTAACAATTTTTAATGATGTAGTTTTTATCATTTATGTGATTCATATGCTTTTGTTCTTAATCAAACTTGCTGCTATTACGTACTTTTCTTTGATACAAAATGTGATCATATTTGTCTTCGGTGCTTATACTCTATCATCATTATCACAAATAGACTTTTTGGTGCTTAAAGAAAGAACTAGTCACCATATCATACCCCCTGCTATACTCTGTTATCTATAGTGAAATGTATGGCCCTGCTTTGCACAATTTTGAAAATGGACTCCAATTGGTAAAATATGGTCAACAGAAATCAATTCAAACCGAGTCAAGTCCTTACGGAGATTCTATTGTATGCACAAGAAAAATTAGATTGGTTTAATACCTTAGTTGGGGATGGGGTTTACAAGAAGAAAGAGCTAAAAATTAAAACATCATTCATGAAAGTTTCCTAAAAATTAAACATTACTTTGTTTGGCAATGAATGAACTTTGTGATTTAATTTTACTCGTTGGTTGATTTTATTGTATATTGTGACTTACTTCATGTATGTTTAATTTGTAAGACTTTATTATTTCAATCATCACTAATGATATTTCTAAATTTTAAGTTGAATAAAATCATCAAAAGGTCGAGTTGCTAATTGGAATCCAAATGCTGAGCGCTTGTTAGTCGATCTCCTTGCCGAACAAAGGTTAAAAATGATACATTTGCTAATGGTTCATCTACCAAGGCTGCTTGAAAAGTAGTGGTTGAAAAATTCAATGAGGTTTATAGGGTGGGTTACAATTTAGCCAATCTCAAAAATTAATTCAAGAATTTGAAAATGCTATATTGTCTTTATAAAGATTTGAAGTCAAAGTCTGGATGGTGTTGGGATGATAGTACTCAACTTCCAGTTCCAAGTACTGATGATGGTTGGAATGTTCTAGTTTTGGTATGTCATAAACTACTATTATAATTGCTTATATTGTTGATTTATATATTTTTGATGTTGTCATTTATTCTTTCAGACCAGTTGAGAATATTTTAAAATTCAAGGGAAACATTTCTTGATTATTCCACAAATGGAAACTATTTGTGCAAACACAATAGCATCAGGCAACTTTTCTACTACCTTTGAGACACCATCACCTAATGATAATGTTTCTTCAATGGGGGATATTGACAAGACAGAAGAAATTGAACTAGGATTAGAGATGACAACACATATGTTAGGTGAAGGTTATGATACACCTAATTCAACTGTTCCACCCCAAGCACAAGAAGCAAGGCATGATAATGTTAATGATGAGGCCACATCTCCACAAAGAGCACATAGTGGTAGCAGTAATGCTCGCAAGTGAAAACGTGAAGCACAGCTTAATGGAGAAACTTTTGACAAATTGGTTGAGCTAGGTGAGCAAAGATTACTTCTGGCTAAAGAAATGCTAGAAACTCAAAAAAAAAAAGGCAAATCCACCTATGGATGTTGCAATTGATGCATTGTTAAAATTAAGGGATCACATCTCCTTCTCACATCAATTCAATGCTATAGATATTCTCAAAGATGTAAATGATAGATGCATTTTTTTATCTCTTTCTGGTGATCTGAAACTTGGTTGGATCTTATCTTGTTTAGGACTTGGCACTACTTGATTGATAACATAAAATCATTTTCATGTATCCAAATCTCGTTAATTGATTGTTAGTTTTGTTGTTAATGCCATATAATTCATTATTATTTTTTTTGTTGATGTCACTTAATCCATTGATATATATGTTAACTTGATTTTTTATCTCACTTGTAGTAACATGGAGAAAAATACAAATATTTTTCAACCATCAATAAATATCTTAAACCTTATGATAGATGAGGAGCAATATTGGGAAGAAGTTGAAAATATCTTGTTATCATCTTACATCTCAAAACGACGTTTGACATATATTCTTAGAATGCCAATGCATACTGATAAAAGTAGAGGTCATAGGTGGGTAAATGAACTAATGTTAGGACATGTAAAAAGATCATATGCATGTTTTCGAGTTTATCCCAGACTTTTCTCTAAATTAAGCATATTACTCGTTGGGAGATCATTTCTGGAGGATACAAAGAATATGTCTGTTACCGAGCAACTTGCCATTTTTTTGATACAACTTGGACATGGAATTGGCAATAGAATACTTTGTGAGTTATTTCAATATTCTGAGGAGATAATAAGTGGATATTTCAATCATGTTTTGAATGCTATATTGGCAATTAAAAATGACTACCTGAAATTGCTAGCTGCTGATACTCTCACTCATAGAAGAATTCGTAACGACTCAAAATATTTTTCATTCTTCAAGGTAAATTAATCTTTTCATATTTATCTATTAATAATGCTATATATACAAAACATATTCATTATATTTTTGGGGTTATTGTAGAATGCATTAGGTGTAATTGACGGTGCACATGTAGTAGCAAAGGTGTCAAAAGTAGAACAAGGGCCATGGCAAAATCATAAAGGTTGGACATCTCAAAATGTCATGGCATGTGTCAATTTTGATCTAATATTCACATATGTTGTAGTTGGATGGGAGGGTTCTACATTAGATATGAGAGTTTTAAGATAGACAATTGAAAATGGATTTAACGTCCTAGAAGGTATCATGTTTTGTAAAAGTATATATCAATTGTCAAGGTTATATAAATGTTGTACTTATTAATATTTTTTGTTTTAGGAAAATATTACTTTGTTGATGCAGGATATCATCTTTCAACATACACAAGTCGTAGATCTCAAACTTGTTACAGAGATAGAGGGGACATATTCAATTATAGACATGCCCAACTTCGTAATATTATCGAAAGGGCATTTGGGGTTCTAAAAGTTCGTTTTTCTATTCTTGTGAAGGCAAGAAATTATCCTATAAAAACTCAAATGAAGATTTCAATGGCATGTTTTATTATACATCATTTTGTCAGACAAGAACAAGACTTAGATTACATATTCAGACATAACTCAGAAATTCTAAAAGATAATGAAGGAGATGTCATCGTAGATTCATTAGCTGGCTCTGACACATTCATATGAGAAGCATTCCACAATGCTATTGCAACTCGACTATGGGCACATCACAACCGAAGAGGATAACAAATATAATTTAAGTATTTTATGATTTATTACAAAATGATGTATACCCTAAGAAATGTTTATATTAAGGATCATATACAGGCAAAGACAATTACAATCTTCAAATGTGGAATAATGGATATGATTATTCATGTGATGTATTCTAATTCTATATTTCGTTGTTATCTTTATAGTTAATGTGTACTCTTCTTGTATCAATTATATTTACATTGTTACTTTTCTATTTTTACGAGAATATCATTTCCTTAATTGAATCATAGATATGTCGTTTGAGCAATTGGTGAAGGAGAACTACGAGAATTATTTTGGATCTTTGTGATTATTTTATGTTAGACTGTTATGTCTTTTTTATTACATTTACATATTATGTCTTCTATGTTGGACCGTTATGTACTATTTTGGTTGACTGCCTTTTATTTTGAATTGTTGTTATTTTGATGAACTATTTTCCAATTCAACGAATGTATCTATCTTACTTTATTTTCATCTATATGTAATACAACTAGAGGTGTGTGTGTGTGTGTGTGTGTGTGTGTGTGTGTGTGTGTGTGGGAGAGAGAGAGAGAGATGCTACCATTGCATTTTATCTTGGATGACTATCTCAATGTAAAGGTAACTGATTTTGGTTTAAGCCAGTCAATGAAGATAACCTAGCTGAAACTGGACATCAGAGTGTTCATAATCCTCAGTAAGGGTATTATTCATCTTTTTTTTTGTTTTTAGTTATTATTTTCTTCTTGATAGTTTATTTTTTCTGATCTATTCTTGAAAATATTCTTGAAGATCTTCTGAAACCTTGCATAAGGATGGGAAGCACAAAAGTCATGATGTTGAGTTTGTTAAAACTGAAGTTTATCTAACTAATCAAAAGATGGACAACGGCCATGCTTCTACTGTGCTGTCACCTAAAATGTGAGAACTATGTTGTTAGCTAATAGTTGCCGTAATGTTGAATGCCTTGTACTTATGTTGTTGTTATGCTCTGTTTATTTCACTATTTAGGGGTGGTAATGTCGGCAAAGTACCCTTCCCTGCTAAGATTCATCATGAATCAGGTAAAAAGAAACATAAGTGGAATAGGTTATTGCGGAATGTTCAACTTAGTGTAATGCTGAATGCCTTATTCTTCTGTTGTTGATATGCTCTATTTATTTCACTGTTTAGGGGTGGTAATGTCAGTGAAGTGCCTATCTCTACTGAGCTTCATCACGAGTCAAGTAAAAAAAAACATAAGAATTATTTTTCTTCTATTTAGGGGTTTCATTTGGCGTATAAATTATAACATCCCGATTTACTACTTGCTGGATGGCTTCGCCTAAAAATCCTTCTCATGCGACGATGCCTAATGTAATTTTTTGTCTTATTTTTCTTCTAACAATTGCATTCTTATGATTTATCTTCACGAAATTCTGATCTCCAAGTGCTTGCTTTCTTTCATCATTACTTTTCTGCTATTATTAATCCTTAACTTCCTTGAGCAGCTGTAAATACTTCATTCTTCATGAGTTCAAAAGGCACCCTGGAACCTGTTGTTTCCTATAAAGCAGGAAACAAGGCTGAACTCCTCTTTTCCTTGGTCTACATCCTTCAGGGCTTCCTGGGTTCATCAGTTGACTACGAAGATTTCCAACTATTCAAGGCCATCATCAGGAACCCATCTTCATCTGTTTGCCTACCGAGGCTGTTTGGAGGAATTATTTTCTCGGTCAAACATAAACTGCATCATAAAAGGGAAAATCAAAAGAACAATTTGCACTAGTCCAAAGCAACAGAAAATAGGTCGCTCACTTTCTTGTGTGTTTTTTTATAGTTTGTATATTACCCTCCTTCCATTAGACCATGAAACAATATCTTCTTTTAGCATAATTATAGGAAATTCCTAGTCCTAAATAACATGAAACCCGTATGCAAAAATATGGAGGGTTCTGAAGCCTGGTGGCATCTACATATTCATTGAGCATGTAGCTGCTCAAGATGATGGTTCGACCTCCACTAATGCCTCCATACCCCCTCCTCCCTTCTTGACATACTCGTTTACATCTGACTTTTTTTTCCTGGTTCATGTGAAAATGGTTCTTTGCTGAGACTCTTCCAGGGCATCCTTGATCCTTTGCAGTAGCTCGTTGCTAATGGGTGCCACCTTGTAAGGGAGACAGAGAAGAACATCTCCCTAGCTGGTTTCTCTAATGTTCACATCAACAGAGCTTTCATCTTTACCACTTCTATCGCCATCCCCCACATCTATGGATTTGCCCGTAAATAGTAGATGAATCACCTTAAACAATGAATGCCTTCATAATCACAATAATTAGTAGTGTTCTATTGTGCATCATTCTTGACTGTGTTGTCATTTTGTTACTGAGGTGATCTTCTATTCTATATGCTTCACTTCTTCTACAAGGGCATGTTTTGTTTGAATATTAAAGTTAACATTTTGATATTACTACCAAGTATATCGATGCATTTGATAGTATCAAAGACCACTTTTTTGATATTACTCTCTCTCTCTCTCTCTCTCTCTCTCTCTCTCTCGAACCAGTCCCAACCCAGTAAGCAGAATTCGATAAAGCTATATGAAACATTGATTGTAACAAAATAATTCATTTTATTTAGTATTAGCTAAGTCCTCACTTTCTTGTGTGTTTTTTTTACAGTTTGTATATTACCCACTTCCATTAGGCCATGGACTGCAGGATTGAAGAGATGCGAGAAGAATTTCTTTTTTTCTCATGTATCAAGTGCGTGTTGCATAGCGATGGAGGGTGAATTTCTTTTTTTTTTGATGAATTCCTTCTGTAAAACTGATATGAGAGATAGAGGGTGGACAGGTCTCTGTTGTGTTGTGCTAATCTGTTTCCAACTATTCTTATCACCAGTGTTCTTCTATATGTAATAAAATTTGCTTTAGGTTGTCTTCCTAAAGAACGCTTCTGCATTTTCAGTTTTAGCAAAACTAGATTAGCGTCCGCTTTCGATTGGTCTTCCCTCTCAGGATGTTGTAATCTTGAAAACAAGCGAAGAGTTCGAAAGGAGCTGTTTACTGAACCTGTTTGATAGCTAATTGGACGAAGAGAAGAAAGAAGATCCAAGACATAAAAGGAGGAGACGTATGTAAGCACCCAAAAAGGGACATCCGTGGATCTCCCCCTTCCGGCCCCTACACTTGCTTTGGGGACTTGGTGGATGAGATGTTAGTGGGTGTGGTCGCTAGGAGCCAAAGGCTCCAAAATATAGTAGAATGAAAAGAAATGGAATGGAGAAGTGACCGTCGTACCTTTGGAAGCGGGGAGATTGTTGAGTTCCGACTTCTCCTCTCTCGGCCGGCCGAAAGAAGAGAGCTTAGTGAGTCATTCGTCTTCGATCCGGTTGAAGCTCCGCCTCAATCGGATTTACCTAAGAATGTCCATAAGAAAACATAGAAACGAGTGAAAGGTTCATTAGTTCTAATGAAAGCATAGTATCGTGCTCAAATTTGAATTCAAACATGCAAAAGGAAAAAGACTAACCGGATTGGGACGGAATCCCAACCCCTATTTTTGGTAGGTTTTTAAACATATATGAGATGCAAAATGTTCTAAGACATGCCAAATAACATGATGATCAATGCTAAGGCGAAAAAGTAAGATAAGAACTCGATTAAACGGGCGATCGGACTCCGAAAATGACAAAACGAACTTCTGCCCTTCCTGGTGCCCTATATATAGGGCGCCAGGAGCAGGTGCCCCCTTTATGGGGCGCGTTGACCAAGGTCAAAGCGCCCTGTATATGGGGCACTAAGTCTGGCCCGAACAGATTTTCTTCCCCTCTTCGCAACGCCGCTGCGAGTCTTTGGGCGGCTTCCGGTACGAAGTAGGAGCTCCTCCTTGTAGACAATATGCAAATGAAGCTAATGAAAGGTGGTTTGGATGCTGGATGTAAGAGGAGAGACGGATAGAGGCTCTCAAAGTTAGAGAAAAATCATGTTTCTGGGTGACAGAAACAGAAGGTTTTTAGGGTTTTTGGTGGACGATTTTGGATCGATTTGAAGGCTTGTGGGGGATGAGAATGGCTTAGAAACGTGGTGTTGGATGAGCTCTAGGGTGGCACCAAGTTGGAACCTCCTCCAAGCTCCAAATGAAGGTCTATTTATAGCCCAAAAGAGGGTACTTTGGCCATTTTCGAAAAATAGTGCCACGTGGCATAGCGCCCTATATATGGGGCGCCAGCATCATGAGATATGTCAGGTCGACAAGATGAGTCACTGTGGGGGGTCAAATCGGCCTATCAAATCGATTTGATTTGGATCCAGGCGCCCTGTATATAGGGCGCCTGGTGCCCTATAAACAGGGCGCCTGGTGCCCTATTTATAGGGCGCCTGGTGCCCTATAAGTAGGGTGCCAGGTGCCCTTATACACAGGGCTTTGCCCTCTTTGAAATGTGCCAAAAACCTTAATTTTTCCGGAAAACTCGGTTCCCTTGAAAAGTTACTCAAATATTCTTCATGAAAACAAGAATTTAAGCTCTCCAACTAGGCCAAAATTGCGTGTCTACAGCTTGCCTCGCCTTGGCGTCGGCTTTGTAGGGGAGTGACACGAATGAAGCATAGGTGAATGTAGCGAAGCGTAATGAGGCGTAGCGGAATGAAGTGGTAATGGACTGAAAAGGTGACGCCAAGGTGTAGATTTAGACACGCCCTCATTGGCCTAGTTGAGTGGAATCAAACTTTACCGGACTCCGAGATTCCCCTTTGTCTTATCGAAACCTTCCCTCTGGTTGATTGGTTAAAGAGAAGAACAGTACTGAAAGTAAATAACTAAAATCCCACGTGGGGGAGAATTGTTACCGGCCAGGACCCGAGCGCATGGTGTCTTGGACTCGGTAGAAATGCGATAAATTGCGAAAAGTGAAGAGGAAAAAGCCAATCAACCAAGGTTGGGTTCTTCAAATTCATTAGGTCTTACTCAACAATACCGGTTCGATTCGACATGGAAAAACTTCTTGTTTTGATGAAATCATTGTTAAAACCCGTTGGAAACCAATTCTACGAAAAATCAAGACCTTCTGGAGCTATAAAAGACCATTTTTAAAACGTTCATAATAGAATTTGGAAGGAGGTTATGGCGAGGATTAGGAAGCGGGGAATGGTCATGGTGGGATGATGAATGTTGGTGTATGAAATGATGCATGCTGGGTTTAAAGAAATACAAATAAGTATGAGAAAATAGTTGAAGATATAGGTTGAACATAACGGGTCAGGACATCTATGAAGAAATCGTCGTCCCCGCATATTCAACTTTGGCCTATCCGCAAGCCTAGGGAATGACTGAGCCTTCACTGATTTTGTTGAAGGGGTTCTCAGGCTCAGCTCCCTCTAGACTTGAGGTCTTCAACATCTCAAATATTATTTATTTTGATAGATGCAATACTAAATGCAAGTCCTAATAGGGGTCGGGGTAGTCCACTTTTGTTTTTCAATTTTTGATTTTTTTGTTGTTTCTGCTTCCTCTAAGTTTCTGGGGATATGAAGCTGGCATGCCTTCTCCTATTCCTGCATCCACTTGAGAGAAGATATTAGAACTTTATCTTGGCTTAGTCCCTTGCAAGGAGAGGGAAAAGTTGCCTTGATCTTTTGTCAAGGGACATCGGCCTTATCAAGGTAAAGATAACAAAAAAACATAAGTATACATAAAAGGAAATATGCAAGACATGAATGCAAAGGCAACTAGTCAATTTAGAAAGCAAATTTTTAGGTGTTTTGAAATTTTTGATTTGTTTGGGTTTTGATGGTTTTATAATGTTTTTGGTGTTTTAGATATTTAATAATTTTTTTGGTGTTTTGAATATTTAATTTTTAAGATTTTTGGTTTTATGGATTTGTTTGGTGATTTTTGAAGTATTCGATTTTTGTTCGGTGTGAAGGACACGACCATCTCATCTTTTGCCTTGCTTGTCATAGGTGCCTCTCATTGTTACCTAAGGGTTAAGAGTAGGCATCATGTGTAAGAAAGTGCCTAGTCTGAGATCTTCTGACCTTCCGCCTTTGATAGGCTATGGCTCTTCTTGGATCCAGTCGGTCAACTTTACCCGCAAGGTTAAAGAGGGAAGAGGATTGGTGGTAAGTCCTTAATAGGATTCGGGGGTGTCGAATTTGTTTCTCTACTAGTGCCTGCATTGCCCTTTTGGGATTTGACATCCTTGGGTCCTTCCTTCTAGCCCTTTTCTTCTGATGGCCCTCATTCAGACAGGTATTTTCTTTTTTGCTTGATTTTGACCTGAGGGGTTCATTGCCCATCTTTTGGAGCCTTTTTTTTTGGCTTTTGTCGGTACACATTCAGACAGGTCTATTCTTTTGCTGACCTGAGGGGTCATTGCCCATCTTTTGGTACCTTTCTTTTCATTTTAAAAAGTCAGACCTTCAGAGGCAACGGGCACGTTCGATACTTCTCATTCTAACCTCTTTTATCTGTTCTGGACCGAAATAAGAAGAGAATGGGGCGTGGTTGACCTTCCTTTGCCAAGCGTTGCCTAGCTTTCTCTCTGACTTCCAGTCATCGGACCTCAAAACTAGGCGTGTAGTGTGTGCAGTATGATGCCTATCCTTATTTCCCTAAGTGACAAGTTGGTGCATCGAGCAAGCAAGCGTTGGATGTTGTCGTTATTCTTCACACCTTTGGATTTTATAGATTTTTTGGTGATTTCTGTTCTAAGGGAAATATTTTTTGAGGTATACACCATTCCAGGGATGAGCTAGTTCTTCTCCTTCTACATTAGTCAGCTTATATGAATTACCGGGATAAACAGCCGAAATAACATATGGACCCTCCCAATTAAGTTGAAGTTTGGAGCGGGGACCGCCCGGCTTAACGAATATTCTTTTAAGCACAACCTCACCGATTTCAAATTTTCTCTCCACCACCCTCTTCTGATAAAATCTTTTAAGTCTATTCTGATAAGATCTAGCATGTTCGACAGCGGCCAGCCTCCTTTCATCCAAGAGTTCGAGTTGCGCGAGAAGGGAATCTCGGCGTTCATCTATCGAGATGTCTCGATCGATCTGGACTCGGAGGGAAGGGATGGTTACTTCGTATGGAACTACCGCCTCCATCCCAAATGCCAAGGCATAGGGGGTCTGACCCGTTGGGGTCCGATTAGAAGTGCGATAGGCCCATAGAGCATCAACTAACTTATCTGGCCAGTCTGCGAACTTGCTAGACTTACAAGTCTTCTTAATGATTTTTATCAGGGTTTTATTAGTGGCTTCTACTTGACCGTTGCCTTGAGGATGATATGGAGATGAATGATGCAATCTGATGCAATACCTGTTGCAAAGGTCACGCAGTTCCTGAGAGATGAATTGTGGTCCGTTGTCGGTGATGATGTTGCCTGGGATTCCGAACCTGGCAATGATGTTGCGCTTGATGAAGGTGCAAACTGTTGATGCCTTGATCTCCACGTATGCTTCCGCTTCCGCCCACTTGGTGAAGTACTCCGTTGCAGTTAGGATGAAGGATTTGGTTTTGTTTATGGAGTTTGGGTCACCGAGGGATCTGATAACATCAAAAGCCCACATAGCGAAGGGCCATGGGGCGTGAATCGGGTGAAGGGAAGATGCGGGAGAATGAATCTTTTTGGCGTGAAGTTGACATTGATGGCAGTGCCGGACAAAGATCGAGCAATCTTCTTCCAGAGTAGGCCAATAATACCCTTGCTTGATGATCTT
Source organism: Cryptocoryne crispatula var. balansae (assembly GCA_036172225.1). Lineage (NCBI taxonomy): Eukaryota > Viridiplantae > Streptophyta > Magnoliopsida > Alismatales > Araceae > Cryptocoryne > Cryptocoryne crispatula. The sequence continues at coordinate 39,629,000 of CM069921.1, forward strand.
CTTGGCGAGGGCTTGAGCATTTGCATGGCCTCCACATACTCCGGAGTGTGCTTCTTTAAGCACCAATTCAGCCTCTTCTTCATCTACGCATCTTAATAGAACACCGGCCAAGCTCCTTTTATAAAGTACTCCACCTAAGATGGTGTATCTCTGGGAGACCCTTCTTATGGCTCTCTTTTCTTCGGCAGTTGATCCTGGTGGATATGTCTGATCCTGACAGTAATTTGCAATCTCATGATACCATGGTTTCTCACCCTCTTCTAATTCTTCCAACTCAACCAAAGATACTTCCTCCTTTTGCTCAATGTACTCTTTCATTTCAAATTTTTCTTTAACCCTCAAGAATCGTGCATCCTCCACTGCCGGAATGGTACGTCGGCGGACATAGATTGTCCTAACTTGTCTGCCTAGCGGGACAGATAGTGAGGATGCCAGGGAAGCTAGAGCATCGGCAAGAATATTTTGAGCATGAGGAACATGAATGAATTCGAGTTTGGAGAATAGCTTGATGTAACAGGTGGTGAGTTCTTGGTATGGTGTGAGCCCGGGATGAGATGTGCGGTATTTGGCCAGTACTTGGCGGAGAATCAACTGACTATCACCGATTACCCTTAGTTTAGTGACACCATAGAAGTGAGCGGCCTCCAGTCCGGCCAACAAGGCTTCATACTCAGCTATATTGTTTGTTGCTGGAAAATGGAGCTAAAAAGCTTTGTGGAATGGTGACACCTTCAGGTGATAGAAGAACAATCCCTATCCCTCTACCCTGGGAGTTTAATGCCCCGTCGAAATACAAAGTCCATAGATTGGAAGATCGAATGGACATCAATTCTTCATCGGGAAATTCTGATTGGATAGGGTCAAAGATTGGGATAGGATGATGGGCAAGGTGTTCGGCAATCGCATAGCCCTTGATCGCCTTCTGTTGGATGTAGGTGATGTTGAACTGAGAGAGGAAGAAACCCCCAAAGTTTGATCAATGTTATCTTTCTCCTCATATCGAATTTCACCCAACTGAATCGCATTTTCTAGATACTCCGGTAGCTTGGCACATTCTAAGCTTTTCTGAGCTAACCGATGCAGGTATCTTTCTGGAACTCTCCTACCTCTAATTTTTGTCCTATTTTTATTGGAAACTAAACCTAAAGAAGAAGAAGGTAAATAAGAGGAGGAAGAGGAGGTGGATGGAGTAGAATTTATTGGAGAGGATGGAGGGCAAAGAAGGTCAATCAAGGATCTGGTGGCTCCTTGGGTCGAATGCCCTTCCGAGGCAAGTTGAGATGTTTCCTCGATCGAAATTTGAGTTTCGAGGAGGACGTTGTATTTTAGGGAGTGCTAAACATAAAGACAGAATGGGCTTTAGGTGCCCGATTTGGGTTGAGATCAACTACAGGAGCCAAAGTAGGCGAAGATATTGATAAAGAGGGGAAGACTTCGAGCAATGTTTGATAGAGGGGTCTTTCGGGCCCAATGTTGACAGAAAGAGGTGATGGGCCAGTAGGCCGGATGATCATAGAGGAAGGTGGGTTCGTGGACCCAATAAGAGGAGGATGTGGGCTCGAGGGCCTGGGTTTAGGAGATGGGCTTGAGGGCCCGAGAATCGGAGAAAATGGGCGCAGAGGCCCGGATTCAGTAGAGGGGCTCGATGGCCTAAGAGCAATAAGTGGGTACGTGGACCCATAAGTCGGGCCTGAGGGCCTAGAAATAGGGATCGGGCCAAGAAGCCCGAGAAGAGCATCACAGTGTGTTGGGGCGTCGGCCCCAAAAGATGACATAATGAGGGAAGGCCCTCGTGGAATTGGTCGGACTTTTCCTTGAGTCGGTTTGGCAATATGACCCTCAGGTGGGTCAACAGGTGGTTCAGCTTGGAGTGGTTCATTGCTTGACCCTTCTTCATCAGTGGAAAACAAAAGAGATATTTCAGGATACAAGTCATCTTTAGGGTCGTCAGTTCTTCTTCTCTTGTCTTGCTCCATCTCTTGTTCTTCCTTGTTCTCAGCCAGTTGAATGGTTTCTTTCTTGATGAAAAACTTTTGTAAGCATCCAGAAAAGTATCTACTTTTGAGATTCTGACCATTCGCAGTCGTTCCATCATACCCAACCCCGCTTTTTGGTTGTAACCTCACTGGATTGATTGGCACAGCTATGCCTTGCAGTTCTTTGCCTAGTCCTCGGCCCTCTTGGTATCCCAAAATCTTCATTATATGCCACCCAATGGTTTCATTTTCCTCTCTTTTCCTTCTCCACACTTGCTTGGGCTGCTTACTTATTTATGGAAGATCCAAGATTGTTAAAATCGGCTCATTCGGCAACCCAAGGGGTGGTGGAGAAGATTGATGGTCTAAGGGCATGCTCGTCACCTTAATCACTTGTCCCTTGTGAGGGAATTTAAGACACTGGTGATTGGTGGAGGCGACTGCCTCTAGTGCTTCCAAATAGGGCCGTCCCAGAATAGCTTTGTAGGTTGGATCCATCTCAAGTATGTGGAAGTCAACAGTGACTGTTCGAGGTCCAAGCTTCACATTTAATGTAATCATGCCATCGGCAGGCTTTTTTGAATTGTCATATGCAGTCACTGTTATTTGAGATGGCCGGATGTCTTCCTCGGAGAATCCACAAAGATGTAATGTTTCTGGTGGCAGAACATTAATGGATGCTCCAGTATCGACTAAACATGACTTAATGCCTACACCATTGATGTGGACTGTGATGCACAAGGCACATTTCCTTATTTCTGGGTCGGCTAACTCTTCCTTTGTGAATGTGAGGGCCGGGTACTCACTTCTCGGGACCAGAACTGATGAGATCTTTTCTGGGGGGAGGCTCTCATTCACCATCACCCACTGTAAGTATTGTTGGAGAACCTCTTGATGGACTCTGGATCTTTTGATCAACTCTAAGATAGAGATCCGTGCCGGGGTTTTATCAAGATGTTTCAACATGTCATAGGATGTCCCAGGTAACAGCTCTTCAATGTGTTCTTCTTCTGCTTCTGGTGCCAACCCTAATTGGCCGGCCTGGGGAAAGACCCTTTGGAACATGCGCCCACTCCTAAGTACTGTGGCAAGTTGAGGAGCTATAGCTGGGGTGGTAGTGATGGGTGGTGGGTTAGGTCGAATGATGGGAGCTCTTGCGATGGGTGTAATGATGGTGGTTTGAGACATAGTAGGGTAGGTAGGTCGTGAAGGTTTAGTTGCTCGGGGCGGGATGATGATGGGTCCTAGTGATGGTGATGTTTGTGGTTGATTAACCGGGCGGATTAGGGTTCGTCCCGATTGGAGTTGAATGGCTGGTGGTGTGATGATGGGTTGAGATGGTGCACGGATGATGGGTGGCCGGTTGAGAGTAATGGGGTTGGCTGATGTAGCTTGGGGTATGGAATGGACGGTTCGGTTGACATGCATGGCGGAGGTGGCTCCCTCAACTTGCCAATTCTGGCCCCGATCATGATACTCCTCAGAAGAAATCATGATGGGATTAACGTGTTGATTCCCAAGCGCGGGTGCATGTGGAGGCAGAGGGTTTTGGATAATCCCCAGGCCGGGTTCTGTTGTTGTTGCTGCTGAGCTGGTACGTGCTGCCGTTGAGGTTGATTTTTCATTGTTCTGATGTATTCCCCCATCTGGTCACAATCAATACTGTCTTACTCATTAAGATCGTGGATATAGTCTTTGAACTGAAAACAATTTTCCACGGTGTGCCCAGGATATCTATGGAACAAGCAGTATCGCTCTGTGTTGGCATTTTGAGGCCACTCCAACTTCTCCCTTGGCAATGCAATTTGCCCTGCCGCCATGAGTGCATTAAAGATGTCCACGAGAGAGTACGGCAAAGGCGGGTAATGGTTCCTCTTGGGTCCAATTTTCCGGGGTTCATAGGCCATGGGAGGGGGTGCTTGGTTGTAGTTGGCCAGTTGTTGCTGCGGTGGTTGGGGAACTGGAGCTTGCGATCGCTGAGGGATTGGGGCTTGTTGCTGACGGGGCTGGAATTGAGGTTGAGGTTGAGGTTGACGAGGGTTTCTAAATGGTTGATTTTGTTGAGGGTTCCTGAACTGGTGTTGATAATTTATAGGTGGGTTCCCTACAACGTTAAGGTTTTCGTTTGTCACTACGCCCTCAGTCACTGGGCTGGTTGTGGTAAAAGTGGTTTTCTTGACAGCTTGGGGTCTAGGATCAAACAAGTTCATGATAGGTGAGTCCCTAAGCTGTGTCTGAATGTACCGTGCCCTCTCATAGAGTTCACACATGGAGGTGGGGTGATGCAAAGCCAGCATATTCTTTAAGGCCGGAGTGGCATTGGTGATGATCATCTTCACTTGCTCTGGTTATAAAATGGAATCAGTAAGCCTTTCTGCCATTGACCTCCATCTATCAGCATATCTGGTAAAGTCTTCATCATTTCTCATTCTTTCAGCCATGAGGTCAATGATGGAATATGTTGGTCCGACTCTATCATGATATCTCTACAAGAATTTAGCTTTGACAGTTTCAAAGTTACTCGCCTCCAAAGAGTCAAGCGAGTAGAACCACTCCAAAGCTGAACCCTCTAATGATCTTCTGAAAAGAAAAGCAAGGGCCCTTGGATCATTTTGCCACATTACCGAATCATAAAGAAAGTCCTTGATGTGAATGAATGGATTACCGGTTCCATTGTAGCGATGGTATATCGGCATCTCAGAGGGAGGTAGATGAAAAGTAGGGAGGGAAGGAAGAGAAATTTCAGGGGTTGCCTTTGTGTCGATCAAACGTCTAAGCTCTCTATACTGCTCATCCATGCGATTGATCTTGTTAATCATGGCCTGATCGACAGAAGGTTCCCTAAGAGGAGGAGGAGAAGTGGGTGCTTGGTGCACCAGAATTGGGATTTAATGGGCCGAAGTGGCCGGATAAGAAGGGTACATTGGGGGATGCACCAAAGGGTGAGTAGGGTTGAGATGATTAGAGGAATGAACTAGTGGCCTAGAAGGAGCAACGGCATTCGGATCTAGATTAGCCACCGGATGAGGAGAAATTGGGGCTACGAGCCCGGTATAAGAATGGCCATGAGTGGACACATTGGGTTGATGTGCTACCGACCGAGGGGTAGAGATGTGAAGACCACCTTCGGGAGGAATGTGATCGGCGGGCGACTTGCCCTTGAGGATGGCTTTGATAGCCTGAATTTGGGTAGGGTCAGCATGAGAAAATGCCTCCCAAAGTGAATTTGGATTGGGTCGAGGAGAAGTTTGACTAGGTTCGGGGAGAACTTCGGGTTCAATGACGGCACATACGGCATAAGGGTAGAAATAAGATTGGTCATGCTCCAACTGTAGTTGCTCGTATCTTTGATCCGCCATTCCGATAACTCGACCTGACCTTAAATTCATAAACACAATAGAAAAAGAAGGTTGACAAATAAAAGCTTAAGGATTTTTTTTAGTTCTGATTTTTTACTCCTTTTTTGTTTTGATTTTCTTTTGTCGGACAAGCAAGTTGTCAAGCAAATTAACCTCAAGCAAAATTTTTATTTTGGTTCTTTTTAGGTGATTTTGGGATTTTTGTTTAATTTTTAGTTTTTATTTGCAAACAAGTAATAGCAAAGACTTGAAATGATTAATGCAAATTTTTTTGTTTCAACCTCAAATTAATGGCTTGTTAAGAGAAATATTGTCCACTCAAATAAATGGGTAGGACCCTATGCTCTCACAACGCCGAGCAATCTAAGGTTGTCACTCTTTTCACAACGATAGGTAATAGGTACTCCGGGTTTTGGGATAAAATGGTACAACCAGCCCGATCAGTGAAGAGGGAATCCTTCACGTCTGGGGACTTACGGAGGTCTTGATGGAAGCTACCCGGTCCTTCCGAGAGGGAATCCCCGGAGGAGGAGTTGGCAACCACCAAGAGGGGTGTTTGGGTGTGTAGGGCTTTGGGAGGAGAGAGCCTCCCTTCTCGGATGTCCTAAAGAGACGGGCGAACCCGAAACTCCAATGCAAACTAAATGCAAGTGAAATGTCAAGGAATAAGAAGCAAGCAAGAAGAAAATAAAGCACACAATGATTAATGAGATGTTGTAGGAAGCAAGTGAACAAGACAATGATATGAAATTAAACTAGGATGGAAGAAAGCACTAATTTAACTAAGCATGCTTTGAAAGATTTGCTAAAGGAGAACTAGACTTAGAAAGAAATAGGCAAGTATGCTTAACAAGGGATGAAAGAAGATGATATCTAAAATACTAAGGTGAAATAAGTTGATTAACAAAGTTGGAAATCAGATCGATATGCTTTTAAAAAGATAAACGAGAGAGCAAGTAAACTTGGAAGAAACAAGATGATGCTTCAAGGAAACAAACAAGCATGTAAGCAAGTAAATAGCAATGCAGGGAAATGGAAATGGCTTAAATGAGAACTAAAGTGAAAATAAGCATGTTTTCAAGTGGACATTCTTAGGAAAGAAGAGAAGAACTCACTAAAGCAAAGTCGGTCCCACCGTGGTCGCCAAAAGGTGTAAGCACCCAAAACGGGACATCCGTGGATCTCCCCCTTCCGGCCCCTACACTTGCTTTGGGGACTTGGTGGATGAGAAGTTAGTGGGTGTGGTCGCCAGGAGCCAAAGGCTCCAAAATATAGTAGAATGAAAAGAAATGGAATGGAGAAGTGACCGTCGTACCTTTGGAAGCGGGGAGATTGTTGAGTTCCAACTTCTCCTCTCTCGGCCGGCCGAAAGAGCTTAGTGAGTCCTTCGTCTTCGATCCGGTTGAAGCTCCGCCTCAATCGGATTTACCTAAGAATGTCCATAAGAAAACATAGAAACGAGTGAAAGGTTCATTAGTTCTAATGAAAGCATAGTATCGTGCTCAAATTTGAATTCAAACATGCAAAAGGAAAAAGACTAACCGGATTGGGACGGAATCCCAACCCCTATTTTTGGTAGGTTTTTAAACATATATGAGATGCAAAATGTTCTAAGACATGCCAAATAACATGATGATCAATGCTAAGGCGAAAAAGTAAGATAAGAACTCGATTAAACGGGCGATCGGACTCCGAAAATGACAAAACGAACTTCTGCCCTTCCTGGTGCCCTATATATAGGGCGCCAGGAGCAGGTGCCCCCCTTTATGGGGCGCATTGACCAAGGTCAAAGCGCCCTGTATACGGGGCACTAAGTCTGGCCCGAACATATTTTCTTCCCCTCTTCGCAATGCCGCTCCGGAGTGCTGGGCGGCTTCCGGGACGAAGTAGGGGCTCCTCCTTGTAGACAATATGCAAATGAAGCTAATGAAAGGTGGTTTGGATGCTGGATGTAAGAGGAGAGATGGATAGAGGCTCTCAAAGTTGGAGAAAAATCATGTTTCTGGGTGACAGAAACATAAGGTTTTTAGGGTTTTTGGTGGACGATTTTGGATCGATTTGAAGGCTTGTGGGGGATGAGAATGGCTTAGAAACGTGGTGTTGGATGAGCTCTAGGGTGGCACCAAGTTGGAACATCCTCCAAGCTCTAAATGAAGGTCTATTTATAGCCCAAAATAGGGTACTTTGGCCATTTTTGAAAAACAGTGCCACGTGGCATAGCGCCCTATATATGGGGCGCCAGCATCATGAGATATGTCAAGTCGACAAGACGAGTCACTGTGGGGGGTCAAATCGGCCTGTCAAATCGATTTGATTTGGATCCAAGCGCCCTGTATATAGGGCGCCTGGTGCCCTGTATACAGGGCGCCTGGTGCCCTTATACACAAGGCTTTGCCCTCTTTGAAATGTGCCAAAAACCTTAATTTTTCCAGAAAACTCGGTCCCCTTGAAAGGTTACTCAAATATTCTTCATGAAAACAAGAATTTAAGCTCTTCAACTAGGCCAAAATTGCGTGTCTACAACGTATATCGAACATGTTTGATAGCTAGTTGGACCAAGATAAGAAAGAAGATCCAGGACATGAAAGAAATGATATCTTTTTTGGAATTTTCTTCCTTGATGATTGTGATGGATGTTCATCTCATCTGGAGAGCTCAATCTCTCTGCTAGCTATTTTTTTGGGTTTGGTCGGAAGAGCATAGAGCTAGATACATCTCTTTGCGAGGTAGTAGAATAGCAAGTATATGTGGATGATCTTGCAAGATATTGGTGAGATCTGATGTATGCGTGGATGATTTTGCAAGTATACGTGACTTTGCCATGGCATATTTTATGTATATATATTTTTTTCCTGATTCCATAGATTTCTGGTATGGTGTGTAGAGACCTAGACTAGAGTCCATTCTATTGTGTTCATGTCACACTGTAGAGTCTGATGATCATGAAACTTCTTACTATTCTTGCTAATTTATTTTCCACCTCAATCATCAAGGATGATATGTTTGGTTAAAGAATTGCAATTAATATAGCACCAATTTTCAAATAATATGGTATAGAACACACCTCCCCGTTAAAACATCCCACCTAATAAATTACATTATTTGTATTTTCAAATTTATATTTTTAAACATATATTTATTTATATTTTTAATTTATATTTTAAATTTATTATATAAATATGTAAGTTGGTTAAGATGTTTATGAAAATGTTATGAGTAATAAAATAAGGTAATATAAAAAATAAAGATAAAAATATAAAAATCTAAGGTTATCCTCAAATTTATTGTTAACATACCAAACATAGGATAAGATTATCCCTAAACTTATCTTAAATTAAACCAAACGTAATGGGGATAGGGTTAACCACGAGGATTGGTTTATCCCAATCCCCATCAATTTTATCTACCGAACAATGCCTAAGAGTCCTTGCCTCGACGTTCAACGGCTATGGTCCCTTCCCCTCCTCTATCTCAATGGTGTAGTCCATGTCCAACTGCCAGTGCCATCGACATTTGTACATACCTAATCTAGCTGTTGCTAAGGTTAGAGGCCAACAAACACGGGCAAGATAAAAGTCATTAGTCATTGAGGCAAAGCAAGCCCTCTCATCTTTGCTTCCTCCACGCTCTCTCATCTTCCTTCATAGATCATGAACAACAACTTAACAAATCCCTATCGGCTGCAAAACAGAGAACACCCAGACCATCAGCTCTTATCGACATTGTCTTCTTCTTCCCCGGTTGGTGAGAGCACACATTTACGGTCGTCAACTGTGTGACCTTTATTTGTTTTTTCTTCTCCAATCTTCGTCAAGTTAAAATAAATCTTTTCTTGTCTTAAATCTTTTATTTCATGAAATAAGTGTCTAATTAGATCATAACCTATAGAATAAATTTTACAACATGCCAACACTACATAATGACCATTTAATTTTTGGAATGTCCTTCCAAGTTCTGTAATATGTAATAGGCTCATTTCATATATGTTTTTCAAAGAAATTGTGAATCCTATGAATATTAACAATAACATTAGCAAATCTAGGTTGATTTTGACTTATATTGACCGATCTTGGTCAATCTATGCTAGCTATGATTTACTTGACAAATCAATCAAACTCACCTCATATAACAATTGGACCAAGACTGCCAGAAATCTACCAAGGCAAGTTAATCCATCTAATTCAGCCTTCTATATTAAACAAAGAGAAGTGATTATGATGTGTGATGGACCAAGGTGACTCGCTAAACCAACTCCTACACATGATCTAGTTCACTAGACCAAGTACTCGGACTCTATTTGAGGGTAAATGACTAATGCATTTAAGAAACTACAATGGGGGTTAGGATGTATACTTAAATGAGATTTAGGTGAAAGAAGAGTATAAAAGTAATCTAACTTAGATTTAGCACGAACATTCATGAAAGAAGAGTATAAAACTATCTCTACGCTTATAAGAGGGCCCAACAAACACGTATTCCGAGAACTACAATCCAAAATAAGTTTACAATATTATCAAGATGCCCACCTCTCGCAGAAGAGTAATAGGCTACATGCAGTGCATTCTTGGGACCATTCAAGTTGACGAGTATCGATTGAATCAAATGTTGGGCATGTTTGTTTGTTCCAGGTGTTTGTTGTAGAGAGTCGAGGTGGAAGCTCCTTAGTTAGTGACGGACAGACGTCGAAGAGGCGTTGAGATGCCTAGGTGAATGAACGAAGTGTCAACCTAGCATTGGAAGCTCTAAGTTGTGTCAGCCTTGTTGGTTATAGCGATCACAAGCAGTGGATCAACTTTTAGTGTTGGACCAGAGTAGGGAGAAAGTGGGAGGGAGGAAGAATATGAATGGGGTGAAGAATGAGAAGAGGTGAAATCACTTTCTTTGGGAACGTTAGGTAAGTTACAGCGTCAACCAATCATGATACTTAATGTGGATAATACTCCTCATGAGCTTCCAATACTAGGTGATTGAGTACCCCTCATAGACTCTTCTCTTAGAGAGATGATGAAAAGTAAAGAGAACACACTCCTATTTCAAGTTAGATTTATTCAACATGATATAATGGGGATACATGGGAGACTTTTAAAGCCCTCAAGCTCCTTTTAAAAATTTATTTACCTGCAAACATATCCCCGCCTACTAACAACTACCTATTAACTTGAAGTAATTACTAACTCTCAAAAGATTACACTTATAAATGAGACTTAAACAATTACTTACTAACTACTAACTCAAAACCACCGAATTAGCGAAACTAAAAACAACTACGTACCAACTAATAACTACTAGCATTCCAAATTAATGAAGCAACATTCTCATAGACAAGAAGAGGTGGGTGGACCACCATTCCTAAGAAGAGGCAAAAAGTGAGATGAAATCAATTCTGAGCTGTATGGTGTCGTCCGCCTGATCTTAGTGTGGACTAGTCCAATTTGATCAAGAATGTTGTCTCAAATCAATGTCATCACCAACTCTCCCTAAGTGTTAAAGATTCAACCTTGTTGAGAGAGGGTCTAGATGGCTTTGATAGTGCTCCAGCAAGTCCGGGATAATGTGCTATAACTCCTCTCATGGTGTCTATGTGTCGTTTAAAGATAGCATCTCACTTTAACCTACTAGGTAACATTGATATCCTCCCCCTCTACTTGAAATACCTTGTTCATCAAGTCAAGGTGAGTAGGGTCGCAATCCCAATTTATTATTTTTTTTTCAAAAATTCAAAAAATACAAAAAATCCCAAAAATACAAAAAAAATAGGAAAACTAAATGACATGATTTAAACAAATAATTCATCAACTTTATTTCAATGTGACATGTTCTATATTTTATAAGTAGTTTATGTACTCTCCCTATGTCATTTGAGTTGGGTACAAAGTTTGGTACATGTATACATGACAATTATATTCGTCAGTCTCTCGGGAAACCATCCTAAAAATTGATCCAAAGGAATCACCATAGCTATCATAGCCATAGGTCGATTTGATCAAAGTGTCTAATAACTCCACATAATTCATTCCACAATGCTCTTGGCTATATGTAGGGAATCATGAGCCTTGAGATGAATCATATACATAATTGGAGACATCATGGTATTGTCCTTTAGCTCGTTGTGTATGTTGACCTCCTCCACATTGCAACCTTGCACTATGATTGCTATCTTGGGTCGTATGGGTGTATTGCTCCTCGCATGTAAAGTGCAGAGCTATTGTAGTTGTATAAAATATACCCAACTCCTATAACCCTTGTCTTTCTGAAGTGGTACCACCCTCGTATCTAACTCCATCATCACTGCTACTCTTTGAAGAAGAATCCACGAAAGTTTGGCACTACACTCAGATGTTCGGCTTGAGCGTATCTTCTCGATCGTTTTCAACTGTATCAGTATCTGCAGTATCAAATGGATCAGTCATAACTTGTTTACCTTTTCTTTTAATTTTCATACCTCGACTAGCTCCTTCTTCGGTCCTTTGTCGCTATGCTAGAGAATGAGAGATCTGAAATTCTTCGGCCATAGGGATATCGTCGAGCACTTCTTCACCCCATTATCAGTCTTCTAGGTTGAACTCCAGTTCCCCAACCCTTCTTGATCATTTACCAATCCAAGGAGTTCTTCTTGTATAATATTTGATCCAAATCAATGTCCTCTTCAATTGTTGGCTCCTTATCCTAACGTTCTGCCGCCTGTGATATATAATTTCTTTGTTCCATCTAGTTTTGTTTCATTCTCTCCAAATTCTTCAACTTTAATCTTATGTTGTAGTGACAATACATGAGATCTTCAAGTCTCTTTGATGTCAACTTGTTCCTTTGTTTCGTGTGAATCAAGCTGAATGTAGACCAATTTCTCTTATAGCTCGAAACTGAAGTGGTTTGGCTTAGGACCCTAATGGTTACATCTGTCAAGTCTTCAGACCCTAGTGCTTTACCATGGTCCATCCACCAATTAGCTATAAAAATTGAATTTGGTAAAAATTATATTGTACATTTTGATTAACTAACTAACTGATGAAAAAGAATGCTATGTACTTGGACTTAGTAGCGTCACAACTCATTCCACTCTACCCATTCCAAAGTGAAATGCCTGCATTTTCTAATCGTGTATCTTGTTGCAGGCGATAATAGCCCAATCGTTGTCACTGAGCATCCGTCGGATGACTCTCTTCACATCATCTAATAGCTCGTTATTACATTGAAATGTGGCCTGTAGCAATATATTGGGTTGAAAAAGTAACCTACGAACCAAATAATATTAGTAAACAACTTATATACATATGAAATATAGAAAAGTTTAGTAAATGACTAAGAAAATATACCTTCTGCATGTATGGGTTGATGTAATGTATGTTCTCAGCAACGATATATGATGTCCCACCACTTGATGAAGTCAGACACTATTTTTGAGATTTCTTCCTTCACTTTCTCAATCACATCATATAAATACCCCATGTCTACTTTTCTATCTTCGTCAACTATCCTTAGAACCTTAATTATGAGTTGAACAATTTTTAACATTTTATTTACAACATTTCAAAAATCCCCACTCTCTATTGTCTCCTCTACTTTTCTTCCATTTCTCTTATCCAATGGGTTACATCTAGCTATCCAACTACCCCAACCCGATAAAATTACCATCCAAGTTAGAATGAACTAATTGAGTTACTAATGAACTAAGTAAGTAATAATTAAGCAAGTATACTTAATGAAATAATGAAATAACTAATAAAATAATTAAGTAATTAAAAAAGAAATTAGCACAATGTTTAGAGCAAAATTTGAAGGCAAAGAGAGCAATGAGAGTGAGAGCAAGCGGTAAGAAAGAAGAAGAGCCCTTTGGGAGCTTTAAATAGCCCCCAAGGAACTAGAAGGGGGGCTCAACCCCCCTGACCATGGGCAACAGTCTGCAAACTATTGCCAATGGTCTGCAACGGTCACATGACCATTGTAGACCTGGGTCACGTGACCCAGCTAGGGTCGCGCAACTTGGCCGCTGGGTCATGCGATTCCGCCACTCGGTGCGACATGACCGATCGGCTTAGGCCGACCAGGTTGCGATCGGGCCGGTCAAGACCATTTTTGATCGAATCGAGCCTAGGTCACGACCCGGGTCCTAACCTGGAATTCCATGCATCAAGTATACAATTGATTTACTCAAGCCATAAGGTGGGTATAGATGTTGGGTGTTGTTCAATGAGAGGAGATGGCTCAAATGGGCCATTAGAGCTTATGATATGATACAAGGTCGGAAATATTAAAAGTAAAGCTTATCCCCCAATTTGATGGAAAATCAACTACATTAGATCTTAGTCGTTTAAGGATTTGAAATGGACCAGCACTACATTTTTGTAGTTTCTTAACTGTATTGAAAGGGTACTACTCAAGTCAAATTACTACCATGACATAATGTCCCTCATTGAACTCTTGGAATCATTTGTGGGATCGACACTTAGTTTATATGACTTGCTTACTAATATCCTCATGAATGCTCCTAGCATTTTTAGTGAAAGACTTAGCAGATTCAGACACTCATGCATGTGGTAGAGATGGAATGAGAGCAACAATTTTTCTAAATTATACCCCATGGACTACCTAGAAGGGGCTCGTACCAATGCTTTTATTGAATGAATTGATGTAACAAGATCAAGTCCCAATTCCCTAAGTGATCTTGTACTAGGCATTGCAAGAGATTTTCATGACTCCTATTTACAATCTCAATTTGACCATTTATTTGGGGGTGAAAAGTAATGAAAAACTTAAGCTTAGTACTCGTTATGTGCCAGAAGGTTTTCTAAAAATAACTCATAAATCTCACATCCCTACCTGACACTATGATCTTGGGAAGGTTGGGAAATTGTCCTACAAAAATTAGTGTAGTGGAAGCGACGATTCCTATAAGTTCACGTTGAACTTGTTCAATTGGAACCGAACAACGAAAATTGAAAATTGATCAAAATAGGTTCGAATATACCTGATGGAGATTCATATAATCCCCTGGAGAGAAAGAAGAAAAACTTCTTAAGCTCTTTAAACACTTCAAATGTCCAATCTCTAGCATCATTATCCACATGAACTTCATCCACAACAAGTTCTCCTTTTACATCCAGCTCAAGAACTCTTCTAAAACTGAGCTCCATCACCTATGAATGCCTTCTAGAGAGAGGAGGAGGTAAGTAGGAGGCTGAGAACGTGGTTTTAACCCTTGTCTTGATAAGATTTGATTGAAACTATTAGTAATTATAAAAGTTTTAAAAATTTTCCAAAAAAACTCAAAATTTTCATAAATTACATCTTTGTCCCTATTCTTATGGATAAGTGCTTGTGAGTGTGACCTACTAAACCTAATAACCTATTTAGTTGAAGTCTAATTAAAATATAACAATTCTATTTAATTAAATTAAATGCATTATCTAATAACAAATTAATCAGTTTACCGATCATGAAAGATATAAGTCATATCTTATGATCCCAAATGACTATAGAGATAATATTATCTCTATTGAGCTTTTTCATCATCAGTTACTACAAAGATATAAACCCTCATTCATTCAATGTCTCGATTGGAAAGGAGTATAATATTGACTGTCAACTCCTTAGTATAATGAATCTATAGGATCATATACTAATCAGATCAATCAAAAAACTCCTTCTCCAATTATCCTCTCTACCATGACTAGAGATTTAAAGTACTATCCTATAAGACACTCATTCTCACTTATCGACAATAGACAATCTCTTGTTGTCTGCTCAATTGCCTCCATCAGGTTTTTCATGTACTCAATCCATCACTATATTGGACTATCTAAAAAGTGATCTATAAGTCAATGGCCTAAACAAAAGTTTCACTCATTTGGTGACTCAGGTCAAAGTTTCAATCATGCAATAGTGATAATAGAAAACCTTAATTGACAGTTCAGTAAAATATCATTTAGGGTTTCTAATTCGATCAATTTAGTGAATTCATTCGACTAATGAGCACATGTATGTGTATCTTGGTGTCTTCAGATTAATGATCAATGAGATTGGTCATCTTCATTATATGAGAAGACATCACATATACTAGTTTATCCATATCCTTGCTATCCTGTCTTAAAGATCCTATGACTAGAAATATTTAAATCACATACCTCTGGATGATCAATTTCATTATCATAATCTCATTATGAATCAATCATCATTGCATGTGATCGAGTACTTCATTACAATTTACGCATATAATAAGAGCTAGTAATGAAGATTTTTCTAATTATTTGAATGCGATATTTTTAGAAATGTTGAATCATATCATATATGATTAACTTATAAGACATACATTTATATTAAAGACCACATAATCCAACAACTTCATCAAGAAATTCTCAAGGCATCTAGGGTTTTAGGACAAACAAGAAAATAAGCCATCTTGAAGAACCTATTTGCAACTACAATGATGGAATTATGTGTCCTCAAGGTTTTACGGAGCCCTAGCACAAAAATCAATATTAACATCTTCCCAAGGCAATTAGGGACATCGAGGGGTGTATAGAGGTTAATGTTTTGCTTCTTTTGCTTGGCCAAGACACAAGAACAAGATTGAACCAAAATGTGGCCCACATCCCTTTTAAGACTCAGTCAATAGAATTGGGCATCTACAACTTCTACAATTTTGTTCCACCTAAAATGTCCTGCTAAATCTCTTGTATGCAACTCTCATATAATGAAATCTCTCACGGATGTGCATAGTAGACAAAAAGAACTAGTCCTAAAAAGATATGAATCATGTAAGACATAGTCACTAAACTCTCTTGATAGACTTTTGAAGTATGGTGACACCTTTCTCAAAGTTAGAACAACTGTTATATGCATCTCTAATCCTCTTAAATCTAGTCGCCTCAACACTTACCAAGGAAAGGAGAGTGACTAGGGGCATCGATAGTCATATACTCTGCCCCAGACTTATGCTTCAGCACAAAGGTGTAAACTTGTAAAAGCTCAACTCACTTCCCATGTTAAGGGTTCAACTTCTTTTTAAAGTTAAGAAATTTCAAGACTTCACAATCCAAATAAAGGACATTCTTGACAAAGGAGCTAATGCCTATAATACCTAAGAGTTTGAATGATGAAATAAAATTCGTGATCATATGTGGAGTACTTGAACTTAGAACCATTAAGTTTTTCACTATGAGGTGACTTCCTTGACTCAACACTCCTATTCCAAGACCGGAAGCATCAAAAACATTAGAGAAGTCATGTAGCCTAAGAATGGAGTGTCGGTCATTTTCTCCTTGATTTCTAGAAAACCTTGATGATGGCTTTAGCCCAACCAAATATTTATTTCCTTAAAGATAGTTGCCATGATTGTGCTAAACCCCGTAATGAAATACCAGTAAAAAATAGCTAGCCCATGAAAACTAACATCAAACAAACTTCTTGGTTCAGGCCAATCTACAATGGCTTTGGCCTTCTAAGGGTCAACAAATACTTCTTAGGATAATACTACAAATCCAAGAAAATTAACCCTTTTGCTAAATAAGTTTTCCTTCCTACTACTTTCACAAACTTGGTAAAGATAGCTTAGATGATCTTCCCTTTTGCTATATATGAGGATATGACCAAACTACACGACTACCAATTTATCAATGAAATGTCTTATTACTTTTGTCATTAACCTCATGAAAGTGCTAGGGGCATTAAAGATGCCAAAAGGCATAACTAATTACTCGTATAGGCCATCTTTGGTTTTGAAAGCTATCTTCCACTCATCCCCAAGTTTGATACAGATCTAATGGTAGCCACTCTTAAGATCAATTTTTGAAAAGATTATGACTCTTGCTATCATATATAGCATGTCATTAAGCTTGGGGATAAAAAAATAGTACTTGACAATGATCTTATTGATGGCTTGACTATCCACACACATTCACCAAGTTCCATCCTTCTTGGGTGTTAAAAGGATAGGTATATCACATGAGCTTAAGTTTTCCCTAATGAAACCCCTTTGAAGGAGGTTCATGAGTTGTCTCTTAAGCTCCTTGAATTCAATGGGCTTAAGTTGATAATGAGATAAGTTTGGCAATGTGGATCCAAAGATTAGATCGATGGTATGATGGATATCTCTCATTGGTGGTAGAGTGTTGGGGAGGTCATCAGGAAAACATCTTTGTATTCATTAAGGAGTGTGTTGACCTCATCTAGGTGCTCTTCATTTGACCATTTTTTGACTTCAGTTATAAGTTACAACCAAGGCCCAAATAGAAATCCTTTTTAAGGGTGCACTCAAGTTGTTTGGCACTAATGATGTAGAGAGGTTTGTCTTTATGGTGTTCCTAAAGCTCTTTCCTTTCTAAGGGCTTGGGTTGGAAAGGATGCATAGTGATCTTTTTATCTTGATGCACAAAGCTACAAATGTTAGACCTATCAAACTAAGTTACATCCAAGTCAAACAACTAATGTCTCCTTAAGATGATACAACCAACTTTCATAAGAAGAACGTCACATCAAACCATGAAATTTCAAGTCGGGACCTGGGTCATGAACTGGGCCCAAACAGGTTAGATTTGGCCCCGATCGGCCCAATTGCAACCTGGTCGGGCAAACCCGGCTGGTCGGGTCTCGTTGGGTCACATGACCCGGCGACCAAGTTGTGCAACCCCAGTCTACAACGGTCATTTGACCCTTGTAGACCATTAGCAATAGTCTGCAAACTATTGACAACAGTCGGGGGGGTTGAGCCCCCCTTCCAACCCCTTGAGGGCTATTTAAAGCCTCCTAGGGGCTTTTCTTCCTCCTCACCAATAGCTCTTACTCTCTTTGCTCTCTTTACTCTCAAATTTTGCTCTAAACATTATGCTAATTTATTATTTAATTACTTAATTCTTTCATTAGTTATTTCATTATTTCATTAAGTATACTTACTTGATAATTCCTTACTTGCTTAGTTCATTAGTTATTCAATTAGTTCATTCTTCTTAATATTTGATTACTTAAATAGTTAAGTAGCTAGATATTTAGTTACTTTTATAGTTAAGTAGTTATTTAAGTAGATAATTAGTTAGAAAGCTTAGTTAATTACTTACTTAGATAATTAGTTAGTCACGTACATAATTAAGAATTTACTTAGATAAGTAGTTACTTACAAACCTAATTAGTTTTTTAAATAGTTAAATAGTTGATTAATTTTTTAGTTGAAAAAATTGTCTTCTCTAAGCCACTCAATCCAAACTTTTAGCGCAACCCAGAGTGATCCGGTTTGGTTACATTGCAACTTGATCTCTATGACGAAAAGAAAAGTGCAATGTAAATATTATGACAAAATTATATTCGGTGATATTTATTGAATGAAATTTTATCTTGCAGGCAAGAAGGGCAATGTACTACCTTGCACACGAACTCCATCGGAGGTAAGAGCCTAATTTCGTAGGCACCTACAAGTTAAGGGAACTTCGAAGCGGCATAAGGAGACCATTCGGAAAGAAATGTCACAATCGACTAGACACTCCATACATATTTACAGGACCGGACAAGATTGACCAAATATTCATTGAGACCAAGACTTCGATGATGGTATAATTTTATCACTCATAAAAGTAATTCATTATTTTATTTCATTGATCATAAAGTAGTTAATATTTTTTAAATAGGTGATCTCTTCCGAGCAATGGAAGCTAGTTGAAGATCCTTCACCGATGAAAACTTGTATCGACGCACCGGTCGAATGATGGGTCAAGGGTCAGGAAGTGAGAGTGGTCAAGGAAGTAGAAGAAGATCCAATAACCAACCGGAAGATGAGATTTATGATCTCACCCAAGACGATCACCCAGCAGTGAATCCTATTATCACCAGACCACGACAATGTCAAAGCACAACCACGATGGCAATGAAGAACCTCAAGTTGTGCAAAGAAAAGATTGGCCAAATAATGTCAAGGTGGTTCTTTCACCACAGCATACATAATCACAGATGACTAGAGAGGAGTGCCTAGGCCAAACCCAAAAGAGATATACAATATGTATCTTCCTATGGAGCTGCAAGATATAAGAAGTATGTGACTTCATTTGAACAAATTTGAGAGGAAAGAGATTGTACATTAATGACATACGGGGGGAGCAATAAGTAAATTTGTTTATAATAGTACATGTATCAATATTCCTTTTGGTATAACTTAGTTAATGTCTTATTCTAGTGTACAGTCAAGCTAGCACAGTCTTTTGGAAGTCGATCGACACATCAGAACAAGTAAAAAATGACGAGTACCATTATCATTTGACAGATGGAGTTATCAAAGAGATATGAGAGAACCGTGTAATCAAAGTAGTCACAAACAACGCGGTTGCATATAAATTGGCCAGACAGATGTTGATGGTCAAAAGACCAAAGTTATATTGGACACCTTGTTTCGCCCACTCTTTAGAATTAATGTTGGAGTATATATGCAAGGATCCTCAAATAGATAGGATAGTTAAGCTAACCCAGTTTATTTCTTATTCCATTGACAACCATAACTTTGTCCTTAACCTAATGAGACAACATACCAAGGGTTGAGAGTTGCTACAGCCCGACGCAACCCGGTTCGCCTCCCACTACATTTCGCTAAAAAGTTTGTTGAGTCAAAGGAGATCACTATAACTTAGATAGTAATTTCACCGGGTTGGGGTCGCTGGAAATCTAAATGTAACCCATCGAATAAGAGAAAAGGGAGAAAGGTAGAAGAGACAATAGAGTGGGAAGTTTTGAAAAGTTGTAAAGATGTTAAACATTGTCCAACCTATAGTTAAGGTACTAAGGATAGTTGACGAAGATAGAAAAACAGACATGGGGTACTTATATGATGCGATTGAGAGAGTAAAAGAAAAAATCTCGAAGACAGTGTCCGACTTCGTCAAGTGGTGGGACATCATAAATCGTTGCTGGTACATTACATCAACCCATACATGCATCAAGTATATTTCCTTAATCATTTACTAGCATTTTTAATACTTCAGATACATATAAGTTGTTTACTAATCTTATTTGGTTCGTAGGTTATTTTTTCAACTCAAAGTATTGCTACATTCCACATTTCAAGGTAACGAACAAGTTATTGGATGACGTGAAGAGCATCATCCGACGAATGCTCGGTGACGATGACTAGGCTATTATCACCTGCAACAAGATGTATGATTATAGAATGTGGGCATTTCACTTTGGAACGGGTAGAGTGGAACAAGTTGTGATGCTACTAAGTCCGGGTACATAGCATACTTTTTCATCAGTTAGTTAGTTAATCAATATGTACAATACAATTTTGTAACACATTCAATTTATGCAGCTGATTGGTGGATGGACCATGGTAAAGCACCAGGGTACGAAGACTTAGTAGATGTAGCCATCAGGGTCCTAAGCCAAACCACTTCGGCTTCATGTTGTGAGAAAAATTGATCTACATTCAGCGTGATTGACACGAAGCAGAGGAACAGGCTGACATCAAACGAACTTGAAGACCATGTGTATTGCCACTACAACATGATGTTAAAGTTGAAGAATTCGGAGAGAATGAAACAAAACCAGATGAAACAAAGAAGCTAGATATCACAAGAGGCGAGATGTCAGGTCTAGGAGATGATAATTGAACAGGAGAACATTGATTTGGATCAAATATTTTACAAGAAGAACTCCTTGGAAGCTTGGGTAAACGACCAAGAAGGGTTGAGAGAACTGGAGTTCAACTTGGAAGACTGACAATGGGCTGAAGGAGTTCTTGATGATGTCCCTTTGGCTGAAGAATTCCAGATCCCTCCCTCCCTAGCAAAGCAACAAAGAACAGGAGAAGGAACTAGTCGAGGTATGCAAAGTAGAAGAAAAAGGTAAACAAGTTATGACTAATTCTTTTGATATTACAGATACTGATATAGTTGTAGACGATCGAGAAGAAACATTCGAGCTGAACATCCGAGTGCAGTACCAAACTTTCGAGGATTCTTCTTCAAATAGTAGTGATGATAGAGCTAGATACAAGGGTGGCACCACTTTATAAAGACAAGGGTTATAGGAGTTGCGTATATTTTCTACAACTACAATGGCTCAACACTTTACATGCGAGGAGAAATATACCCATGCGACCTAAGACAATGATCATGGTGCAAGGCCACAATGTGGAGGAGGTCAACATATGCAGCGAACTGGAGGACAAGACCACAATGCCTCTAATTATGCATATGATTCATCCTAAGGCTCTTGATTCCCTAAATATGACTAAGAGCATTATGGAATGAATTATATGGAATCATCAGACATTTTGATCCAATTAACCTATGGCTATGATAGCTATGGTGATTCCTTTGGATCAAGTCTTAAGATAGTTTCCCGAGAGACTGACAAATATGATTGTCATGTATACATACACCAAACTTTGTACTAATCCCAAATGACATGGAGAGAGTACATAAACTACTTATAAAATGTAGAACATGTCACATTGAAATAAATATGATGAATTATTTGTTTAAATCTTGTCATTTATTTTTTTCTTGATTTTTTTAAATTTTTTAAAAACAAATAATAAAAAATAGGGTTACAACCCGATTGGACCAGGTTGGTCTGGGGGCCGATCGGCCTAGTTGTGACCCTCGACCCCACTCACCTTGCATAAACATTCTCTTTGTATGAGCAAATCTTAAGGGGGACAAGACATCTCTTCTGAACTGAGATAGAAGTGGAGTCTACCCAGGAACCTTGTAAGGGTTGGGATGGTCAATTAAAGTAAGGCCTAGATGACTAACTATACTAATGATTTTACAAGTCTTGCTTCCAATCTTGAGAAATGTGTGAAAAATGGAACTCCTTCTATAATCATCTTCCATGGGTTAGGCTATGATGTATCTCACAACACCAAATTTTTTGGTTAGATGAGATTTATAAGAGGTTCCACCCTACACTAAGTTCTAACTCCTCAAATTCCAAAGTCAACTCATAGTCCACCATATAGTCGTTGTCTTCTTCTTGTAAGGGAGATGTAGTGGAGCTTTCTTAAAAGATGAGTCCTCTTCTTGGCAAATATGGAGTGTCCTAATGGGACATTCATAAGCACTATGACAATGACTTGCACATAAAGCACACATTCCTATTCCCTAGAAATCCCATGGTAGGAGTCAGAGGTGGTGATTTCCTTTCCATTCTCATCTTTTATCATGGGTTGGTTTGAGTTTGAAGTATTTGTAAGAAAGTAAGAGTTAGAGGATCGAGAATTGTTGAGCCTCTCACTTGGTTGGGTGGAATTAATGGGAATATTAGAATTTACCCTCTCAAATGTGTCAAGATACTTGGAATTTGTTGGTCTCCAACTCATCTCGTTGTCGACTCCGAAAACGGGTTTGTTGTATTCTGGATCGCCACCACAAGAACAGGATGAGAAAGAAGGAAAACGTGGAAAACAACTCACACCTCAGTCCCACACTCACATTAATCCCCAAACCTTCATCTCCCGGCATCGCTCGAGCACCGGAGAGATAGTTCAGGTCATGTGGGAGGAGAGTGAGGAATAAATGACTTAAAGCAAGAGAAGATTGAAGATGTGGTCGTCAGGAGCCGCGGGCTCCACTTTATGCAATTGAAACAAGGGATGAAGTTGACCTTGTGTACCTTAGCGCGGAAGATGATATGCAACTCGTCGGCCAACTGATGAGGGAGTCTCCAACTAATGCTATCTTGTTGTACATGTGCAAGTAGTAGAAAAGAAGAAAAGAAAACAAGTGAAAGAAAGATTAGAACTGAGTGAAGTGTAGTAACTATAAAAAAATAACATAAAACAACAATTAGAAACAAACTCACCAGATTCGGAGTTAGCCCTAACCCTTTTTATTTGATTTTTTATGATATATGAAATGGTGCAAAAACTGCCATATGAATGACGACAATATAGAAACTTGAACAGCTCAAATTGGAGCTAAAACGGGTGAGATATCATCGATCTGGTCAGACATCACATAGGAGTGAACATGCCCTTAACTTGAGGGCGCGGTGGGCGCGCCCTGGGACCAGGGCGCGGTGGCACTGGCGCGATTTTGATTTAGAGATCGCCACAAGTAGTCTCGATGTCAGAATTGAGTGCCATTTGTTGCAATGGATAGAGAACTTGAAGAGGTTATGTTGATACCTTTTCCTCAATATGTCCATACAGCCCTATAGAAATTATGAAAGTGGGAAAAAATTAGAAACAATACCAGATTGCACAACTTTGTTGAAACGATCACCACGGACAATCCAGAAATCAGAATGGACTTATGTTTGTTTTAAAATAAAGAAAACTTGCAAAAGATTATTTTTGGTGAAAAAAATTTGAAATTAATTTTATGATAAACAATTTGAATTTACCTGATAAGCCAGATCTTGAACAGTGAAGTTCTGGAAACTCCCAACGCAATGTCGATGTTGGACATGCTATGGGCACCACAGATATCAGAATTGAATGATTCTTGTTAGAGATAAAAGAGAACTCACCGGAGAACAAATTCTATGAAGGATGATGGGCTGAATCTGCAAGTAAGTGCAGTGAAATTGACTGAGAAGATGATGACCAAGAGGAGGAGACTTCGGATCTATCTGCACAGCACTGGAGTAGAAGCCGTCACAAGCCGAGGTCATGTCGGAATCGATCTCCATTTCTTGGAGATGAAATATAGCTCAATGAAGCACACTTCTTCTGAAGGAAGCCGGGCAGGAAAATGATCAGAAAGATCTGTAGAAGCCGATGATCAGCAGCGCAACACGTCGGAGCATAGACCGGCTTCTTTCTCACTTCGGGATGATCTCCTGGCACCGGGATGAAGAGAGGATGATTTAGGGAGGTTGGGACAAGCCTAGGGTGGCTGGAAGATGAGGAGAAGAGTCCTGGATCATTCCCCAATGGCCAGAATTTATAGAGGATCAAACCCAATGTAAAACATAGAAATTGACCAACCACACCCCCGGGTTGAGGGCACGGTGACCGTGCCCCCACTTCGAGGGCACGTTCAGCACATTATTTATAAAAAATTCCGTACAACCCTAGAAAATTACTAAAAGAAGGTTGATAAAATGAACGTGCCCCCAACTCAGGGACGCGGTCAAAATAAATATTTTTAAGGAGGGAAAGCTCCCAAAAATCGGTTTGGAAAGTCTAAACCGGGGCAATTTTCGATTTCCGAAACTAACTGCACCCTAAGACCGGGATGCGCTGACCGCACCCTCAGTCTAAGGTGCATAGGCCGCGCCCTCAGTGTGAGGGCGTGGTGACCGCACCCCCGTTTCGGGGGCGTGGTACACTCTCTCTTGAGCACCCGTGTTCCACGAGCCGTAACTTGCAAATGGGGCGTCCTATTCGACTCCCGTTTGTTGTGTTGGAAAGAGGGCTCTCAACCACAGCTCCTCAAGTCGGTAAACCAGCTGGAACAACTCCCAAGACTTCTATGCGTGGCTTTGACTACCGGTTTACCCTCCCGTCGAATACCGAAAACTGAAGCGGTGATCCAAAAAGGCACGGTTTCGGTCAAGGAACATAGGGTCAGCTCAGGATGACTTAAAAATATGACCGAATGAGTCCGGTATGATCGAAAAACTCGAAATCATCGAAAAATCCAAGAATAAACTGGTAAATGTGAAACAAACCTCAGAAAAGCTGGGAATAACCAGGAAACCCTAAAATTGACCGAAACGGCCGTATGGCACCAATTAGTGACAACAAATGGTTCAGGTTGACCTAGAGGACCCGAAAAGGCATTCGGAAGAGCTGGGGATGACTTGGAATGACCAAAAAAGTTGGCGGCAACCCGTACAACTCAGATTGACAATCGGAAATGACGGGAGAAACTCGAAAAACTTGAAGAGATGCTCGAAAAAGCTGGGGATGACCCAGAATACTCAGAATGATCGGAAAAGTCAATAACAACCTTACAAATCGGGTTGATGACCAAAAACAACGGGAGGAACCCGAAAAACTCGGAGAGATGTTCGAAAAAGCCGGGGATGGCCCAAAATACTCGGAATGAGCGAAAAGGACGGCAGCGACCCGTACAACTCTGGTTGATGATCAAAAATGACGAAAAGAACCCAAAAAGCTCAGAGAGATACCCAGAATAGTCGGGGACAACCTGGAGAACTTGGAATGACTAAAAAAATTGGCAGCAACTCATACAACTCCAGTATGCTCAATGCCACCCTGTTATTGATCGGAATGACCTGACAGCAACAGGGAAACCCTAACGGTAAGCAAAAAATGTATGATGACTCGACGAAAGGACACAACACAATGGTCCTCACTTGACACACCTAGATTCAACCAGGAATCAACAACTCCTCAACTCGTCCAAAAGGGTGGTTCAGCTTGATTTTAATAGATTAAAAGAGATGTTGCCAAAGGAATAAGGATTTAAGCTCCAAATAAAGCCAAATTAGCGTGTCTACAGCTTGCATCGCCTTGATGTCAACTTTGCAAGGGAATGGTATGTAGCGAAGCTAAGTGAAATGTAGAGGAATGTAGCAAAGCGAAATGAATTGTAATGGAGTGCAATGGAGCGAAATGGCGATGGACTGAAAAGGTGGCCTCAAGGTGTAGATATAAACATGCTCATTGACCAATTCGGCAAAGGGAATCTCCTTAAGTTTCTTGGGTTACTACCATGTTTCGTCAAGTCTTCTTACATTCAATTGGTAAAATATAAGCCATGTGCATGAGACAAGAGTAGTCAACCCCAATGCAGTGGGGAGCCCCCGAATCATGGGTTCGTAGGTTCATCATCAACCAGCAACCCAATCTTTGCGGTGTTCTTGTACTGTGATGGGATAAAAGTTTAAAAAGAGAGTTATTTTGTAAATAAAAGAATACCAATCGAGCATATTTAGGCTCTCAGATTCGTTTAAGTTTTTCGAGAAACGTGATTTAATTCAGAATGGAATGACCTAAGATTCCAAAAGGCAAATGACAAAGCTCAATCAACAGACCGTGAGGATAATGGTGGCGCAAGAATGATGATCAAATGGGTGCCCATGGTGGGATGAGGTGACTGTCATAGTGGTATAAATAGCAAGATAGTGTTGCAATGGCCACGGTGGGATAGAAATGAAAGATGTTGAGGGACACATGGTGATTGTGATAGATGATGGATGCGGTGACATGGTGGGATTAATGAACCCTGGGATATTGAAAATATATGAATTGGGATGTATAATGGGAGAATGTACCCAGTGGGATACAGAGGATGTGATGACCACAGAGGAATGCAGAGATGATAAGTAAGAATGCAATGGAACTAATGCAAAACTATATGATGCATGTTGGGCTAAACAAGTCAAAAATTTACTTAACAAACTAGTTGAAGATATAGATTGAACATCAGAGGCCAGGATACCCAATCGGGAACCATCATCCCTCGATATTTAATTTTGGCTTATCTGTGAGCATGAAGAATGGCCTGACTGTCATGGATTTTGATGAAGGGGATCTCGGGTCTGGTCTTCTTCGCATTCACGATCTTCAACATCAATGCATAAATAAATAATAATGCACCTAATATATGTAAGAGAAGAAATGATAATGGTGAGTTTGTAGTGTGATGACACGCATTCTCATAAAAGAGTTCATGTGCCTTGATGAAAACACAGAGCAAAAGTTCATCGACAAAGTAGAGGCCGAGGTTATGATGACACCTCCTCCTAAGAATCCTTAAGGGTGTGAAGTGGCAATCATTGCCTTGTTGAAGTTTTGCAAGAGGTTTCTCAGCAAAGTTGAGGCCAAGATTATGGTGACACCTCCTCCTAAGAATCCTCAGAGGAGGGAAGTGGTGAGCATCGCCTTGTTGTGTGAAGTTCTCCGTGTTTGTTCTTTATGCTTGAAACACTCAAAAAAGGAGATTAGAATGACAATATGGCTTATCGCTCTTGCAAGTTGCAGTCTGCCTTGATCTTTGTCAAGAGATGTAAAGCTCTCCTTGTGCCTGAAACACTTAGAAAAAGGAGATTAGAATTGCAATGTGGCTTATACCCCCTTGCAAGTTGCAGTATGCCTTGACCTTTGTCAAATGGTGATAGCCTTCTTCAGGATGTAAAAATAAAATGGCAAATACGCAATGAAAAATTTGAAACATGAGAGACTAAAGGCAAATACGAATGTAAAAAATGAAAATTCAAACTAAGCATGGTGATGAATTTTTTTGTTGAAATAAAAAAAATTGTGAAAAGATTCAATTTTTTTAATTTTTTTTGAAAAATTCGAATTTTTTAGAGTTTTGAAAATATTAAAATTTTAGGGAGTTTTGAAGATATTCAAATTTTTGGGAGTTTTTGAAAATATTCATTTTTTGAAAGTTTAAAAAATATTTAATTTTTTGGAGTTTTTGAAAATATTCGATTTTTTTTGTTTTAGGAGAGAAAATAGTATTAATGAAAGTCCTCATCACTCAGTTGTTATTCTAGATTCGTTGTTAGATACCATGTGCAAAAGAATGGGTTACCTAGAATCATTTTAGCCTTCAACCTTTGATCGGCTAGAGTTTAGCTTTGATTTAGTTGGTCCACCCACACCCTGGGGGGTTAAGAATGAAGAATTGATAAGGAAGTCTTTGATAAGCTTTGGAGATGTTGAGAGGGATTTCTCTACTCACACCCAATTGCCTGTTGGGGTTCAGCCTCTTCGGGTCTTTTCTTCTTTATTGACAAATCTATTTTTGTGGCACACATTCAAAAAGGTGCTTTGACCTATGGGGTCATTGCCCATCTTTTGGCACCTTTTTTTTCATTTTATACATTTTTTGGGGTACTCATTCAACAGGCTCATATTTGTTTAAACATGTGAGGTTCATTGCCCATCTTTTGACACCCTTTTTCTGTTGAGAAGTTGGACCTTCTGAGACGGCCTCCTACTAGGGCAGCAGATGCTTTCAATACTCTCCCCCTCTAGTCCCCTTCACCTATCTTGGACAGAATAGAAAAGAATAGAGCGAAGGTTTTCCTTCCACCACTGAGCCTTGCCTAGCTTCTCTCGAGTGTTAGGTCATCCAGATTCTGGGATTGGGATGTGTTGTGTGTGGAATGGTATCCACCCTCGAATTTTAGAGAATAACCAAGGACATACGAATTTAAGTCATACCGGTAGTTCTCTCCAGTTTTGAGGTAGATTACATTCCATAGGTGAATTAATTGTTAATATGCATTGCAATGGATAAAACAAAAGTAGTTATCATCAATCATAAATTTTCTCTCAAGTAAGATTGTCATGTGAAATTTAAAATCATTTTGAAAAATCATTGCCTTGCGGATAACATAATGATGATGAATGCAATTTCATGTAATACCTGAGAAAAGGAGTTCATTATTGGTGACGACGTTGTTTGTGCTTGCTTTGCCTTGCCATGCTGCTTCCACTTTTGATATGCTTTATATTACATTGGATTGAAGATTCAGAGTCATATGACGAAGTGAAAGATGTGGAGAATCCGATTTGGTATGGCAGAGTCAGGATTAATGATGTAAAAGGCAAAGATTGTGGTATCAACCAAGAAATTTCTCTACCCTAGATTTTTACTGAAAGTAAAATTTTGAAAAAGAAAGATAACTATAGAAAGAAAGAAATATGCTTGAAAATAAAAGTGAATTAAAATGGGCTCTTAGGCCCAAGAGTGAAGAAGGGGCTTAAAGGCCTAGGAATGGTCGAAATCAAGGGGCACGTGGGCCCAAGAGTTGATTTGGAGGAGAATAAAGAAAGGGTTGTGGCCCTAAAATTGATTGATTGTGGGCCCATGGGCCCGATTGTTGATTAAGGGTAGAATGAGATATGGGCAGCGGCCCTAAGATTGATGTTAAAAGATTTGTCTAGCTACCTGGAAGAGGTCCTAATATCCCTTTGCTAAGGTATATGCCCTTCTGAAGGCTCGTTGATTCATTCCCCATTTCATTGACCAATTCGATATCCTTACTTCCCAGTTCATGGTCAATTCAATCTGACCATCTTCATTGATCAATTCCAATGATGGTAACAGTTGATCAATGCCTAACAAATCCTTACCTAGTCCTTCATTGTATTGACAATCAACTAAGTTTATGATTCCTTCATCTAAGCTCCCTATAGTAAGCTTCTCCTCAAGATGTTCCATGGAAGAGGGTATTGCCTAGTTTAGGGGATTCCAAAAAGGTAGAAGGGTTTGGTTCAATCTCCCCTACTGGCAAACTTTGATCCTGAGATATAGTAATGACATGATGAGAAGCTGATTCCTCTGCCATGGCAAGAGTGCAAATGGTTGGAGTGATTGATTCCTCTGCCAGGGTAGAAGCACGAAGGGTCAGAGTGACTAAATCGTCTACCATGATAGGAGCATGGATGATTGGAGTGACTAGTTCCTCTACCATGGCAGGAGCATGAAGGGTTGAAGTGACTAAATCATCTACCGTAGTAGGAGCAGGAATGATTAGATTGATCGGTTCCTTTGCTGGGGCAAGAGCATGAATGATAGGAGTGACTGGTTCCATTGCCAAGGTAGGAGTAATAGAAGAAACAAGTGCCTTAACCAACTTAGGGTGAAACCTATTTTGAGGGATTGATTGAATAGCTGAGGGATGTTCAATTGGTGTCGGCATAGAAGGCGATTTGGGCTAAGGAGCTGTTGGTAAACATGGTTGAGGAGTCAAGGTTTGAATGGTTAGCTGAGGGGTTGTTGGTGGAATAGGCTAAGAAATCAAGGGTTGGATGATTGGCCAAGGGGCCTTTGGAAATGTTGGTGGAGCCGGTTTAGGTAATGAAGTATTTGCACAAGCGGCAAGAGAAACTTCATTGTGCACAATTGTTTGTGCCATTGGCAACAGTTGCATGACCGGCTAAGGTTGGGACATGGGTGGCCTAATCAACTAGCGTCGAGGAGTTGGCCGATGATGATGATCTGAATAGGGTTGAGAGCTCCTAGGTTGGTGCATAGCACCAATGTTCTTCTCAGCCATGTGGCTTAATTCATCATGATATTGCATTAATTCCATGTCTCCTTTTGTTTCCCCAATTATTAAATAGCCCGGCCCATATCGTTGCAAGAATTTTTCCTTGACAATTTCAAAATCCCATATTTCTATTTTCCCTAGTGAAAAAACCATTCTAGGGTTGTACCCTCATAAAGATTGCCTAAAAAGAAAAGCAAGGGCCTTTCGATCATTTAGCCATCGATACGACTTGTTCAAGAAATCATTAACACGGGTGAAGGAATCACCTGAGCCATTGTAGTGATGGTAGGTTGGCATTTGTGATGGAGGGATATGTAGGACTGGGAAAGATGGATCAAATATTTCAAAGGTTGCCTTCAAGTCCAAACGATGCCTCAACTCTTCAAAGTGCTCATCCAATTGGTTGAGTTTGTCCATGAATGCTTGAGTGAGGCTAGGCCCTAAGCCACCAGTGCAAGGTATTTGGATGAACGAGCTAGAAGAGGCGGGTTGGAAGTAGGAACTAGCATGGAATCAGATGGGTGCTCCCCAAAGGGGTGAGTAGACAAGGTAGCACGACAAGATTGTGTAGGAGAGTTGATGATGAGGGGCCCAGCTGCCGATTGAGGTGGTGAGGGGGCTTGATCTCCCTCAACTAGACCTTGATTGGCGGCCATCTTGCCCTTTGCTAGGGACTGTACAATTGAGAAGGATTCAAGATCAAAGTGAAGAGATAGACCCTGGAGGAGTGCTCCATGCTAAGCAGAGCAGGTTGGAGGGTGGGATCTTGAATTTTGGGTTACCTGACGATGTTAACATGGCCCTCTGGTTGGACCATGGGTTGTTGTTGAAGCTCATAGAAACCTGGTTCGTACTCTTGTTGCTTGTAGTAGTCCAACCTCCCGACGTGGCTTCCGGACCTTATAGGGTGTTTGGTAACGTTCTTAATTTTAAGATAACTTCGTTTTTGAAATCAAAATTATTCGACTTTTCTAATTTATTTTTAAAATCAAAACAAACTAATTATTTGGTGTTTGGAAAAATCATCATAATTTTTAAAAATTAGACAGTAGTGTATGATTATGATCAACGACTCTGCAAAACTTTCTCGGACTCCCTTCGTAGAGAGAATCTGCAGCTCCGCGAAGGCTCCCCTGTAGTGTTGTCTGTCTCCCTCCCCTCTGCGGCGGCGGCGCTCCTCCGACGGCAACGGGCAAAAGGTCGCGTCGTCGTCGGCCAGCGAACCCCCCCCTCGCAGTGGCGTTGACGTCCCCCTCCCTCCCCCTCGCCGGCAGCCCTCTCCCCCGCGGTGCTCCCCCTCCCCCCCGGCGGCCGGTGGCCCTCCCCTCCGCGGTGCTGCCCCCGCCGGCGGCCCTCCCCGCCGCGGTGCTCCCCCCCGGTGACCGGTGGCCCTCCCTCCCCCCACCAATGAAGCCCCCCCCCCCGGCAGCGAAGCCCCCTCGCTCCCTCCGCCAGCGGCTGGCGGCCCTCCCCCCCGCGCGCACGTCTCACCTCCCACGTCCTGCCTCCGCGTCTATCTCAAAAATAAAACAACTCCTGCCTTGTTTATATTTTAAAAGAGATTATGTACATAGGTATCTCACTTTTAAAAATGAGACAATAGTTAAAAGTTGCAACCAAACACCTTATCTCTTTTATTTTTAAAATTTAGATCAAAGAGAGGGAAAAAAACGTAACCAAACACCCTATTAGCATCACAGGCATCATGTGATCTTTCTTCAAAAAGATGGTTAAAAAAAGAAACGCAAGTGGAGCACACAATTGAAAATTTTTTGTTATGTTTTGTTTTGTTTGATTTTTTGTTTCAATTTTACTATTGGCAAACAAGTTGTACACAAAATTAAAGAGATTTTTTGTTTTAAGTGTTTTGAAAGAAAGAATTTTTGTTGTTTTCAATTTTGGTGAGCAAGCAAATTGTGCAAAAAAAAAGTTCTTAGAATGACTACTCGACAATTTTTAGATTCAAACCTTAGATTAGATAGATTGTTAGCAATTATTCACTCAAAAAAGTATGGTTCCTATTGCTTTAATCTCCAAAACCTAAGGTTGTCACACAATCACCACGAGTAGGTACTTGGGTTCTTCGGGGTTTTGGAAAATGGTACAACCAGCCCAATCATGCGGAGAGGAATACTCCACAGATAGGGACTTACAAAGGTCTTGATGGAAACCACGAAATCAACTAGGAAGGAATATCCCATAAGAGATGTTAGAATCCACCAAGAAAGTGTTTGGAGGGTAAGGGGTGTTGGAAGAGAAAGCTCCCACCTCGAATGCCCTACGGAACAAAACAAGTCTACTACCTGATGCAAAATGCTAATGCAAAAGTAAAAATGGAGGGTAAGAGGAGAAGAAGTAATCAATATGCAAAAACATGAAATGAAAAGAAGTAAATCAAGCATGCAATATACAA
This sequence comes from Cryptocoryne crispatula var. balansae, assembly GCA_036172225.1. Taxonomy (NCBI): domain Eukaryota; kingdom Viridiplantae; phylum Streptophyta; class Magnoliopsida; order Alismatales; family Araceae; genus Cryptocoryne; species Cryptocoryne crispatula. Next base: position 39,661,651 of record CM069921.1, read on the forward strand.
ACGAGACAAGCAATCACGCAACAAAACAAACAATCTAGTGACTAAAACCGAATTAGAATGAAACTAGTTGCACAAACAAATCAAGCTAGCATAGTTAAAGACATTGGTTGTCCCACCATGGTCGTCACAAAGCTGTCGACTCTAAAAATGGGTTTGTCATATTCCAGATCGCCACCTCAAGAAGGGGAAGAGAAAGGAGGAGGAAAACACAAAAAAATAACTCACACCTCGGTCCCACACTGACATTGATCCCCGAACTTTCATCTCCCAGTGTCGCTTGAGCACCGGAGAGACGGTTCGGGTTGTATGAGAGGAGAGTGAGAAATAAATGACTTAAAGCATGAGAAGATTGAAGATGTGATCGTTAGGAGCCACGGGCTCCGCTTTATACAATTGAAATAAGGGATGAAGTTGACCGTGTGTACCTTAGCACGGGAGATAATATGCAGGTTCAACCTTCTTCCTCGTCGGCTGGCCGATGAAGGAGAGTCTCCAACTGATGCTAGCTTGATAAAATTGTGCAACTAGTAGAAAAGAAGACAAAAAAACAAGTGAAAGAAGGATTAGAACTAAGTGAAGTGTAGTAACTATAAAAACAATAGCATAAAATAGTAATAGGAAACAAACTCACCGGATTCGGGATTAGTCCAAACCCCTTTTTTTGGTTTTTTACGATATATGAAATGATGCAAAAACTAAATAAAAATGATGTATAAATGATGCTAGATGAATGACAAAGATGTAGAAACTTGAAAGTCTCAAATTGGAGCTAAAATGGGTTAGATATCACCAATCTGGCCGTACAGCACACAGTACGCCCTAGGGTTGAGGATAGGGGTGTCAATGGGTCGGACCCGACCCGGCCCGGCCCACAGTTGTTCCCAACCAAGGCCTGCTCTAATATATAAAGGGCCAGCCTCGCCCGACCCACTTTATGTCATTGGTCCAACCCGACTCAGCCCACATAAAATATAGATTTGGCCCGGCCCGGCCCAACCCAGCCCAATTTTTCATATTTATAAATACAAGATCTTTTTAAAATTTTAAAGCATTTCCTACTAGATTCTTGATATAATTTACAAAATGTCAATTCTACTTGTACAAAAAATAGAAGAAAAAAACTACCATACTCAGATTCTTTTGTGAAAATTTGGGATATTGCAAATTCTTGATAAAAAATTTAGACATGATCAAAATAAGAATAGTAGATTGATAGTGCATATTAATATTTTTATAATTTATGATAAAATATATAGATTTGGACTGGCTCAGTTTAATTCTTATAGTCTATAATAAAATATATATCATATTTTTAAAATTTTTAAATATCTAACCAACCGCTAAAAAAATTTTGAATCTAGAAATAAAAATATATGCATAAATAGAAAAATATAGTTTAATATTAAAATAATCTTAGATATCCATCCAAGATTCAAGTAAAAAAAATATTTTTATTATTTAAAAATATTACTTCATTTCTTTTTTTTAATCTCTCTAGATGTCTAGATATCTCGATGGTGACCCCGTCATGAAATTGGAAACATTACCTGATTGTGCGACTTTGTTGAAATAGTCACCACAGACAATCCGGAAATCAGAATGGACTCCCGTTTATTTTAAAATAAAGAGTACATTCAAAAGATCATTTTTGGTGAAGAAATTTGGATTGAATTTTATGATAAATAATTTGAATTTACTTGATAAGCCGGATCTTGGACAGTAAAGTTCTAAAAACTCCTGGCGCAATGTTGACGTAGGACGTGCTATGGGCACCACAAATATCGAAATTGAATAATTCTTGTTGGAGATAAAAGAGGACTCACTAGAGAACAATTTCAATGAAGAATATATGGGCCGAATCTGCAAGTGTAGTGAAATTGACTAAGAAGACAATGACCAAGAAGAGGAGACTTCGGATCTGTCTGCACAGCGTCGGTGTAGAAGCCGTCATGAGCCAAGGCGATGTTGAAATTGATCTCTGTTTCTTGGAGATGAAATATAGGTCAATGAAGCACACTTCTTTTGAAGGAAGCCGGGCTAGAAAATGATCAAAATCATCTGTAGAAGCCGATGATCAACAATGCAGCACGTCGGAGCATGGACTCGCTTCTTTCTCACTTCTGGACAATCTTCGGGAACCGGGACGAAGAGAGGACGATTTGGGGAGGTTCAGACGAGCCTAGGGTGGCTGGAAGATGATGAGAGGAGCCCTGAATAGTACCCCAATGGCCAAAATTTATAGACGATAAAAACCGGTGCAAAACATGGAAACTGACCAACCACGCCCCCGAGTTGGGGGCACGCAGACTGCGCCCCCACTTCGGGAGCGCGTTCGGCGCATTATTTCTAATAAAATTCTGAAAAACCCTAGAACATTGCTAAAAAAAAGGGTTGATAAAATGAACGTGCCTCCAACTCGGGGGCACAGTAAAAATAAATGTTTTTAAAGAGGGAAACCTCCCAAAAATTGGTTCGGACTTTCCAAACTAAGGCAATTTTCGATTTCTAGAATTGACTGCACCCTCAGACAGGGGGGTGCTAACCACGCCCTCAGTCTGAGGGTGCGCAGGCCGTGCCCTCACTGTGAGAGTGTGGTACACACTCTCCTACGTTCATGTGTTCCGTGAGCCGTAACTTGCAAACGGGATGTCCGATTCGACTCCTGTTTGTTGCATTGGAAAGAGGGCTCTCATCGTAGCTCCTTAAGTCGGTAAACCAGCCAACACAACTCCCAAGACTTCTGTATGGGGCTTTGACTATAGGTTTACCCTCCCGCGGAATACCAAAAACCAAGGCGGTGATCCGAAAAGGCACGGTTTTGGTCAAGAAACCTAGGCTCAACTCGGGATGACTTAAAAACATGACCGAACAAGTCTGGTATGATCAGAAAACTCAAAATCAGAGAAATATCTAAGAATAAACCAGTAAACATATAACGAACCTCGAAAAAGTTGAGAATAACCAAGAAACCCTAAAATCGACCAAAACGGCCGTATGGCACTGGTTGGTGACAATAAATGGTTCGAGTTGACTTGGAGGACCTAGAAAGGCATTCGAAAGAGCCGGGGATGACTCGGAATGACCAAAAAAGTCGGTGGCAACCCATACAACTCGGATTGACGACCCAAAACGACGGGAGAAACCCGAAAAACTTAGAGAGATGCTCAAAAAAGCTGGGGATGACCCGGAATACTCAGAATGACCAGAAAAGTTGGCAGCAACCCGTACAACTCAGGTTGATGTCCGGAGACAATGGGATGATCCTGGAAAACTTGGAGAGATGTTCGAAAAAGCTGGGGATGACTCGGAATACTCGGAATGAGCGAAAAAGATGGCAGCAACCCGTACAACTTGGGTAGACAACCGTAAATGACAAAAGGAACCTAAAAAACTTGGAGAGATACCCGAAATAGTCAGGGATAACCCGGAGAACTAAGAATGACTAGAAAAAGCTGGCGACAACCTGTAGAATTCGGGTTGATGACCGAAAATAATGGGACAAATCCGGTATTTAGGTTGCCACCCCGTTATTGATTGGAATGACCTGACGGCAACTGGGAAACCCTAACAGTAAGCAAAAAATGTACGATGACTCGATGAAAGGACACAACACAATGGTCCTCACTCAACACACCAAGATTTGACCAAGGATCAACAACTCTTCTTTAGATTTTCAATAAGCTCCTCAACTTGTCCAAAAGGGTGGTTTAGATTGATTTTAATGGTCTAAAAGAGATGTTGCCAATAGAATAAAGATTTAAGCCCCAAATAAGGCCAAATTGACGTGTCTACACTCGTATGAATCCAACCTAACTAGGATGAGAATCTTAGGTGATTGAGGTCTTTGGAACCTCTCAACATCTAGGGCCACATGGTAAGCTTGCTCTAAAGTAGTGATCATGGTATACCGGGTCGGGACTCGGGTTGCGACCCAAGCCTGACCTGATCAGTTTGCCTCCCAACTAGCCTGACCACGACCTGGTAGGGCCGACCTGTCGACCTAGTCGCGAGGTTGTGCGACCAAGCAATCGAGTTACACGACCCGGGCGATGTCATGCGACTCACCCTACAACGGTCAGCTGCAGGCCCCCTTTCAACCACTTAGGGGCTTATTTAAGGCATTCAAGGGGCTCTCTTCTTCCTCACTTCACTCTTTCTCACTCATTGCTCTCTTCCCCTCATTTTTGTGCTCTTTTCCTTGTTTAATTAGTTAATTACTTCATTAGTTTTCATTATTTCATTAGTTTTACTTAGTTAATTAGTTAATAGTTAATTAATTAATACTTAGTTAGTTAATTAGTTATTTCATTATCATAGTTACTTAATTAGTTTATTAATTACTTCATTAGTTACTTAATTAGTCTTATATGCATACTTAGTTTAATTCAAGATGTCTTCTTCAAACCACACAATCCAAACTTTAAAAAAAACTCGAAATGATCCGACTTGGACACATTGCAACTTACTCTCCATGGTAGAGAGAAAAGTGCAGTGTAAATATTGTGACAAAATTATATTTAGTGGTATTTATCAATTGAAATTTCATCTTGCAAGGATGAAGGACAATGTTGCACCTTACACATGGACTCCACTAGAGGTAAGAGCCCAATTCCGTAGGCACCTATAAGCGATGGAACAAGCGAAGCAAACTTACAAATGGCATAAGGAGACCATTCAGGAAGAACTGTCACAACCGATGTGACATTCCATACATATTTATGAGACCAAACAAGAGCACTTGGACATTCGTTGAGACCAAGACTTCGACGTTGGTACGATTGTATTACTCATAAAGTAGTTCATTACCTTTTTTACTTATCATTAATTACTTAAATATTTTTTAAAATATATGACCTCTTTTGAGCAATGGAGGCAAGTCGAAGATCTTTCGTTGGCAAAGACCTATATCGATGCTCTGACCAAATGATGGGTCAAGGGTAGGGAAGTGGGAGTGGATGAGGAAGTGAAAGAGGATCTAACAACTAATCGAATGATGAGATTCATAATCTTACTCAAGACGACAACCCGCCAGTGGGTACCATGGATCCCGTTATCACTAGACCACAACAACATCAAAACACCGTCACAATAACAATAAAGAACCTCAAGTTGTGCAAGGAGGAAATTAGCCGAGCAACGTCAAGATAGTTCTTTCATCATAGCATATCGGCAAATGCTATGAGAGGACAATACTACGAGAACATGATCGACACAATCGCAGACATCGAGAGAGGAGTGCTAGGGCCAAACTCGGAAGAGAAATATAACGTATATCTTTCTATGGAGGTGCAAGATATAGCGAAATATGTTATTTCGTTTGAAAGAATTTGGGAGGAAGGAAATTGCACATTAATGAACGATGGATGGACCGATAAGTAAAATTGTTTGTAATAGTACATTTATAAATGTTTTTGTTAGTATAAGTTACTTAAAGTCTTATTCTTAATAGGTATAACTAGAAAAACAACGATTAATTTCTTAGTGTATTGTCAAGCTTGTACAATTTTTTGGATGTCAGTCGACGCATCTGGAAAGGTAAAGAATAACGAGTACCTTTATCATTTGATAGATGGAGTTATCAAAGAGATATGAGAGGACTAGGTAATCCATGTAGTCACAGACAATGTAGTCACATATAAATTGGCCATACCATAGTTGTCAAGGTGACAAGGCACCCAAGGCATTGAAGGGTACCAATTCTGCTTAGGCGACAAGGCGGCCGCTTAGGCGTCGCCTAGGCGGTCAAGGCAATATTCAAGAAAGACTGAGTCGAGATGTTGTTATACACAAAAATAAGCATAAATATAATTATATTCTTATGTTATAATTGAATATGAGTGTTTTGTCTATGCACATAAGTAAATATGATGTGTGTGTGAACAAGAAGAGAGTTAAATAGATTTTTTATAAAATTTAAGTATATAACACATTTATGATTATAAAATTTATATATGTGCGATAGTATAAGTGATGGTGAAATCATGTTATAATATTATTAAATGGGGGCACATAGTATGTAATAGTATAAGTGATCTTATATATGTAATTATAAAAGTGTGGGTATTTATTTTTGGATAAGGAGTTAATCTTGGTAAATTAAGTGAGAGTGAGAAGAAAGAGCTGAAAAAAAACTTAATCAAATATATAATATATGTTTATAATCATAAATCTTAAATATGTATGATAGTATAAGTGATAGTGAAATATATTAATATATTCAAACTATCATTAAATAAGTGTCCCTTGTGAGGGGTATCAAGGTGGCAAAACCCCTCAAAATTATTTTTTTAATCATGTAAAAATACTCAGGGCGCCTAGGATGGTGTCTTGGGGGCCTTGGGCGCCTTTTTGGCCCCAGACAAGGCACCCTGGCAAGGCGTTGTTGGAAAAGCTAGGTCAAATCATGGCCAAAAGATCGAAATTGTATTGGACACCTTGTTCTGCCCACTCTTTAGACTTAATGTTAGAGAATATATGTAAGGATTCTCAAATAAATAAAATAGTTAAGCTAACCCAGTTTATTTCATCTTTCATTGGCAACCATAACTTTGCCCTTAACCTAATGAGATAACATACCAAGGGCCGAGAGTTGCTACGGTCCAGTGCAACCCAGTTCGCCTTCCACTACATTTGCTTAGAAAATTTGTTGACTTAGAGGAGACCTCTAACTCAAATGGTAATCTCACCGAGATGGGGTACTTAGATAACTAGATGTAGCCCTTCAAATAAGAGAAAAGGGAGAAAACTAGAAGAGACAATAGAGAGTAGGGATTTTTGGAAGGTTGTAAAGAAGACCTTAAACATCGTCCATCCTATAGTCAAGGTACTTAGGATAGTTGATGGAAATAGAAAAGTAGACATGGGATACTTATACGATGCAATTGAAAGAGCGAAGGAAAAAATCTCGAAAATAGTGTCCAACTTCACCAAGTGGTAGGACATCATTGATCCTTGGTGGAAACATACCTTACATTAACTAATACATGTAGCAGGTATATTTAGGGGTGGGCACAAAATGGTTCAAACCGAGAAACCAAACCGAACCAGCTCATTTGGCTCGGTTTGGTTCGATTTGGAGTCCCTTTCAGTTTAGTTTGGTTTGGAAAACTTCCAAATCGATTTAAACCAAACCAAACCGTTTAAACCGACTTAATCAAACAAATATAAAAAACTATTATAGTATTAATAAAAATAATATTTTTATAAATTTTATAATAAAATAATATTTATTTCATTATTTTTAACTTAAAATTTATTATATATATGTAAAAAATAATTAATTTAAATATTTTTATTTATTTTCGGTTTAAACCGAACCAAACCGAATTGATTCGGTTTGGTTCGGTTCGGTTTGAGACGTTGATTCGGTTTGGTTCGATTTGAAAAAAAATGGTCCAAACCGGACCAAACCGAACCGTGCCCACCGCTAGGTATATTTCCTTTGTCATTTACTTAGTTTGTGTATATTTTACATACATATAAGTTGTTTACTAACATCATTTCCTTAATATGTTACATTTTCAACCCACGATATTGCTATAGCACACATTTTAAGGCAACGAACAAGTTGCTTGATAACGTCAAGTGCGTCATCCAATGAATGCTTGGTGATGATGACCAGTCTATTATTGCCTGCAATAAGATGTACAATTACATAATACATCATTTCACTTTGGAATTAGTATAATGGAACGAGTTGTGATGTTACTAAGTCAAGGTACGTAGTATTTACATTTATCACTAAATGATCAAACTTTATATCGATAAATATTTTTAACACATTGAATTTATGCAGTTGATTAGTGGATAGACCATGGTAAAGCACTAGGCTATGAAGACTTGACCAATGTCATCAGGGTCCTGAGCCAAGCCACTTCGGCTTTGGACTATGAGAGAAATTGATCACCATTCAACTTAATCCACACAAAGCAAAAGAATAAGTTGACATCGCAAAGACTTAAAGACCTCGTGTATTGTCACTACAACATGAAGCTAAAGCTAAAGAATTTAGAGAGAATGAAGCAGAGCCAGATGAAACAAAGAAGTTGGATATCACAAGCTTCAGGATGACAGATAGAGGAGCCAACAATTGAAGAAGAAAATATCAACTTGGACCAAATATTCTATGAGAAGAATTCATTGGAAGCTTGGGTCAACGACCGAGAAGTGATTGGAGAACCGGAGTTCAACCCATAAGATCCACAATGGGCTAAATGAGTGCTCGACAATGTCCCTCTCGATAGAGGACCGAAGAAGGATCTAGTCGAGATACGCAAAGTAGAAGAAAATGTAAACAAATTATGACTAATCCTCTTGACATCACAGATGTTGATGCAATTGAAGAAGATTAAGAAGACAAGTTGGAGCCAAACATTCGAGTGCAGTACCAAACTTCAGAGGATTCCAGGATGTGAGGATGAAATTGGACATGAGGGCGGCACAACTTCACAAAGACAAGGGTCCTAGGATGTGTGGAAAACTCCTACAACGACTAAACGCTTTACCGGCGAAGAGTAATACACACATGCGACCCAAGACATAGATCATGGTACAGGCCACAATGTGGAGGAGTTTAACATACTCAACGAGCTAGAGGACATTACCATGATGCCTCCAATTATTAATATGATTCATCTCAAGACTCTTGGTTCCCTACATATAGGGGTGAGCATAGTTCGGTTTGGTCCGATTTGGGCCATTTTTTTGGAAACCGAACCAAATTGATTCAACCCCTCAAACCGAACCAAACCAAACCGATTTCAATTTGGTTTGGTTTGGTTTAAAGCAAAATTATATAAAAATATTTTAATTAATTATTTTTTACATATACATAATAGTTTTAAGTTAAAAACAATCAAAATATATATTATTTTATTATAAAAATTATAAAAATCTCATTTTTAATAATATTATAACAATTTTTATATACATTTTTAATTAAACGGTTTAAACAATTTGGTTTGGTTTAAACCAGTTTGGAGGACTTCCAAACCGAACATGGTTCAAACCGAACCGAACCGAACCAAACAGTCCGGTTCGGTTTGGTTTTTCGGTTTGACCCGTTTAATGCTCACCCCTACCTACATATGGCTAAGAGCATTATGGAATTAATTATATGGATTCATCAAGATACTTCGACACAATCAACCTATGGCTATGATAGCTACGGTAAATCTTTAGGATCTAGTTTTAAGATGATTGTTCGAGATAGTGATGAGTAAAATTGTCATATATATTTATATCATACTATGTACTGAACTTGAATGAGATAGGAAGAGTACATAAATTATATAGAAAATGTAAATTAGGTTATTGTAGAATAAAAATGATGAATTATTTGTTAAAATCATGGTACTTAATTTTCCTATTTTTGTATTTTTTTGATATTTTTTAAAATTTTTATTTTTTTAAAAAAATAATAAAATAATGGTCACAATTTAGCGATCCTTAGCAATGATGTCCTTAAGAAAAAGTTATTTTTAAATATCCTCATTAAGACCAGATCTAAACCTAGATAAGGTGACTTCTAGGTCATTCACCCCACATCTCATCAAGAGTTTATCAAATTGGGTGATGTATTCGGGCATAGACTGATTTTCATGACTTGCATTGGTCTAAAAAGCCTTTGGCGATAAAAGTATGAGAGATAATTTTCTCTCAACGTTCTTTCATCTCATCTCATATGGAAATAGGGGGTTTGGTGAGGACACCCGAGGCAAAGATTATTTTGGCAAGGTCTACCGGCGTAGACCATTGGGATCAATTTGGTTAGGAGATTATGTTTTCTGAGATCAATTGTTGTTCAGAATATTTTTCTTGAGCATCTATAAATTTTATGGAATTTTGGAAGGATTCAAACATTTTTTTTTAGCATTTCCTGATTTTCTAGTATTTTTTTGAGTCATGTCCTGTAAATTTGGCATTTTTCTGTTGTCGCCATGCCTTGCTTTCCATTTTCAGTGGTTTTACGGCATTTACGGTATTTTTTCTCCTATAAATAGGAGCCCTCATGTATCTGTTGGGACGATGGTTGAATAAATTGAAATTTGATCGTTGATTCCCATTTTACCCCTGTCTGTGCTTCTGTGCTTCTTCTGGAGAGTTCCCGTTTTCCTGTTTTACCCCCCCCCCCGGTCCCACGCGACTTAATGAGGCGGCTTCTTCTCTCTCCGTCATTCGGTCCCGACGGCGACGCGAGCTCCTCTCTCCTTCTGGCGATGGCGAAACCCTAAGCCCTCCTCCACGGTCCCGATCTCCTCTCTCCCGTGAGTTTTAGAGCTGGTTCACGTTGAGAGAAGTGTTCCTCCTCCTCTGATCTACCATTCTTCCTTCTGTCCGGTCTCCATCGGATGAATGTTAGCTATTTTTCTCGCCTCAACCTCCATGGTTTCGACTAGTTCTTCTGCGGATCTACTTCTTGGTCGTATCTGCTACACCAGGAGGCAAGCTTCCAGCTCGGAAGATCTGTTTCCGTGAGCGGATGCGTTGGAACTTCAGTTTCGGTGCTGAAATCTGTTCGTTGCTTCTACGTTTGGTAACGAGAGCTCCAGATCTGTGGTTTTCAAAGAGGTTTCATTCATTTAAAGTCTTCTTCTCCTCCTGATTAGCTCAACCTGAGCTGAAGAACGGTAAACCCTAAACTACACTTGTCTGCGCCAAAGTACAGTCCTCTGAAATGGATATGCCTGTCAGATGGACACCTTCTGAGCTGGTTTTCAGTTGAGTTCCATGTATTCCAGTCCGATTCCAATGAGATTCCTGATTTATGTGATGGTTTACTACTTCGGTAGTCTTTTCTGAGATTGTCCTCCCGCTGGATTTGAATTCTGAGGCTATTACAGCCCAATGAAGAAGTGAGACTGGTCCACTCCAGTCAGTGAACTGTCCCGTTTATACTGGTCCAGTCCAGTCCGAATCTGCTGCTTATTGTCCCGATTTGCTGGATTTTAATACAGATGCTGAGTGTTGCTATAAGCAACCTGGTTTTCAAACTTATGATGATCTTGTGATTATCTGGTTGAATTGACATCCAGATCTGTCTGTTTACTCAAGATCTGATTTCGGTTGATGCATATTCAGTTGGTTGTTGGTGGTTTATTTGATGAACATGATGACGAGCCTGAATAGATCTTCCTGGCGACTTGATTTATTCAAAATGCCGTTGATCTAAATATGTCAGCAGTCCACTACTGACAGTGGTATTCCTTAATTGATGAATTCTGGCTCGACTGATTCCTAGGCTATGATGATGGCTGAACCTTCCATATTTGATCACATTTGAATTCAATTGGTCTGTTAAGAATTGCCTGTTTCAGATTGCATATAGTCCAAGTCGTTTGGATAATTGGAAGTCTCATTTCTGAAGAAGCAAGAAATCTGAAATAGAAATTGAATATAAAGTGCTCAGGTACTTCTGTATTTTTCCATTCTCTGAGGTGACTTCTTGTTTGCTTATTATGCTCATCAAGATGCCTTGCTCCTTGAGTAGTAGGTTCTAGCTACTTCTAAGTGTTGTTGGAAATTAATTTCATCTTGAGTTGCCTCATTCTTGTTAGCTTTAAAATTTGAAAATTGTTAATTGTTTGCTATTCCAACTGTGTGGTTAATTGAAACTGAACATTGTTTCGGTTCTCAAATTTTCTTGTTCTGTTATTTGGAAATGCAATTCGGACTGATTTCCAGTGATAACAATTTACATACCACATTGTTTGTTCAAATTCCTTATTTATTGATTTTTTACGGTTCTTAAATTGAACGTGGTTTTCAAATACATTCCGTAAATTCCCTAGTCTAGATCATTTGTCCCCCATCAGGGTTGTCTCATTCTAAAATGTAAGGTCTCTATGTTCCTCCAATAAACCATAGCTTGGTTTCATTAAAATGGATTGTTTGTTCCCTAAACAACTCATACCAATCAAAGTAAAGCAATAATCCATTTTGTAAGAAATTACCCTATAAAATTTAGTGCAGTGAAAGTGATGATTTTTATGTGTTTATGTTGATCTTGTCGCCATTAAAAACGAATGATGAAAATCGAATACTAATTAAAACATGTTCGAATATATCTACTAGTGATTTATCAAATCCCTTAAAGAGAAGAAGGAAGAATTTTCAAGCTCTTCAAATCATCTAAGCGCATGGTCTCTGGCGGTATCTACATGAACTTTTTCCATAGATAGGTTCTCCAGCATGTGGGACATTCCATCCTTGATGTCGCTCTACCATGGAATAACATGCTTTAGTGAGAGAGAGAGAGAGAGAAGGCTGACCATAAAATTAAACCCCTTGACTTATTGAGTTTGGCTCAATTCACTTATATTTATAAAAAATAAATTTTTCATAAAAATTCAAAATTTCAATAAATTACGAGCATGCCCCAAACTTATAAATCAATTCTTATATATGTGACCAACTAGACCCAATAACCTAATTGGTTGATGCCTAATTAAAATTGAACAATACTATTTAATTAAATTAAATATGTTATTCGATAACAAATTTAACAACATACAGATTATGAAGGGTATAAGTCACATCTCATAGTCCTAAATGATTATAAGCATAATTTTATCTCCATTGAGTCTTTTTATCATTAGTTACTACATGGATATAAACTCTCATTCATTAAATGTCCCAGTTAGATAGGAGTACAGCAACAATTATCAACTCCTTAGTATACCAACACTATAAGATCTTATACTAAAAATTAGATCAATTGAAAAAACATTTTTTCTAATTATCCTCTCTATCTTGACCAGAGAATTGAAGTATTGTCTCATAGGACATTCATTCTCACTTTCCAAGAGTAGACGATCCCTTATTGTCTGCTAAATTACCTCCACTGGATTTCTTCTATATCCAATCCATCGTTGTACATGATCATCGAATTAGTGATCCATAAGTTAATGATCAAAGCACAAGATTTGTCATATAAGGCATCTTTGATGACTTAGCTCAAAGATCTAATAGTGCGACTGTGATGATAGAAACCTTGATCGATAGTTATGTAAGATACTATTCAAGATTTCTAATTCTTTCAGTTCAATAAACTCAATTCAATAATAAGCATCTATATGTGTATTTTAGTATCTCCACATTAATAACCAATAAGATTAATCATCATTATCATAGGAGAAGACATCACATATATTAGTCAATATAGATTATTAATGTCTCATATCAAAGATCTTATGACTATGAACATTTAGATCATATACATTTAGATAATTGATCTTATTATCATGATCTCATCATGATTCAATCATCATTACAGGTGATTAAGAACTACATTGCAATGTATGCATCTATTAAGAGCTAGTAATGAAAATTTACATATTTAATTGAATAAGATATTTTTCAAAAATATCAAATCATATTATATATGATTATTTGTAAGACATATTTCTATCAATATCCACCTTTTAATTAGTGTAACTTGAGGATTTAAGGACCTACTAAAGTATGGAGTGTCCACCCTAGCAACTCTATAAGCAAGTTCTTCTAAGTTGAGTTGAGTTCTCTCTCAAACATGTGGTGCTTCAAGTGGTCCCCTTGAGTTTTGTGCAACTCTCACTTAAGGGTAATTACTACCTTGTCCTTGATATGGTAGAATTCAATCCCTTCCTTGATTTCGGTGAGAGAATGCTCTAAATGATCTATTCTTTCTAAGAATCGCTCTATCCTGTTAAGCCTTTCTAGGATGATCTTTACAATATTCAAGTTGAGTTCGTCCATTGAGATTGGTTGACTATGATCGACCAAATACACATTACTGAACCTAGTGGACATGCATGAAAAATGATTTCTTTTTTGTTTTTTTACTAATTGACACTGAATGACACCCTAACCAACTATGCTCTGATACTAAATTTGATGCAGGATGGACTAGATTGACTCTCTAAACCAACTCTCAGACATAATTTGGTTCACAAGATCACGTACTCAGACCCGATTTGAGGGTAAAGGATTGTGTAGTTAGGAAACTACAATGGGCACTATGATGCTTACCTAGGTGAGATTTAGGAGGAAGAAAAGTATAAAAAGTAGAGTCAATTCATATTCACATACAAAATGGATAAGGTAAATAAACAAGGAAAAGATCAAAAATTACTTCTACGTTTATAGGAGGACCCAACTAACATGTATCATGAGAAGAACAATACAAAATAATAGTTTACAAAATTATCAGGATGTCCATCTCTCACAAGAGGGTAACAAGCTACATACAGCACATTCTTAGGACCGTTTATGTTGATGGATATTGACCGAACCAAATGCTTGACTTGATTGCTTGTTCCAAAAGTCAGTTGTCAAGAGTTCAAGATGAAAGCTCCTTAGTTGACGGTAGATGGATATCAGAGAGGCACCGAGATGCCTAAATGGACGAACGAAGTGTCATCTCGACACTGGATGCTCCAAGCAATGTCGATCTTGTTGGTGGAGGTTACAAGTGGTGGATCAAGTTTTGGCATTGAAAAATCAAAGGAGAAAGTGGGAGGGAGGAAGAATATGAAAGAAAGTAGACAACAAGGAAAGAGGGAAACACCTTTTCGAGGATGTTAGATGGCAACGTTGACTGATCAAAGTGCTTAATGTGGATAATGTTTCTCACAAGCTTCCAATACCAAGCAATGGATACCCCTCGTAGGCTCCTCCCTCACATAGAAGATGAAAAGTAAAGAGAACACACTTTATTTCAAATTTAGATTTATTCAACATGATACAATAAAGACACATGAGAGTTTTTATAGCCCACAAAACTCCCTTCAAAAATTAGTTTCTCTCTAAACATATTTTCACCTACCAACAATCACTCATTAACTATATGTAAATACTGACCCTCAAAAGGTTACATTTCTCAATTAACAACTACCTACGAATTTAAAATAATTATTAATTTTCTAAAGACCACTTCTTAATAAGATTAAAAACAACTGCTTACCAAGTACTAACTCTAAATATTCTAATTAATAAATTTAAAATCAACTACCTACTAACTAATAACTACAAACATTCCTAATTAACAAAATAATATTATCCTCAACAAGAAAAAAATGGTGGACCACAATTCCAAAGAAGCAAAAAGTGAGATGCAATTGGATCTAAGGCAGATGGTGTTGACCACTTGATCTCAATGTGGACCGGTCCAATCCAATCGAGAATGTTGTCTAGAATTGGTGCCTCCACCAAATTAGTTTTAACTGCATAAATCCACTCGATAGGAAAATGACTAAGTAGAGAGTACATTGCAATAAAATGATAAATTTATCCATTAAATTACTTATGTCTTTATGTATCCACTAATTGTATGTTCAACTGTAAATTATTTTAGTGGATAGTAGAAATTGAATCACGGATACATCTATCTCTAATAGTTAATAAACAATATATAGAAATATATTTTGTTTATAGGATACAGATACGAATACGGATAGTCATTATCCAACCCGCTTGATATCCCTAATCCGAAGCAAGGACAAGTTCAAGCAACATACAGAAATATTGCTGACTTCACTGCCGATAACATTAATAAAATGGTAATCGTTCACTGACTATATATATGGCATTTACTTTCCGATCATATGCAGCTACACTTTAAGGTCAGATGATTAAGGTAAATTAACAAGAAATGGATCACAGATTGCAAATGTCATTGAAATGCTGATGTACCTCCTGTCCTACCCTGCAGCTCATAGAAGCAAGCTGCCTGTGCAACAGGAGAGCCTTGAAATTGGGGGTTTAATGAGAACCTGCTATGGTCTGTATCACAGTTCTGTGCCATGGATTCGAGATATGGTCCAGGAGATTGTCGAGAGGACCAACATGAGTGACGTATGCCTGCACAAAGATACCAAGCATCGCAATCATAGCAAGCCTCCCTGCATGAACAATCAGAAAAATCAAAAGCACATCACCATAGAAAAAACAAGAACATAAGATTGAATAAGTTATAAGCCAAACCATTCTTAATTTCTTTTAGCTTCCACTCATGAGCGCTATCGATATCTTTTGCTAGGCCAACAGGGTTGAATAGAGGGCCACCAGGGTACCTGCTACGGCAAAGGTAATCAGAACTTGAATGGTAAAAAATAAATATTTTGGACTTTTTAGTAAAGTAAAATCTGAAGGGCATCCGCAGGTTGCAGAAATCCAAGCCATGGCTATTATTTACTAGATATGGAGGATAGAAATTTTGATATTACCCTGGTGCTAGACCTTCAAGTGAAGCTTCCAACCCAAGAAAGGTCCCTTCTTGAGATTGAGATCCAGGACTAACAAAATCCATATATCTTTTGGTTTCCGCAAACCTGGAAATCCAAAAGGCGAAACCAACAATACAAGTCAGACCAAAAATTGCTTTAGTAGCACAGTCGATAACTTTTAGCCTTCATGATGGCAGGGTAAGAACAAGATAGAAAAAATGAAATGCTGTTAAACATGGTTAATAATTGAATTGGTAACAACAGCATTGACAAAATCAAAGTATATATTCTTATGAGGCTGCAAGTTTTTTTTTTGCGCTTATATCGACAAGATTGACTTATTAGTCTTTAACTGATGTGTTTTGTCATGAGGAAGGTGGTGGCAGTGAATGAGGCTAGGGTTCACAGGAAATCATGAAGTTTTAAGGATACGTCAAGTACCTTGCTATTTTAGCAGAAAACAGCACAAATTATAGGATAATCAGAACAGTTGCGCGATGCAACTATATCAGAACTTGTGATTTGTGATGACAAACAGCAATCTTGTCAATAGTTTCCTCATTGCTATAATATGAAGAAATTGAGTTTGAACTATCAAATTATGGGAAAGTTTTCTACCACCTGCAGCAACCTCATTCTTTTGTCATTGCTAATGAAAAATGATTTTGATGGGGACCCGTACGGATTGCATCGACCGACTGTTTGGAGATAGTGTTGTTTGGGTCCCAAGGAGGCTGCACATCTATTTCTTGTATTTTTAGTTTTATTTTTATTTTTTATGTATTTTATTTAATATTTAGAGTCCTTTGATTATTGCTTTTCCTTTTAGTCCTTTAAGGGGACATATATGTAATTAGTCTTTGTAGGGGTCAATTTTGTAATGTCAAACTCTATATAGACTTTTGTCATCACTGATGAAAAATGAATTTGACGGGGACCGGTACAGATTGCATCGACCAACTGTTTGGAGATAGTGTCGTTCGGGTCCCGAGGAGGCTGCACA
Source organism: Cryptocoryne crispatula var. balansae (assembly GCA_036172225.1). NCBI lineage: Eukaryota > Viridiplantae > Streptophyta > Magnoliopsida > Alismatales > Araceae > Cryptocoryne > Cryptocoryne crispatula. Next base: position 39,678,856 of record CM069921.1, read on the forward strand.
TCTATTTCTTGTATTTATAATTTTAGCTTTTTTATGTATTTTATTTGATATTTAGAGTCCTTTGATTATTACTTTTCCTTTTAGTCCTTTAAGGGGACATATATGTAATTAGTCTTTGTAGGGGTCAATTTTGTAATGTCAAACTCTATATATAGTGCCCCAATGTCAATAGAAAGATGAATGGTTAAAGAGAGGAAAAATCTTATCTCTTTCCCTCTCTCATTCCCTCCCCCCCTCTCGGTCTGCTCTCCCCTTGACGTCGACACCGGTTTCCCACCTCCGGGTGCTCCTAGTCCTTTCTTCCCCCTTCTGGTGCTCTTTCCTCACCTCTGGAGCTAGGTCCGGCATCTCTTCCCTCTTCCCATTCGATTTTCCTCTCACCTCCAACAAGCTTCGACACCCTGACATTCCTTCCCTAGGTCCATCCGGACCTTCCCCTCTCACTCTCTCACCTCCCCACAACTTGTGGGACACCCCAACCTGACCCTCCACTGAACCCCCCCATGGTGCCCTTCCGTTGCCACACACCTCTCCCTACCCTAAACACCACCATCTCCCCACCTCGGCGGCACCCCTCCACCACAAACCCCTCCCCCTTGCCTTTTTGGCCCTTCATAGCCTTGTGCCTTCATAAATCCCCTGAAACCCCTCCTGTCTTGTAGGACCACTGTACCCCTAAACCCACCTCCTTTCAGTTGTCAAACAACCTCCAAGCCTCTATGATGGGGAACAACAAGCTAAATAAGGACCCTAATGCAAGTGAACAACAATGCTCAAACATAAAAGTATATGCTGATTCTAGACAGAGATCCAAGAAACGCAGGTAAGCTAATTCATAAGAAAGAGGTTAAGTGAACTAGAACATGCAAGGAATGAACCAAGAGGATTCAGCGGTCATGCTTATTAGGATAAACCCCCAGATAATACAAACATGCTTCGAACCATTAACATGACAGATTTAAGATGACTAGATCAGGGTAGCATTCTAATAAACTCACTTAATATAACCAACAGCAATTAATTCAAAGGGCTAGGACCTATCTCTCAAAGCATGGTAGGATCGAACATGAATAATGAACTTGCAAATGAACCACTTCAGGGGGGGTGGCAGAGAATACCTCTTACTCCGAGCTGGGAAATAATCAGAAATTACCAGGAAGTATGAGTAATGAAAGTTCCATCGCTGTTGAGCAGGGCCCGGACAGACTGAGGCATTGTCCTGTGCGTCCAGAAGCTGCAAGGACACGGTCCAAGGACCCAAGACCGATGTATATATATAGTGACATGCTCAAACCAACCACAGCAGTGAGGGGGAAGAAGGTGGGGTCAGCGAATGTCAACTGTTGTCATTCCTCATTGGGGATCGCGAGGTTAGATACTAGCATCCTGAAGGTCACCTGAGTATCAACCCTGCCAGACCGGTGGGGATAGCCTAGGAATCGGTACCCTAAGTTGGAACGCAGGAGCTTAACAGCATTAGCCGGAGTCACCACTGATGAGCAGACCCAATATCCAGACCAAAACCAGCCATCGGATGACTACACATCCATCATCATTCCCCAATAGGGACCGAGAGACTGAAGATCGTATCCAACGGGGAGCAAGGATCGCGGGATCGGAATCGGAATCGAGATTGGTGGGTACCGATCCGATCCGGATCGGATCAGATCGGACCGATTCCGACCAATTCAATGGAAGAAAATCGATCCAGAATCGGTAAGAAAACAAAAGCAAAAAAATAAAAACGATCTGATTCCGATTCTGATCCGATTCCGGCCGATTCGGACCGATTCTGGCCGATCCGACTGGAATAGCAAAAAAAGAAAAAAAACGATCCGATTCCGATTCCGATTCCGGACCGATTCCAGCCGATTCCGGACCGATTCCTACCGATTCCGCGGAATTCATGCCGGAATCGGTCCTTCCGCATGGGATCGGACCACCGATCCGATTCCGGAATCGGTCGGAATCGGTCCGATTCCACCGATTCCGTAAACAATGGCGGGGAGGGAGGAGAACCCGCATTGGTCGGAACCGAATGAGATAAAGACCACTGGTTTCAATGGGAGGAAAACTGGGGGGAGGGACTCATTACTCCTCCGAACAGGGCATAATCTGTCCGCAGCTCACATAACTAGATCCATCGCCAAACACCTTGGTGTAGCGTCCGTAGAACCCATTAGTAAGAAAGGATCAGCACTTAACAATAGGTATCCGCCACAGGAGGGTAAGTAGAGCACGAAGGTCACCAAATCAGCCAGGAGAACTAGCCAATGGCATCCCCCGATACACAATATCCCATCCAAACCTCCGGGTTAAGGAGAAAGACTCACCGATCTTGGAATGGTCGGAGTTCCCGAAAGAGTCTTGGACCCCAGGGTCCCGGAGAAGAAGCATGCACACGAGAACGGACAAGTGAGGGGCTTACTGCGGTGGTCGATCTACTGAAGGACTCTTGACTACGGAAAGTGCCAATCAAGCTGCCATTAGCACCCAACCTTGGATTGCACCTTCCAAAGGTTATCTCTATAGATCTGTAGAGGCGAAACCCAGAACAGAGGTGGAAGAAGCAGATCCAGTCGAAAATCCAACCCGAAGGAACTCCATCCATGCCATTCGAGCAAACACCACCGATTGATAGCCAAAACCTACGGATCTACCCGAGAAGAGTGGGTAGGATCGACGGACGAGACGAACCCTTAAAGTAGTACTCTGATCTCCGCTAGAGAGGCCTCCACAGAAAACTCCGAAGAAGAAAGTGGTGCGGATAAAGAAGGAAGGAAGTTTCTTCTCAGCAGCAAGGGATGGATCTGAACAGGAAAAGGAACGGAGGGAGATCGCCATCGCTGGAGCTCGGGAGCGAGGGGGTGGGAGGCAAGCGGTGAAGTGACCCGCAGACGTCGCATTGGGTGATACGGTCGCGGACGCCACACCGAATTCAGTCGCGTTAACCAAGCACTCGCCACAATCGTTTGGACAGGAGAAACAATGACCAACCGGCCTTCATTTCAAATACTCGTAGTGTTGGCCCATTTTGGATGCTTAAACACATAGGGTCTAATGCCTACATAGTGCATTAGTGGACATTCCATCAGGCTACGGATAAGCTCTACTTTCAATTTTTCCAATCTCATACCTTATCTCGAATGCTATCCCTAATGACCCATTTGAGCCATCTCCTCCCATTAAACAAGAATGGGCCACAACATCCAACACCAATACACCACGAGCAAATCGATTGTATACTTGATGAACATGGTACCTCGACTAGAGGAGAATATCAGCGTTACCTAATACATTGAAGTGGGAGGCTGCCTTCAAATGGCATATAGATATCACGAGAAGAGTTTTAACTATAAATTGCAAAGTTAGCTAATTCGGATCAGGATCAACTAATTCTCGGATCAAATTGGCACATGCCCATCTAATATCAACTTAGAGGACTAACCTAGAGCCAATTCCCAAGGGAATTGGCCTATATTGGTCAATCTAGCTAGATCAGATCAGGAATCAGTCGATCAAACTAATTTCGGGGGACCCAAGCCCAAGGATCGTGGGATCGGGATCGGGATCGGGATCGGGATCGGGATCGGTGACCACCGATCCGATCCAGATCGGGATCGGATCAGTCTAGATCGGCCGATCCTCTAGAAGAAAGGGCATCCTAGATCGGTCCGGATCGGGCAAATTTTTAAATTTTTTTAAATCATAAAAATCAGAAAAAATCATAGAAATAAATAAAAAAATTAAAAAAATTAAAAAACAATGTGGATGACATTCTATCAAAAATATTAAAAAAAACAAAACTTAAAACAAACCATCAATTCAAAGTTCAAACTAAATAAAAATCCATCTCTTTAATCAAACAATTGAGACTAGTTAGGGAGTCGCCTAATCATCCGCCCCTACGTCTCGACTTAACCTAAAATAAAATTAAACTTCGAATTAGTTTGGGGGTCGACTAACCATCTGCCCCTACGTCCTTTTAAGGTAGACATACAAAGGTCTATAAAAGACCTCAATGTCTTACTGTCTTCATTAGCTATGCAAGGCTGTGCATAATTAATATGCCATCATGCCGGTCATATGCTAATGAAATCTTCAAAAAAAGAAAGAGTGGGAGGAATACCCATAAGTCTATGAAAGACTGGGTATAATTCTATCCGAAAATTGACAAATTCCATTATGTCCATTGAGGATTAAATGGGGTTGATCTCAAAACATTCAAGTTGTAATGATGTGATTTTTGGTATTTTTGGGCCATGTACTTCAGACGAGGCCAAATAATGAAGAAGCTTTCATGATTCAGTGCATAATTGACTTTGAATGGAGGGGTAATAGCCCGCCAATCTTGATGGAGTGTAAAAGGAAAAGAGGAAATATAAAATTTCAAAAGATTTAATAAACTTCAGATGTATGAGTGTATGTCGACTGAAGAAGTGTTGGCAATCTTCTGGACTTGGGGCCACAGCCCAGACATGATCAAAAAATAATAATAGAAATATAAGAAAATTGCAGCTCAAATATTGACAGATTTGGATAGGAGAAAGGTTTGAAATTTCAAAAGGAAATTCAGAAGAAGAGCAAAACTTCCTGAAAACAAGAGTTCTTCTAAGGTTAAAAAAAACTGAAGTCTGAACTCCATGTTAAAGAAAAAAAATCTGAGATTATAATAAATCTGTCCGTAAAAGAAAGGAATCAGAAAACATTCAAAATGTGTCTCAAAATCCCAAAGTCCTGATGTCGGAACACCCAAATTCTACTTAGAATTGCTTTTATCCAGAGTACTTGCAGAACTCCTGAGAATTGACAATTACGGAGTCCCTTGAATGCAACTCCTCAATTCAAAGAAGACCATAAATCTGAAGATTGGGTTGTTGAGTATAAAAAAAATGAGTCAGGAATTGAACAAAGAATCTTTAAAAAAATCTGAAATGCAGGGTATTGAATCTGGAAATTTGATCCCCAAAATTTTTGTCTACAATTGAAATAAAAAGAGTTAAATACGAAGTTCAATATCAACAGATTCTAAATCAAGACATAACAAAAATTCAAATTTAAAACAAAGAAAAGAAATCTCAAAAGCAAACCTTCAAACAGAATCAAGCCAAAGCCATTCTGTGGTTCTGTCGAATTCAAGATAGTCATATTCAAGATAACAAGACTTAACTGGAGGGTCATCAAGTAACCAAACTTAAAACACATCCCAAACCAAATTCTAATTAATCAACGTAATCAAGCTTGATAATTCTCCCAGCATACCAAATAATGAATAAACAACTCAAATTGTCACAAGGGAACATAGTTGTCAAGGCGACAAGGCGCCCAAGGCGTTGAAGGGTACCGATTCCGCTTAGGCGACAAGGCGGCCGCTTAGGCGTCGCCTAGGCGGTCAAGGCGGTATTCAAGGAAGGCTGAGTCGGGAGGTTGTTATATATAAAAAAAACATAATTATAATTATATTTGTTATGTTATAATTGAATATAAGTGTTTTATCAATGCACATAAGTAAATATGATGTGTGTGTGAAAGAGAAGAAAGTTAAATAAATATTTATAAAATTTAAGTATATAACTCATTTATGATTATAAAATTTATATATGTGCAATAGTATAAGTGATGGTAAAATATTGTTATAATATTATTAAATGGGGGGGCGCAGAAGTATGTAATAGTATAAGTGAGACAAAGAGAGAGAGAGAGGAAAGAGTTGAAAAAGAACTTAATTAAATATATAATATATGTTTATAATCATAAATCTTAAATATGTATGATAGTATAAGTGATAATACAATATATTAATATATTGAAACTATCATTAAATAAGTGTTCCTTGTGAGGGGTATCAAGGGAGAAAAATCTCTCAAAAACTTTTTTAAACGATGTAAAAATACCCAAGGCGCCTTGCTTAGGCGCCTTGGGCGCCTTGGCGGTTGGCCCCAGACAAGGTGCCCTGGCAAGGCGCCCTTGGAAAGGCGCCTTGCCGCCTAGGCGCCGCCTAGGCGGGCGCCTTGACAACTATGCAAGGGAATGAAACAAACTCCAAAATAGGTCTCAACCCAACTAACATCTGATGCGGGACAAACCGGCTAGACCGGGCTAAACCGAACGAAAACGAAACGAACCGGCGCTAATCGCCGTTAAACGACCTAAACGAGCCCAAAATGAGGCGGACCAGACTCAAACCTGTCGAAACAGGCCCGAACCGGGCCCAAAATGGCCTGAACTGGTCCAAACCGGCTCAAAACATCATGAACCGGCCTGAACCGGCCGGTTCAATGCCTGAACCGGGTCGAACCGGCTCAAACCGGGTCTGGACCCAGTCGAACCGGTCATCCGGGCGGTTCGGGGCCGCGAACCAACGACTGTGCGAATCGTCGCCAGCCGGTCGCTCGCCAGCGCGAGCGTACCCACTGCTGGGGTCGTGGCGGGCGCAGGAGAACCCCATCTGGGGTGACGTGGCCGCGCCCAAGCCGTCCCTTCTGTCGCCGTGGCCCGTGTACGCGAACGCAAGGGGCTGGGGTCATGGCGCGCGAAGGTGGGCGGTCGTCCGTGGGTCGCGTGGCCGCGCGTCGGCCGTTGAGGCGGCGGCGTCGTGGCAGCATCACGACGGAGGGATCCCCCTCACGTGAGTCTCGCGTCCGGACAAAAGGAAGAGGGTGGGAGACTCCGCATTCATCGTCTCCTTCCGGACGGGTCGCGTGGTGGAGCAGGGGGGGCAGGCGATGGCCGCGACACCTCGGCGTTGTCCGGCCGGCGCAAGAGGATGCTACGGAGCAGAGGGAGTCCAAGGGGGGGGTCGACGTTGGGAGGAAGCCGCTCGGGAGGGAGGCAGGACCGGGAATCGCCGGATCGCCTACTTCCGCAGCTCCTTCTTCTTCTTCTTCTTCCGTCGTCAACCTTCGTCGGCATTCAGATAGGGACGGAGCAGGAAGATGAGGTGAAGGTTGATGTCGAACGCAGAGAGCTCCACCGGATCCATTGATTCGATTCTGTGCTAGGGGAGGAGGGATTGAGTCGATCCGGAAGCCGTCGCCATCGATGTCGTCGAGGAAGGTCCGTGAAGGAGAAGAAGAGGTGAACAGCGCGGAGGCCGGAGGGTGAGGAGAGGGATGGGGGATCGGCTACCTGCCGAGTTCGGAGGATGGAAAGGACTGCCGGCCTTACGCTGGAGGTGGAAGAGGAACGGCCCTCACTGGCCGGGGTTGGAGGGGAGAACGGGGCCGCAGCCCCTACGCGGGAGAACCAGGCCGAAAGGCTCCAAAAATTCCTTCTATTCCTTGTTTCAATATGTACATCGACCCTCCTTATAAAGAAGGAGTGGGGAAAATTAAGAAAAAGACCTCTAAGCAATCTATTTACAGACTTGTCCTCATATGGACACAGAAATAAAAGAAAAACCCAAAATTATCAAAATATGTCCCCATCAACATCAAATCCATTTCAAACGGAATACCTTTAAGAACAAAAATCCCAATCAAAATTTAAAATAATTTTCCAAGGTAACAAAATCCTAATAAGTAATAAACAACCAATTTAAAACAAATTCTAAATTCACACAAATTAGAAATGTGAAAGTTTTCAAAAGGTATCGAATCTTAATAAAACAAATCAAATCTCCCAAATCAAAACCAAATCAATCTTCCAAATAAATTTAATCCACTTATATCAAATCCAAAATAATCCCAAAGATGAAATTCATTCCATAAAACAAACTTTAATAAATTCAAACTAATCTTAATCAAGTCAAATTCAATCAACAAGCTCTCAATCAGAATCTAAATCAAGTCACTAAAATATCAAATTTAAAAAAAATCCCTAATCAAATATCTGTCAAATTCAAATTTAATCTAAAGCAATCTCAAAGATTGAGGACATTAAGTCACAACCCATAAACAAGTTAAATCTCCCAAACCAAAATCAAATCAATTTCAACCAAACAAATTTAACTTAAATCAAATTAAATTTAAATAATTCACAACCAGATCCATTTCTAATAAATTCAAATCAAACCAACTCAAACCAAGTTCAAATCAAATCAAATCAAATTTAAAACATATCAAGTGTTTGCATCCCATCAAGTTTATTGGACTGTTTTTCTTATGTATGTGAATGTTTATTTTTGTGGATGTATGTCTTCTATTTCCATGGATTACTATGACGGATAATCAAGGAATGAAATTAACATCGGTTCTTCTCACCATCCAATGGGGAGAGGTCAAAAATCAATTTTCAAAGAACCTAAACAACCTTAACCTATATTTATATATATATCACAAACCTAGCTAATACTTTTATGGGATATCACCTATTTTCTTAAGAAGTCAATGTTAAAGTCAAAATCAAATCCAAATCAAATGGAAGCTGAATTGAGGTTACATCAAATGTTTATGTGGAGGAGAAGGTGAAGCAGGTAGAAGAGGCTCTTCCAACAGTACATGTACCAATGAGACTGGGGTTGATGATTTGAGTCAAAAGTAACATTCAAGTGACAAAAATCTGTGTTAGAGTCTAATGAAATTCTTTTATGAGTATGCGGCAAGAAATTATCTAAAACTTCCCAAGGACTTGCACCTATTTTCCACCCATAGCTCCAGCAGAAAATGGTGTGACTTTAGACAAATGACCGAATTATTATTTACGTATAGAAACGGGTTAATCATAAGTAACCATTCTTAACAGATCATCTAAGAGTAATTGAAGAATGAAGACTAAGAAGACCATTTCCAATAGGAATGTATATTTTGTATTGCATATAAATTGTACCATTTCGTTCATTTCATTTCTTTGGTGGAATGATCATCAGTGTTAACTTATACCCACTCATCCTAAAATCTCTGGTAATGACATTAAGTGTGTTAGATGTTATATTTTTATTTTTTACAAGTTGTAAGAGTTTTCCTGATTTCTCATGATTTTAGTTATTTTTATAAATTTTTAGAATAAAATAAAAAAATAATTCTCTATCTAAACCAATTCCAGAATGGAATTCCTTCCAAAGAATTAGCCTAAATCAATTATCTAATCTGATCATATGATCCTTTGTTGCAACGCACCGACTTGGGCATGCTAGAGCGATATTATAGCCATGTGGACCCTCTCGACAGGATTGAGTCTTTCCCACCCAAGGAGAGTTTGTACAGCAATATTTTGAGTCAACAACCTAGATCATTTCAAACCAGTCCACACTGAGATTGGGCAATCGATAACATATAGCTCGGGTCCGATTCCACTCACCTTTTGCTTTTTCCTAAGGGTGGCTCACCCATACGGGCCATACCCTTCTTGCCTAGGAGAGTGTTACTTCATTAATTAAAAAGATTAGTATCTTTTAATTTGTAGGTATTTTTTAATTTCATTAATTATGAAGTTTAAAGTTAATAGTTGTTTAATTGGTAGGTAGTTATTTTAGTTTCTATAATTAAGAAGTTTAGTCATTTGAGAACTAGTAAATGCTTTAAGTTAATAAATAGTTGTTGGTAGGTGGGATGTGTTTAGAGGAAAAATAATTTTTGAAAGGAACTTGGTGCCTTATAGAAACCTTCCATGTATCATCATTGTATTTTGATGAATAATCTAAAATTGGAAGAATAGTGTATTTTCTTTACTTTCCATTGCCTTAGTGAGTGATACATAACGCCCGATATTGGGAGCTCGTATGGAGTACCATCCGCATCAAGCACCCCAATCGGTAAACATCGTCACCAACTTGAGATCTCCGAAGAAGGTGACCATGCCCCTCACATTCCCCTAACCCCTTCATCTTCCTCCTCCCTCCTACTTCCTCCCCTACCCTAATCTTCCAACACTGATAGCTACTCTACCACTTGCAACCTTCACCACCGACAGGGTCAATGCCACTTAGAGCATCCAACACTGGGTCGACATCAATTCCAATTTACCTGAGCATCTTGTCGCATCTCCGATGTGCGTTTGCCACACACTGAGAAGCTCCTACCCTAACTCTTAGCAATAAGGGTGTTCAAGCGAATTAGAAAAATTAGTAAATCAAACTAAACTAAACCGAAATGACCAGTTCAATTCAAAGAATTGGGTGTTTAGTTTTTTTAACTGAATTAAACCGCTAGATAGTTTAGAACCGGATTGATAAGTTGGCTAACCCTGCTTGACCCAATTTCTTTATATATTATATAAGTTTTAAATATATATTATTATAAATCTATATCAAATAATACAAAAATTCTATTTATCTCTTATAAATAAAGTAGCAATCTTAATGTTAATTTTAATTAACTATCATAATTTTATTTTATTTTATTTTATTTTTATGAATAAAAAATACATATTAAATTGACAAATCAAACCAAACCAAATCAAATAGTTTCATTCGGTACAATTCATAATCGATTTGAGGTTCAACTAAATCAGTTTAGTTCAATTTCATGAAAAATGGCTCAAAACCAAACAGTGAACAGCTCAACTCAACAACAGTTGGAAAGATAAGCAACAGGTTCAGTCAAGAGCATCAAGCTGAATGGTCCCAAAATGCAATGCAAGTAGCCTATTATTCTCCTACAAGAGATGTGTATTCATGATCTTGCACACTAATTATTTGAATCATCGTTCTCGGGATATGTGTCATCTAGGTCCATCTTCCACGCCACAAGGCTGAAGGTAATCTCTGATTTTATTTTGAATTTTTGCTTTGCTTATTTTTTATGAGGTTATAAATGTTTGTGTCAAACCTAAGTTAGATTCCACTCTTTCTAATTCTTATTCCTCCCAAATTTCACTTACACACCGTATCCTAATTGTAGTTCCTAAGCAATGTCGGTCCATTACCTTCAAAATCAAGTCCGAGTACCAAGTCCCGTGAACCAATCGTGAGTGAGAATTAATTTAGAAAGTCAACTCAATCTACCCTGCATCAAGAACACTATACTATTATGCAATACCTTATTGTCAGATAGAGGTTCTGTGGTCCCAATTGTGTGATTGGTTCTTAAACTTAAGACATCAAGAATGTCTTGTATCATATCTCTATCATTTGATATTGGACTCAAAGGCTTAGTTAATATAAACTTAGTATAACCTATTATTGGAAATAGTAGCTAAATATATGAAGGCAATTTAGTATCAACAAATTATCATCCACTCTAAGCCAAGGATCGCGGGATCGGGATCGGGATCGGGATCGGTGACCACCGATCCGATCCGGATCGGGATCGGATCGGTCCGGATCGGCCGATCCTCCGGAAGAAAGGGCGTCCTGGATCGGTCCGGATCGGACAAAATTTTTTAATTTTTTTAAATCATAAAAATCCTCAAAAAATCAGAAAAAATCAGGAAAAATCATAGAAATAAAAAAAATAAAAAATAAAAAATAATGTGGATGACATTCTATCAAATAATGTCATACAACGTAAGTTCCTTTCAAGAAACTATCATATAAGTATAAATTATTATATAAAAGAGAGAGAGAAGAGAGTTAAAATAGATCTTTATGTAAATTTAAGTATATAATATATATTTATGATTATGAATCTTCTATATATGTGATAGTATAAGTGATAGTGAAATATATTAATATGTTTACACTATCATCAGCAGGACGCAGAAAAATTATTTTTATGGTGGTAAAGGGAAGGGGAAAGAAGGGATCGGACCCCCCTAAATTTACCTGTTTAGGGGGGGATCGGCCAATGTTTAAGGTGGATTGTTGGGGGAAGGGGTCAGGGGGAGCCACAGACGATGAAGGGGAGGGGGGAAGTGAGAATGAGGGGTGGAAAGGGGGAATCGGTCCGATCTCCCCTTATTGGGGGATCGGACCGGAAAATGGTCCGGAATCGGTTCCTGAATCGATCCGATTCTGGACCCTTCCGGGTTCTAGGGAATCGGTCCGGATCGACCGATTCCCGGATCGATCCACCTGGATCGGTCCAGGATCGACCGATCCGGTCGATTCAGACCGATCCAGCCGGGACTCCCGATTGGATCGGTAGTTCGGGCTGGAATCGGATCGGTGGGTACCGATCCGATCCAAGAATCGGCCGATCCCGATCCGTATCGGCCGATTCTGCAATCCATGCTCTAAGTATCATACAAGAAAATACCTCACAAAGTCATAATCAGAAAATCTCTAACCAAAGTAGATTAGATCAAGAGAAAATGTTCTTCGAGAGAATCTGTACATAAATATAACTTTATAAGAGCTCTATATTGACTTAGACGTATTAGTCATGCCAAATATATAGACTCTGGGATATAATGAGAGAGAGATTATAGAGATAGAAATGTCCAATATATTCACGTCCATGGTACTATTTTTCTTAATTATAAAATAATTAACTTATTAAATTCAAAAGAGTTTTAAGGTTAGATCACAACCAACTTAATATTAAACCTAGAGGATCACACACAATAGCTAGCCAAACTGGCGATAAAGGATTAAATATTAGATTTCTAATTAATCCAAATTAAATTGTTATGGGTTAACTGGGTTTGACCTAGATTAAAGATATTAATTAATAAAATATATTCATTAATAATTGGGTCAATCCACTATTATAACTCATTAGAGTTCTAAATTCAAAATATAAAGATGAAATGAGCCCCATAGCCACCATAAGCCATAGTTGTCAAGGCAACCAAGGCTATCAAGGCGACACAGTACCGCCATGGCACCTTGGCGATAAGACGAGGCATTGGGCGACGTCTTTTTTTATATAGTAAAATGGATAAAATAACAAATATATATGTAAAAAAAGATGCGAAATAACTTTAACACCATGCAAATCAATTAATAATGTGGGAAGTGCATAGTTACATAGACTAAATAACTTAACAAATTAGTTAATTTTACTATTTAAATTCTATTAACTATTAGTAAACACTTAAGAAATTATCTTAGCGTAGCTATTATTTCATTAAAATGTTAATTTATAGTCAAATTAACTATTAGAACTAGTTGTTTTTACTCCAAAACAACTTAATTATGTGATATTGACACTTAATTAGCATTATTTATTATTAAAATATATAAAATAGTTATTTAAGGCAATGGACGCCTAGGTGCCCATCGCCTTGCCCCCTCTAGAGGCACCTTGTCGCCTAGGCGACGCCTTAAAAATAATGCCATAAGCATAGTTGGTAAAGCGACAATGTGCCCAAGACATTCAAGTTTGTTAATTCGACTTGGGTGACAAGGTGACCATTTAGGCACAATACAATTAGATGTTTATATATAAATATATACACACACAAAGAAACATATATATAATTAAATGTCAATATTATGTATGTTTATGTACACATACAAACATATACATAAATATAATTATATGTAGATGTTATACTTGAGTATGTATCTTTATGTATGCATAAATGTAAATGTGATGTTATTTATGTAATTATGTATGTGTGGATATATATATTTTAGGAAAGAGTTAATCTCAATAAACTAAGTAAGAGAAAGAGAAAATAGGGTTATAAAAAAATTTATAAATTTTAAGCATATAACATATATTTATAATTAAAAACTTTAAACATATCTAATAGTATAAGTGATTAAATGAGAGTGAAAATTGTTAATTTGTTTACACTCATTAAATGGGCCCCATGAAGAAAATTTTCTTAGTCACGTGGAAAGATCTAAGATGCCTAACCCAAGCACCCTAGTTAGACACCCCTACAAAAGTGCTTGGCACCTAGGTGCCCTAGGTGTAAGCCTTGATAACTATGACCGTGAGCTAAGCCATGATGCTCCTCTCTATTCTCTATCTCTCCCACATCAATGGTAACCCCAGCCACCAGGACATCCAAAGTCGACCCGCACATCGAAAAGTGTGTGAGGAGATCATCTATGAGTCTATTGTGTGAATACCACTAGAGGGAGTGTGAGTGCTCCTAGGTGTCACAGAGATCTTTTTGCATCAAGCTATGGAGATGGTCTTCGTGCGGTAAGTTTTGATCCTCATGATCCACACTGACTTCCAATCTAACCTGGTCTACGTGAAAATCTAATTTAGATAGTTTTTAAATTTTTGTTACACCTGAGATCGGGCAAGATTTATTTCCCAATAGCAGCACCCATGGAGTCCCTTCCTAGCCTCCTTCTCCAATCATAGCAGCAAGGTAGGCCGGGCCAACCTTTCTCTTCTCCTCCTCCGGTCACAAATGAAGCCCAACTCAGCCTTCCTCCTCCTCTCATTGTGACATGAAGGAGTCCCTTTTCCATTCTCATTTGGGTGAGCATTGAGGGACTGATGCGCAGGGTCACTATCAAACCTCTTTCCCAGCATTCTTCATTCTTCTTCCCTAATGGTGTTCACGGACAGTCTGTTCTGTCATCTTCCTCTCCTGAGACACAGCCTGTGAGAGCTAAAGGAGCTGCAAGAAGGCAGACAGCAGATTCACTGCAGTTGGTCAGACAGCCTGCAGGTGGTCTTCTTCTTCTTCGTTGGTGCTGAAGTGCCACCAAATCAGATCAGGTCTTTCTCTTCAGTCCTTGCAGTAGTCGGTCAGTTGGCCTTCTATTCTTCTCCTCTATGTTTCTTCTTTCTTTGTTGGTTTTTCTGGCGCTATAGGTTCGGGCTTACAGCCACGGCAGCCCCTTCATTCACCCTCGGCAGGGCACAACAGAAGGAGATGCTCCCATTGCCACACTAGTGATTGCTGTGATCTTCCCAGTGCACAGGAGCAGTGATCTGCAGGAGCCAACGGCAGTGAAGAAGGTGTCCATTTTGGTCCTTGCCTCACCCCTAATAGAGATGCCACCCCTCTTCTTTTTGTAAGTATGCAGCCAGCAGTTCAGGGCCTCAGGGGAAGTCATCGGCCTGTCCTTTTTATGTTGGTATTTGCAACCTGATATGTTGAACTTAGGTCAGGCGGGATCGCTACTTAAATAACATTAAACTTTTAAATCTCAATGATTTGTCATTTGACTCCTTAAAGAGTCATCATATGAGCCCAGCTGTTGGACCATGGAGAAATGGACTTCGAACGAACTGAATGACAGGTGGACTAATTGGACGTGCTGGATTAGCATTGACTGTCTTAATATCACAACACATTCAACTGGAATTTCTTGGATGGATGTCAATAAAAAAAATCAGGGGTTAACAGAATCAAACCAAAATTTTGAATAATATGAAATTGACCAGTTTATGACATAAATAAATACATGACCATTCGGAAAGGGAGTGATTAAGAATAATTTTCAGACTACTAATTCAACTGATAGCTTCAATTTAGTTATTTGCATATTTTCCTCACCCTCTACCTTATTACTCTTTCACCTGTCTTTGAGCTTCCTATCTATGTTTAAAGTTCTCAGTCTCAAAACTAGATACTATGTTTTGCATGCCATCCTGGTGCTAAGGTCAAGCTAGTATTCTCTGTAAGCTCCAACTAAATCAGATGTCTTAAGAACAGAAACTAACTAATCACACTTAGATCATTCAGAGGTTAGCAAATCAGAGATTACCCAGAATCATTAACACATCCAAGTCATAGAGCTCTTCACTAAATTGTGCTGGAAAGTATGCTAAAGCCTAGCTCTTACCCCATTAAAAAAAGTTGAATAATAAAGAGTGTCTCTGTGTTGGCAAATTCATATTTGACAGCTCCTGCTTCATACCAGAGTGGAAGGTTTTTTATTCCCGTCACACGGAGAAACTGCAAAAGATATGAACTCCATCAAGTAACAATATATAAAAATATCAAAATTTAAGCCCTAAACAACTACAAAATGTGAGAACACAAGATTCTACAACATCAAAAAGCAGTATGTTTTTTGCTTTTGTGCATATATTGATGGAGGGAGAGTAATTTTGAAACAAGTTTGTTCTTTTGGAAATTATACCAAAGGCATATATATTCCTTTATTCTATCGTAGGCTCTAAAAGTTTCAGAGATAACAGTTCAATAGAACTAAAACAACCTATTTATGATATTCAAAGCATTATATGACTTCACTGATACCATGCATTATAACTTTTTAATACTGTATGGTTTCCTATGTAAATAAGATAAGAATAAAAAGCTATAATTTGTCCATATGTCAAGTGGACACATGCCAGGGTGGGACATGGCATACCCTGAGTTCATAGTTGTCAAGACGGCCAAGGCGATCAAGGCAACATAGTACCGCCTTGGCGCCTTGGCGATAAAGCGAGGTGTTAGGCAACGCCTTGTTTTATATAGTAAAATAAATAAAATAACAAAGATATATGTAAAAAATGATGCAAAATAACTTTGACACCATGCAAATCAATCAATAATGTGGGAAGTGCATAGTTACATAGACTAAATAACTTGACAAATTAGTTAATTTTACTATTTAAATTATATCATCTATTAGTAAACACTTAAGAAATCATTTAACCCTATCTATTATTTCATCAAAATGTTAATTTATAGTCAAATTAACTATTAAAACTAGTTGTTTTTACTCTAAAACAACTTAATTATATGATATTGACACTTAAATAGCATTATTTATTATTAAAATAAATAAAATAGTTATTTAAGGCAATGGGCACCTAGGCGCCCATCGCCATGCCCCCTCTGGGGACACCTTGTCGCCTAGGCGTCGCCTAGGTGTCGCCTTGAAAACAATGCCTGAGTTCAATACAGGGTAAACAGGGTTTGTGCAACCTAGTTGTCCTTTCAACCAATGGGCCGCTGTCAGTTGCAGGACAAGATAAAAGATCAAACACGATAAAAGTGAAAGTGTGAACCAGATGGATATTCTACTACAGCATAAGAGAAGCTTCTAACAATTATTTCCTGCAAATAATGCACCATAATGCTCTGTCTTAGGTTGGTGTGAAAGAACTTTTACTGAATTGCTGAAGCACTAAGCAACTAACAAAGAAACAACACAAACCATAGAACCCTACCAAATTCTTCAAGAACCAGCCAGTCTTTGTTTGAATGAAGCATTGCAAGTCAGAAGATATACCATAACTCTCAGCTGGTATACATAATCTATTAAATTTCTGACAATTGTTTCATTGGAGACTCCTTGAGTGATAAGATTCCTTCTCCAATTGAAACAAGTAGATACCTTAAAAAAACCAACACATAAAAGTTTCATGTCTTGTTGTTTTATAGTTGTTTTCTTCATGCTATTAAGAAATAGTACCTAGTTAGTAGAAAGAAGCGGAAGAAGCTGCAAAAATGTGAGAAGTTTTTTGAAAAATGTCATCCATTCTGCATCAATGTAGATGGCCAACTTCAGGTTAATTCTATTTGTAGAACTTAGAGCATTGCTCTCGTTTGAACCTAAAACATGACATCCAGTAGATCCATCACAAGCAGCAAATGAAGATTCATCTGGAATCACAATGATGCTAGATGTAGATAAGGTGTTGCATATATTAGCACTCTTCATAAGCATGCATTTCTTGCTTAAAATTGTTTGAAACATGCTCCGCCTATAAGGCAGTTTACAAAAGAAAATTTGCTAGGCAGGAATGTCGATGAAAAGGAATCAGATGCTCTAATTTCGGGGCACTGAACCGATTAGTCTAAGAAGATCAACCTATCTTACATCGGTGAGGAGAATGCCCGCGACTCCAGCCATGGCGAAGCGGCAGTGCACAAGCTCCGCCTGCACGTACCATCTTAAGCTCTCCGGATCCTCACCAAGGCCCAGAGGGTCGAAGCCGAAGTCTCCAGCAAGACTACAGCGTCAACGATGGGCAAAGGAAACGATGCAAGGAGAAAATTCCCATTAGCATCAACATTTGGAAGGTTAACAGCCAAACGGCGCAGTAAAAGAACAAAGATGGAGAGGATGGAATCATCGGAAGAAGAGCAGGAGCACGGACGTGCCATCAAGGTGAGAGGGCGGATCAAGTCCGGGGAGCCAAGTGGGCCGCTGCTGAGCTTGGGCGGCGATCGGGAGGAGACAACCAACTCGGCGTGACTTCCCCCACTTCTGCGAGCACGGGGATGTGGAGGTGGAGGCGGCACCAGTGCGGGGCGGCAGTAAAGGTCCGGCGGCCTGGTGGCCTGCCGTCGCGCTGGCCACGAACTCCATCTCACCGGCTCACAGGTTTGGCGATAATAACCAGAGCAGCCACCACATAAAGGTGACTGGCGCCTATGCGGGAGACCGAGTAAAGGGAGCGGATGATCTCAATTTCACGGTGAAAAGAACAATTTCAATCCTCGATAAAAACGGTCATAACTTATTATTGTCAGTAATAAATTATATTAGGTTTAATAAATAATTAAAATATTAATAATAACTTAATTATAATTTAATTATTTATATTTTAAATTCATAAATATTAATGAACGATTGACATTTTACTAACTCGTTTTTAAATCTAATTCAATGATAATGATAATTCAACTATTTTTAATAAAGATTCTGAGCTGCTACTAAATCGTCGTGAGCTGTGATTGTTTTTTATTGAGAACTGAAATTGTTCTCTACGTCAAAGAATTGAAGTGATTCAAACTCTTCGCAGGAAAATGAAAATTACGTATCTGTTTCGATGGAGCACTTTTGACCGGTTATGGATACGAGTTCGGATCTTTGCTGGGATAAAATTATTAAATTAAATCATAACACAAATATATAAAAGTACCCGCTCTTGCACCAAAGAGCAACATACAAAGAACCCTGTCGGAAAAAGATGAACATTGCCGATGATGTCATTCCAGTCGCACACAAGCGAATTTTAAATTTATAAACTAACTTTTGACACGTATAGACTAAAAATGACGTGTGGTTTGATCTATTCCACTTAAATCTAAAATTTATGTTTACGGGGTGTTTGGTTGCGTGATAACGTATGTTTTTATTTTAAATTTTGAAAAATGTAAGGAAAAGAGTCTGGAGAATACGTTTGGTCCATCTTTTTATTTTTATGTTTAGAAAACATTTTCACGATTATCACATTGTAAAGAAAAAAAGAGGTATATACCCCTTTTTTTAAAAAAAAACGATCTCGCCTTTTACCCGCACAAACCCTCGATTCGTCCTGATGCCCCCTTCTCACCGGAGCAGAAGTCGTCCCCACGGCGGGAGGTCCAGCTGCAGGACCCCCGCCCCACCCCGCTCAAGGTCCCCAAGGACTCCCACAAGATCCGGAAGCCCCCCGTCACCCCCTCCCACCCGCCACACCCCCAGCCGCAGCCCCCCCCCCCGCGCCACCGTCATCATCTATGATGTCTCCCCCAAGGTCATCCACACCGACCCGGGCAACTTCATGTCCCTCGTCCAGCGCCTCACCGGCCCCTCCCCTACCTCCCTCCATCCTCCGGCCGCCGCCGCCGCCGTCACCTTCAGCCCCGGCCCCGGCCCTGTCTCCCCCGCCACCCGATTAGCTGTATTCGAGAGGACTTGCATACCGCCCAACCCCCACAGGAACGCGGCCGCTACTCCCGCCACCGCTGCGGGCTACGGCTGCGACCTGGCGGAGCATCTGGACATAGACATCGCGGCGGCTTTCGAAACGAATCGGAGAAGCGGCCTCCTCCTGGTCCCGGTGCCCTCTTTGCCCCTTCCTCAAGAGCTGGCGGCGGCGGTGGCGGCACATCCCCAGCTATTCTTTGCGGCAGCAGCAGCGACAGCCTCCTCCTAGCCCTCTGTTTATGCGGCTTGACCCGATTGTCGACCGGAGCGAGGACGAGGACATGATCTGCAGTGCATATTTGGAACAGATCAGCTGGAAGGATCTTCTTCCTAGCTCCTTCGTCTTGCCCGGCGAAGTCAAACAAGGCGGATGGATGGCAAGTAGAATGTGACCGGTGGGCCGTGCGGGCGGCGGAGGCATCTTCCCGATTCTAACATTTCGGGCTATTCAGCCGGCGGTCTTCGGTAGTAGTAATCCTCTTCGTCACTGTGATTCGCCAAAGAGAATGTGATGCACATATCCTGTTTGCGTATATGCTCCGCCGAGACGAATCCGCCCCCTTTCTCTCATACGATACAGCCGACCCCTGATAGTCTCGACTGAAATCCAAAACTTTTTTAGGGTCCGTTTGGTTATCCATAAAAATAAAATCAATGAAAACATTTTTCATGAAGTACCTTTTCCAAAGAAATTGAAAACATTATTTACCATTTGGTTCCTTGTAATTCATTTTCCTTGAAAATATTTTCAGTCATTTGGTTGTCCGTAAATTATTTTTACGAAAATATTTTCAATCGTTTGTTCATCCGTAAATCTATTTCAATGATTTCATATATTACAATTTCCTATTATTTTTATTATTATTATTTTAATAAACCATTGAAATATTCAAATTTTACCCTGAAAATTCATAAGATATAAAAACTGCTCCAAATTCATTGATTGTTATTGGAATAAGACCTTGTTTATCTCGTTAAAATTTCAAACAAAACTATCGAAATATTCAAATTCAAATAAAATTTATAGGACGTGACCAAGGAGGATGCTCGTGGGTCTTTGGTTGCATGATAACTTTAAATTTTAATAACAAGTTTTATTAAAATAAATATTTAATAAAATGTATATAATATGTATTTTAATAAAATGTGTTACACGTCCTGTAAATTTTATTTGACAATAATTAAAAATATATATTTGTATGAAAAAAATACGTCCTAGATTAAAAAAAAGAGGTAAGACCATTTTTTTTTCACGGCTCCCCAACATTTTACTTTATTTTTTGTTTACACACGGTCCTTACTCTTTTTGTTGTCATATCTTCTTTAACTGTCTAAGATTCTTATGTTAATAAATAAATTTAACATTAAAATTGTATAACCATTGTTGTGCAACCAAACATGTCACGCCCCGGATTTTCGTACACGCTGCGGAATTAATCTGGCGACGAGACCGGGGAAATAAACCCCTTAACTACGTCGGTTTGGAAAATTGAGGACTAACCCAAGATCCATTACATAATTCAAATAAGTCCATTGGCCAGGAGCATGAGAACCATGCCTTGGGAACACATCAAGATATACCACGAGCAAGAGGACCATGCCTTGGGTAGCAAAACACGTATACCACGAGCATGAGGACCATGCCTTGGGCACACATCAAGATATACCACGAGCATGAGGACCATGCCTTGGGTAGCAAAACACGTATACCACGAGCATGAGGACCGTGCCTTGGGTAGCAAAACATGTATACCACGAGCATGAGGACCGTGCCTTGGGTATTCAGAATTCTCAATTTGTGCAGTTGCATATCATAATCAACCTGCTTAATACAAATCATTCATTTCACCAAGCATTTTAATAGCAAGACTAACATGATGCATACATTCGATATACCATTGGAACCAAAATATCATTATCTAATCAAGATTAATCAAGATCAATACATCACATACGTACAAACATGATTTCAAAATAATTCAGTAATTCATCACAAATTTACTAATCAAAGAAATAATGCAAAATGCTTTTACCGTATACACTTGATTATTTATTGAATCATATTTAAATCACCGCCATACATCTAGATTAGTATTCGGCAAACTTTCTATATCATTGTAAAGATAAATAAAAAATACCATAACAAGTTTGGGGACACACTACCCGAACGGCGCGGGAAGAAGGAACAAATGGTGCTAAGGTGCTGGTGTACGGTAGATGAAGGCGATGTCGACGGGGACGGCGTGCGACGATGAGACAGGGTGCAGGGGCGCAGCGCATCTGTACGCAGAGAGAGAGAGAGTACAGAGAGAAGGAGAGAGGGAGACATCGAGTGGGTAACGGGGGTGCGCAAACGCGGGCTCGGGGGAGCCGTGCGGTGGTAGAGGAGGCACCTAGAGAGAGAGAGAGAGAGAGAGAGAGAGAGAAAGCAGGACGAGGGTTGGGGGTTGCCGCGGACGAAACAGAGGAGAGAGAGAGGGTGAGGCAGAGTCAACGATGGAGGGTGAGGTGACGACGGAGGGGGCGCGTGCGCGGCTGCGCCGGAGGGAGAGAGAGACGACGAGAGGGAGGGCCGGGTGCGTGTGCCGCGCCGGACGGTGGCAGCGCGAGAGAGAGACGGCGACAGGTGGTCGGGTGG
The DNA here is from genome assembly GCA_036172225.1 of Cryptocoryne crispatula var. balansae. Taxonomy (NCBI): domain Eukaryota; kingdom Viridiplantae; phylum Streptophyta; class Magnoliopsida; order Alismatales; family Araceae; genus Cryptocoryne; species Cryptocoryne crispatula. The sequence goes on from CM069921.1 coordinate 39,700,827, forward strand.
TCGCGAGCGCGAGTGCCGCCGGCGGATGGCGGCAGCGCGCGAGAGAGAGGGAGAGCCTCGGGGGGAGAGAGAGCAGGACGAGGGCACGGGCGACGGCCGCGGTGGCGACCGCGGGAAAGAGAGAGGGAGACGGCGGAGGCGAACGGCGGCAATGCCTCGCGGCGGCGAGGCGGCATCGGCGACGGATGGCCGAGGCTCGGGAGAGAGAGAGAGAGTATGAGGGTGCGCCCGACGATGGCGGCTGGGTGGGTGGCCGCAGGAGGAGAGAGAGAGATTAGACAGAGTCGAGGGGGGGGAAGAGGCGGTGCCGGGGAGAAGGTTCGAGAGAGAGGGGGGTTGAGGCGGTGGGATTTTTTTTTTCTTCTAAAAACCAGGATATTACATTCACCACCCCTTAAAATAAATTTCGTCCCCGAAATTTCTAATCAAGACTTATTAGAAAAAGGTGAACATGAGAATATCTACACTCTCCATCTAATCTATCTATCTAACTATCTCCTTTCCACAAATTTAATCGCCTATTCATCATCTACTAATTCCAAACTCTAAACCTTATCTACTGATCCATGTCAAATTATCGACTCTTTCTAATCCAAACCGATTACATAAACTCGGGCTAGTCAAAATAGACCTTAAGGCCGAGTTCATGCTCTGATACCAAGCTGTCACGCCCCGGATTTTCGTACACGCAGCGGAATTAATCCGGCGACGAGACCGGGGAAATAAACCCCTTAACTACGTCGGTTTGGAAAATTGAGGACTAACCCAGGATCCATTACATAATTCAAATAAGTCCATTGGCCAGGAGCATGAGAACCATGCCTTGGGAACACATCAAGATATACCACGAGCAAGAGGACCATGCCTTGGGTAGCAAAACACGCATACCATGAGCATGAGGACCATGCCTTGGGTAGCAAAACACGTATACCACGAGCATGAGGACCATACCTTGGACACACATCAAGATATACCACGAGCATGAGGACAATGCCTTGGGTAGCAAAACACGTATACCACGAGCATGAGGATCGTGCCTTGGGTAACAAAACACGTATACCACGAGCATGAGGACCATGCCTTGGGTATTCAGAATTCTCAATTTGTGCAGTTGCATATCATAATCAACCTGCTTAATACAAATCATTCATTTCACCAAGCATTTTAATAGCAAGACTAACATGATGCATACATTCGATATACCATTGGAACCAAAATATCATTATCTAATCAAGATTAATCAAGATCAATACATCACATACGTACAAACATGATTTCAAAATAATTCAGTAATTCATCACAAATTTACTAATCAGGAAATAATGCAAAATGCTTTACCGTATACACTTGCTTATTTATTGAATCATCTTTAAATCAATGCCATACATCTAGATTAGTATTCTGGCAAACTTTCTATATCATTGTAAAGATAAATAAAAATACCATAACAAGTTTGGGACACACTACCTGAACGGCGCGGGAAGAAGGAACAAATGGTACTAAGGTGCTGGTGTACGGTAGATGAAGGCGATGCCGACGGGGACGGCGTGCGACGATCACACGGTGCACCGGTCCGGGCGCCGGGCCGGCATAAGCCGGCGCACCTCTACACAGAGAGAGAGAGAGTACAGAGAGAAGGAGAGAAGGAGACATCGAGTGGGTAACGGGGGTGCGCAAACGCGGGCTCGGGGGAGCCGTGCGGTGGTAGAGGAGGCACCTAGAGAGAGAGAGAGAGAGAGAAAGCAGGACGAGGGTTGGGGGTTGCCGCGGACGAAACAGAGGAGAGAGAGAGGGTGAGTGCGAGTCGACGATGGAGGGTGAGGCGACGACGGAGGGGGCAGCGCGCGGCTGCGCGGGAGGGAGAGAGAGACGACGAGAGGGAGGGCCGGGTGCAGGTGCTGCGCTCGGACGGTGGCAGCGCGAGAGAGAGACGGCGACAGGTGGTCGGGTGGTCGCGAGCGCGAGTGCCGCCGGCGGATGGCGGCAGCGCGAGAGAGAGGGAGAGCCTGGGGGGAGAGAGAGCAGGACGAGGGCGCGGCGACGGCTCGCGGTGGCGACCGCGGGAAAGAGAGAGGGAGACGGCGGAGGCGAACGGCGGCAATGCCTCGCGGCGGCGAGGCGGCATCGGCGACGGATGGCCGAGGCTCAGAGAGAGAGAGAGAGTATGAGGGTGCGCCCGACGATGGCGGCTGGGTGGGTGGCCGCAGGAGGAGAGAGAGAGATCAGACAGAGTCGAGGGGGGGGGAAGAGGCGGTGCCGGGGGAGAAGGTTCGAGAGAGGGGGGGGGTTGAGGCGGTGGGATTTTTTTTTTTTTTTCTAAAAACCAGGATATTACAAAACATCCTAGACAAGCATTGGAGCATCATAATGTGCCTATGGTACGACAAATAATAAAGTTGGCTATTCCATGGAGTACAGAAACATAATAATCCTGAGATCAAGATCTCACCTGTGTGCAAAAATAAAGTTGGGTACTCCAAAAAGACCATTATCCAGCTGGTAGTGACAATAAAGCCCACCTTGCTCTTTAAAGCTACTACCCCCCCCCCCCCAAAAAAAAGAAGCTAAAAGGATAGGTGAAAACAGAAGAAGCATATGTAGATTCACTGAGGAAACTTTTGTCCTGGCATCTTAGTAGAACAGAAATGAACAACTTTGAGCTGTACGCTCAGGCTGCTCTCTTTCCTTGAGCCTACTTGGCTTCTCGGCTGTGAAGCAACGTTTGGACCAAGGCAGTAAATGTGAAAAAAGAGTCCATGTAAGCGCTACATAAGTTCTTTGAAGAAGAAATTTAAACAACGGTATTGAGACATTCTTTTGATCATCTCTTTTTCCAATGTGACAGAAAATAGCAAAACATTTTCCCTAGTAAAGGAAATGATAAATTGCAGGATATTATAGCAAGGTAATAGAAACAAAGGAAGAAACAAGATGAAGCAGAGAATGGCCTATAAAGTGGAGGAGAACCAGAAGAAAAGCACCCTTTAAAGAAAAGGGAAGAAAAGATTACCACTAGATGGCATAGCTCCACTTGCGAATGATGAGAATAGCCCTCGGAATATCCTGAACACTGCAACATCTACTGTTGAAGATTTTATCTTTATCATCCGTACTCCTCCAAGTGGCCCATTACAATACCATTCAAACAAAATATCAGCACAAATTTTCATTAGATCTATGACAACCTTTCCATAGGTTTAATTGCTGCCAATCGATCATTCCTTCAGCAAGTGATGGCTTGTCCAACCAAGCAACATTAACCAATTTAAAAAATAATTTCAAATGCACCTAAATTGTATCACAATGGAGGAATAAGGGATCCAGAAGGAACAAACTAAAAATGTCTAGACAACCAGACCATACCATTAAAAAGGATCATATGTATACTGTTTTCTTAAGGCATCAACTAGGCACTGCCTAGGCAACTAGGTGTTCCTCACCTCCCAAGGTGTGGTGGTGCCTAAGCGAGCAGCCAATAAGCACTTGCCTTACCCGTACACCACAATGCCATACAAAATGGAAACAAATGGAGAAAACAAAAAGGAAAAACAGCTTCTTCAAGAGATACGGTTTGCTTCTGCAGGACCTCCAGCTTCTAGAATGGTTTGGATGTAGACGTTTCTACATCTGAAAATACAAAAAAAAGGAGGCACAGGCATTAGATCTCACAGCTTAGTTGTTTTAAGGACTTGACATATATACACGCAAAATTAGATCTGTCACAGGCATTATCTCAAGAGAGATATGTATCATGTACATTCAAACATATATACCGCACTACACATGCACGATGCAAAGCTAATTTTACTTACGTTATATATAATATGAATATTAGCAACTAGTATAATTAGAGTAGATGCAATTTTTATTACCTCTCAAGTGCATTGCACTTCCAAGTACCCGACAGCTAGTTGAATGCAAATTTTAATTTTGATTGGTCACTAGCATAATTTTTCTTCGCACTTCACCAACATAGACCCTCCATTCCACTAAGATTGCTATATGCCTGAAACAAGAAAATGGAGAGTGAAATCACAAAAGTAGAGTAGGAAACATGATCTACTCAAACATAATCAAAGAATATATTGACAAGTTGTGAAAATAGATGTTTGACCTTAAAGTGGACCATAACCAAAAAACTCTTCCAACCATTTTTGACGTAGAGCATCACTTCTAGCAAGAAAAGATCTTGCTTGTATCTCATTTTCAAGAAGATGATCAAAAGCTTTTACCAACTCTATCTCATCATAACCTTTGCATCCCATCACTTCTGCATATAATTCTTTTGATATATCACGATTCCTACTCTTTGAGATGGCTGAAGCTAACTCACCAATTTTATTTGCCAAATGATCAAACTTTAAATCTAGCTCTCTCTTTCTCTTTCCTCCACCCCCTTTCACTTGTTGGGAAGTAGATTGAGTATCTAAGCTCCTAGATGGTGTAGTTTCCGCTGTATCCTCATTAATATTTATAGATATCCCTATGCCTTCCACATCAACCATGGGATCAGCCATAGCTCGAGAAAAACTCCCAGTCGCCTGATCATCTCCACAAATGGCCACTAATTCTTCATATAAGTTAATAGGTTTATTCAAATATGGTTCATCCTTTGAATGTGCCTACAAAAATAAAAAACAAATAAGTTAAATATAAACTTGCAACACAATTTAAATAAATGATGAAAATACCAAAGAAACTTACGTGAATATATTCATTAAATGCATCTTCATCCATGGTTATTATCTTCTTGTCATTATCCCAACCAACTCCACTCAAATCTTTCAATCTCTTGATGGCAATGTATTTTGTTTTCAATGTTCTTAAATGATTCTCTACATTATTATTAGAACAATTCACCTTAAACTTCTCACTAACTGCACGAGCAGTAGCCACAAAAGCTAGTCTCTTGAAAGACTTGTCTACTTTCATCCCATTGCTAACTTGTTCCATCAAACACTTCTGTAAATATTTTGACATGCTACTTGTCCATCTAAAATTGTTGCTACCTTTCTTGTATGAGGTGGTTTCTTGAGATTGAAGACTATCAATCCTAATGAAACTACAAGATATTTCACATCAAACAAAATAAATTTTCATCTGAACAAACATATATAAGGAGAAGTCATTTCATATAAACATACATTGTTTAGACCATGCAAAATAGCTTATCCAACATAAAAGGAAAAGTCATGCACATAACTAACATAAAAGGAAAAGTTGTTCACATAAACCCAAGGATCGCGGGATCGGAATCGGAATCGGGATCGGTGGGTACCGATCCGATCCGGATCGGATCGGATCGGACCGATTCCGACCGATCCAATGGAAGAAAATCGATCCAGAATCGCTAAGCAAAAAAAAAAAAAACGATCCGATTCCGATCCGATCCGATTCCAGACCGATCCGGACCGATTCTGGCCGATCCTGGCCGATCCGACTAGAATAGCAAAAAATGAAAAAAAATGATTCGATTCCGATTCCGATTCCGATCCCGACCGATTCGGCCGATCCGATTCCGATTCCGATCCGATCCCGACCGATCCAGCCGATCCCGACCGATTCTGTCGGAACTTTTTTTCGGATCGGTCCTTCAGCCAAGAATCGGATCGGCAATGGCCGATCCGATCCAGGAATCGGCCGATTCCGATCCGGATCGGCCGATTCCGCGATCTATGCATAAACCATTACATAAATACAAATTACATAATATACGCATGCCACATTTCATTTGCCATTCTATCTCTCATAGATACCCATACTGCATTGTCTTCTCTTTCTTCTCTTCTTGTCCTATGTTGTGACCTCACTTGAGTAGAAAACCCTTCTGTCTCTATCTCGGTAAGCAACTCATCATTTGGGTTCAACCCTAAAATAAAATTGTGCAATATGCAACATACAAGGACAAGCTCTACTTGTGTGGTAAATGGAAAACATGGAGCTTCATTAATGATACGAAAACATCTCTTCAAAAGGCCAAAAGCTCGTTCCACAGTGGTTCTCAAAGAGGAATGTCGAAGGTTAAACAACTCCTTATTAGTAGGGGTGTAATCACCAAAATGCTTGAGATGATATCGGACACCACGATAAGGAGATATAAAACCGGGCCGTGTGGAATAACCAGCATCAACAAGAAAATATTTTCCTACAAACAAAAATAATTTTATAATGAGATTTATAATATACATATGCAAACAACGTCAACATGATCATAAATTTAAAATAATATTACCATTTGGCACTTTAAGCCCATTTTGCCTTTGAAGTGCATCTTTTAAAACAAGCATTTTAAAACAAGCATATCATGTGCTGAACCCTCCCAACCAGCTAAAACATAGGAAAATGTAAGATCAAATCGAACATCAGCTAGTACATTTTGCGTTGGTTTGTTTGCTTTACCACGAAATCTTGCAACAATATCAGATGGAACTGATGCTAAAATATGAGTACCATCAATGGCACCAATACAATCCTGTTTTGTAACTAAAATTTGTTAGCATCTATTAAAAATTATTATTAAGAATAAATACAATCAATTAATAATTACCTTAAACCACGGCCAATAAATCTCTCTGTTTTGAATCTCATTTGGTATAGATCCATCCGGTGGGTGTATGTAATCATTGTGCAATTGTCGAATAGCCTTTAAAACTTGATTAAAATAATGACTAACGGTCTCTCCAGAGTCCAGAGCGATGATAATTTACACTCATGACTCCATTTCTCACATTATGTGCTATCGTATGTAAGAACATTAACAACTGTTCTTGTACAGTAACATGAATGGTGTCATGTAGCAAGTTCTTTCGACGCACAACTCCACATAATTGATAAAATGTCATCCTATTCATCCTTATCATCTTTATACACATTGTGTCATCTACACCGATAATACTATGCATGTATTTTCTTCTAATCTCATTTCGTTTGTTATAAGAGAACCTTGGAATACTTTCTATTTCCTTATCCTCTTTGTTAAATTTTATAAGAATTTCAAGTGCCCCAACACATGTTGCTAAAGCTCCCACAACTGCAGCATCAACTTCATCCTCATACGTGAAATTATTGGCCTCCATCTATAAATTAAAATGATAAAAGTGAAAACAAATTATGACAATGACTACAACAAAGATTAACAAGAAGAAAGTCACATGCTCTCAATTATCTTTGAGCTCTACTGTATATCTACATGAGATTATTTTTACAACTTCATATAGCAGTCAAACCAATAGATTAATTAATAGTCTGATCCCCATGGTGTCCACGGGAATGCAACTTCTCTAGTCCAGAATATATATGATCCAAATATTATATAAGCACAGAGCCAGTCACACAAATATTATATAGCCAGACGATCGTATGTACCATCGTAATGAGTGATGACTAATCCTATACATCATGACTAGCTACCCATCTAGACATTAAAAAGTCAGAAATTGGTTTTGCACATAGTATTTCTTGTTGAATACTTATTCTGTTACAATATTTTATTGGTTGTATTTGTGGAGAAAAGGGTTGGGGATGCATGCCTTTTGCTCCCTGCCACCTACGTTGGGGACTAATAGTCTAGTTCAGTATTTGTTTGGGATTACATTTTTGATAAACCATGTTTCTTAATCTTTCTCCAAATATTTGAAGGGAGAGGTTACTTTGGTAGGTGAATCAGTACCTAGTATAATCGGTGGAAGTAGAATATGATACTATTAGCAGCATCCACAAATTCATAATTAAAGTTGGCGATCAAGATGCATATGTGGCATCTTAAAGCATCACCAATTTAAATGGACAAATTAGACAACAGAGGCCTATTATTAAAAGCAAAAATTCTTCACCCACATATGAAGGTATGATAATAAAGACATTCGTGAGTATCCAGATGCTAAAAGAAATTGATGCTGTATGTGGAGATGGAAGAGTAATGACAACCACCAAAATAGACCCAGATTAGACCCCTTTTCAAGCCCCCAACACCCTTGCGTAGTTCTCTACATAGCCTGCCAACAGCCCCTTTCTCTTCACGCCAAGACCCATCTCTATTTCGACCCCAAAACAGATCCCTAAACAGACCAACATTGCCCTGTTTTGATCTTCATACCACACATTCACTTTCTTGCTAGAATAATCGTGGAATTTCGGATGAAATTAAAGGGGAAAGAAAAAAAAGACCTCCACCTATCGTTAGTTTGCTACCCTTTTTTGTTTTATTTCACGAAAAATGTTAGTTGTAAAAAAAGAAGAAAGAAAGAAAGAAAAAGTCATTGCCGTCGCGTCGCCATCGTATAACAGGACTCCGCCCTCCCCTTGCCGGGCTCGACCAGATATGTCTGCCGCGTCTCTCTCTCTCTCAGCGACGGCGACGACGACGACGACGGAGGAGGCGGCGGCCCCAACAGCACATGCGTCTCCCGATCAGAAGAGCGCGTCTGCATATCAGGAAGGGACGTACAGCGCCTCCCATGGCAGTCCAGCCAGCGGGCGCGATAGGGGACAAAGCACGGAGCATATATACATCGAAGGCCGTCTACCTCTGCCAGCGATTAGACGCCCTCCTCCTCGTCGAGCCCTCCCAGTCGAGCCCTCCTCCCTGTCAGCTCCTGGCGGATAGCTCCTCGTCAAGCCCTCCTCCACGTCGCCTCCTGGCCAATAGCTCTGGCCGATAGCTCCTGGTCGCCTCCTGGTCACCTCGTCGAGCCCTCCTCGCCGCCTCTTGGTCGCCTCATCGAGCCCTCACGAAAACCCTCGTCCCGAGCTCAAAAATGTCCTCCGCAGAAAACGGGGCCGGTTCAAAATTTTCGGAGGCCGAAATCCCTGCGATAAGACGGTCACGGAGGGCATTTTACGTTGACATTATGTTTTACGGGTAAACAAATAAAACGGTGGAAAAAATGGGAAAAGTGGCGCATGCAGCCGGTTTTACGGATAACCAAACAGACCCTATAGTCGGAGTCAATTCCAGTGCATGCGGCACAGTGGGGTTAGGAGCTTCATTTACATATTTTTTGTAATTCAAGACAATTTGCATAGAAAAGTCATTTCTCTCTCTCTCTCTCTAAATACATTTATATCACTAATAAGATATGCCTCTATGCCACGACAAGATTCTCTCCGGATGAAACAAGTTTAGGCACTGTTTGTTTGTTTCATGTATGGCTACAAGTTGTGGAAGATCAAAAATTGTTGTTTTTCATACCTGATGCTATCACATTGTTCAACCTGATGCTATCACATTGTTGTAAAAGTAGCATGCATATTTATTATCCTGTTGAAGAAAATAGATTCTGTATTGCAATCTTTGGTTGTAAAGTACCATAGAGAAATTTCATGTCAATAGAAAAAAAAGATTTTGTATATGTATAATATGCACAATATATATAATTGTAATTATATATATTTAGATGATTAAATTCTTGTATGACATGAATATTTTGTCATTTTCATAATCTTGTGAATTTCTAAATTTGTATGACATAAAATTTTTATTTTTTGATGTTTATGAAATTGATGAAAATTAAATTTAAAATGCTATCAAACACCTCATTATCATTTTTAAAAATTAAAATATTTTTGTCAAACATATTCATAATCACGTTTTCACTTTTAAAAATTATTATGTTTGGTATTATAATATAATTTTTATCATGAAACCTTTTAAAAAATTAAAATGCAACCAAACACCCCATTAATTTTTTATTTTATAATAAAAAGTATTTACCTAAAATTTAACTTTACTTTTAAATAACAAAGTCAACTTAATTCTAAATCAGACCAAATTTACTTGACTATGTCCATTTTTTAACCATAATGGGGTGTTTGGTTGCATGATAATTTTTTGTACACTTTCATGATAAAAAATTGTATTAAAATAAAAAGTGAACCAACTCATGACATAAAATTATCTCGTTTGGAGGGATGTGATTACAAAAAAGAGTAACTACCACACATGACCAAACAAAGTGGGAGACCACGAGAAAAAAGAAAGAGATGAGACCCTCTTTTTTGTTTAAGAAGAAAATCACTTTTAAAATATAAAATTGTCATGGTTACCAAACACCTCTTTTAACAAGTTTTCTTACAATTTTTAAAAATTAAAACAAAAACCTTTATTATCATGCAACCAAACACCCCATAAATCTCTTGTTCACCTCATGCTACATTTTTTATTTATTTTAGCAGAAATCAACTCCGGCCCTGTTTTATGGAGCCTATTTATTTGTTAGTCCCATGTGTTTAATAGTCACATATTTTACTTTTCTATAACTCTCGCCTCAATGGAACACTGCTAACTATAATGTATTTCACATGTAATTTTTATTTTTATTCTCACACGCAATGTATCTGCCGAAGCTCACGAGGCAGACGAGACGCCTTGGTACAGGGGCCGAGGGCAGCTGCACTAGCCCAGTCCGGAGCCGGAGGTTCCTGGCAGTGGCCTACAGCGCTGGAGTGAGCGAGGGCGATGTTTCTGGACAAGGGGTGGCAGAGAAGCAATGTGGCAGTAATCACAAAGCGAACGGCTGAGGGGACACATAAAAGAGCAGAATGGTAGAGATGTTGAACTCATGGTTTGCTGGGTTGATGACTCAGTCGACCGGGTCGGTTAATCTGATCGATTTTTGAACCAACTTATCTGGCCCAAATATTGTGTTCTCGATCCGATTGTTAATTTATTTTATTAATTTTTTTCTCAACTCTGACTTAACCCGGATAGCAACCCCAACCAACTCATATCAATTTAAACCCGACTTATCGAATCCTGACTCCCAATGTAATATTTCAGATTTTTGTAGCATTATTTAGGTTATTATCGTGGTGTTTTAATTATTTTTGTAGTGTGCTTAAATTATTTTTAAGATGTTTATATAAATAAGTAAATATTTTATTATTTATACTATATCTTATTAGTTTAAGGATCGTTGTATTTTATTTATAGTTAGTATTAATTATTTATTTAACCTCTTTTTAATTTGCTCTTATTTCTCCAAATTAAATCTCTCCCTCCCCTTTCGTTTTTTTTACCCCCCTTTATCTTAAACATCCTCCGAAACGATCGCCTCCTTTCGTTCTTTCCCTCAAATCCTAGTCGCACCGCAGCGCACCCGCCGCATCACCTTCTTCTCTTCCCTTCGTCAACCTCTCGCTATCTCGGCACCGTCTTGCCTCTGCAGCCATGTTGACCGTCTCCCACAGGCACAGGCACATGCACAACGACACGCGATTCTCCGTCGCCGCCTTCTCGCCTCACACAGCCGCCCCTTTCTCTCTCTTCACATCGCACGCCGCCTCACGTTGACGGCTTGGCACCGTCTTGCGCCCGCGCGTGCCGTCGCCACCCTCGCGGCTGGTCGCCACCCGCACAGCCTCGCCGGCCATCACCGATGTCAGTGCCCACACGCCTCCGCGCGGCCGCCCGCTCGTCGTCCCCGCCCTGCCAACGTCAGCCCGCCCGCCAAGCGCCTCCTTGCTCGTTGCCGTCCCTGGCCAGCCGCCGCACACGTCAGGTCACGCGTTGTTGCCCACCCGCGCCATGCCACCGCGGCAGTCAACTGCCACCGCCCGTTGACGCCCCCTTTTCGCCTACGCCGTGCGCGGGGCCGCCGTGCACTGCCCTCCGCTTGCACCGCTATGCGTCCCCGACCCCTCCCACCAACCAGCGCGGTAAACCCCCTTCCTCCCTCTCTCCTATTCTTTTCTCTCTCTTTTATCCATGGTATATATTACTCTTATTCTCTCTCTCCCTTGATCCGACAGCCTAACCCCCCCATTATAGCTTTCTCCAGCAACCTTAGTAGAGGGAGATATCATATTGGAGTTACTTGGATTGTGCACCGCGTCGCCACGTTCGGTATCACTTTCGATCGCCGATTCCCGAGTTCCTTAGTGTCGATTAGGTAGGCATTCTTGACGTGTCTATTATCATTAAAATTCATATTTAATCCTCCATGACTTGTAGTAATTATCATTGATTTAATTAGTCAGGTTAGCATTATGTGTTATAGTTTATTAGCATGATTAATGGTGTTGTTCTCTTTTGTATGTAATAAGGATCGTGTTAGGGTAATAATTATGTTGTCTATTGTATGTTGATTGGTAGATTTTAGTTGGTCATATATATTCCTTTTTCAGTTTATAATGTAATTAGCTAATCTTTGTTACTCTTTTTGAGTTAATCCCATTGTATAGGTGTGGTGATAGGTTAATAAGATTAGTTAATGTCTTAGTATTATTAAATCTGATTTTGGCTATGTTAAGTCCTTTTAACCAGGTGTTAGGGTCTGATTCCTTAATGGTCATATCATGTTGGGTTGAGTATGTGACGTGGTATCATGTTAGTCATTATTTATTCTTGTCATTTTATGATTTTAGCATCGTGAACATATTGTTTAGGTGTGGTTGGTCATGATATTTGCATTGGTGGTATGTGTGTCATGGCATGGTATAGTGTATGTCATCTATTTTCATAATGTGGTCATGGCATGGCATGATTGATATGGATGCATGATGCATAGAAATTATAATGAAAATAGCTACACCATACTAGTTAGTCATGACCCGAGGTTAGAACAGTCCGGTGCATCATTCGATCCCGAATACCACGGTTTGTCTCTGTGCCACCACTGCCTAGGTGCACTATAGGATTTCGTTTAACTATATGGTACTGCTATATATGATACATCTGGTGTTAACTGGTTGAGGTGGTAAGACGACGCATTCCTTGTTAATAAGAAAAAAAAGTGTGGTTCTTATTAGAGGATATGTGCATATGTGTGAATGTGATTCTTATTAGAGGATAGGTGCATTATTGCATGGTATGATATAGGTGGTCTAGTAATATACTTCGTTTTGTCAAGTATCATGTTATGTTGCATGGTGTATGCATGGTTTGTTCTATTTATAGTATATCATCTTATGTAGCATATAGCAGGTGATTATGCATATGTTTACCTCGTCATTTCAAGTCATTTTAAAGTGTTTATAGGTGCTGGTTGGTGTGTCTATAGGTGTTAGTTGGCAGTTTAAAACACGTGGACTAAGTCAAATATATTATATTGACTAGTCTATATTTATATATAATAGTTGTAGGTCGGAGTACCTATTTAAATAACATCTACGGCCTTTTGGTTATCCGATCTGGCAGATGATGGAGATGTCTATTGAGTCGTCGTACTCATTCCAATCCTTTTATAAATTTTTAGGTAATCAGGTTTAGCGCAGCAAAAATATGGTGGATCGATATTTGAGAAGACAATTAGATAATATTTATGTCTAGATGATATTTAGATTTGTTTAGATTGTAGCATAGTAATATATTCGAATTTGAATTTCTGAAATTATGAACTGAGACCTAGTTGTCTTCAATTTTTTCAAACTGATGTTTTTTAAGAGGTTAATTTCTCCAGTCACATCGTCGGATTATCCTGCTGTGCATGTGAAAATCCGGGACGTGACACCCGACCCCACCTTCCTCGTTTGAACTACTAATCTGGATGTGCGTGGTCTTGTCCGAAGACCTCCCCTCGGTCAGCTTCGACCCTGGGTGCTCCCTTGGCATTATCATGTCCAGCATGTTGAACAGTGCTGAGAAGTGGAACAGCACACGTGGAAGTGCGCGGCGAAGGGATCCCCGTAGGCGGATGAATGGTGCAGTATTTGCTTCGGCAGTTTGCCTGCTCTCAGTGGATAAGCCACAAAGAAGTTGAAGGCGCGTCTCCGTACCCGCCGAAAGTTGAAAGAGGGATAGGTTTAAAAAAATTAAATTTAACAGAAACGGGGTTGTTAAACGAAGAGATTTAAAATTAATTTACGATTCTCTTTTCTTTTTTTCTGTTCACCGGCCCGGATAACTCACAGGCGTGCTGCTCCTGCGCGCAGCGAGGGTTCGAGCAGGGGCTCGAACCCCACCAGAGACCACCCCCCAGGGGGTAGCGAGCATCGCGCCCTTCGAACCCACGCCTCCGCTGCTGTGAGCGGAGGACGGCGCCAGTCGACCCCCGGTCGAGACCGGCAATTTACGATTCTCAATGGGATCTAACGCCCTGTTTGGTAACACTATTAGGTACCTCTATCACTATCAATTTTAAAATTGATATTGCTAGGAACCATTAAGAGGTGTTTGGTTAATTGTATCAATTTTAAAATTTGTAATGCAAACAAAGCATATTATGTAATACAAGTGTCCATTTGTATTACTTTTGATATTGATACTCCAACATTTGAAAATATTAATATCAACATTGATATAGTACCAAAAATGAAACTCTAACCAAACAGGGCATAAAGTAACAGGTACAACATATATCAAAGAAGTAAAACTCGGTACAACACATGTCAACCATATGATTATAAGAATTCTTTTGTTGAGAATTCTGTAGGGGCGTAACGGGTTCGGATCCTAAAGGATCTGAATTCAAATCTAATAAGCAAGATCCGTATTTGAAAAGAATTTCAACAGGGTTCATTTGGTTTTATGTAAAGCCAAAACAAAAGGGAATACTTTTCAAGGAATACTATTTTCAAAGAAATCAAAAACATAGTTGATCATTTAGTTGACTGTAGTACTTTCCTAAAAGAATTATCAAACTCTTCAACATTATAAATAATTTTATTATTATTTATATAATTAACTTATTCATTTATAAATTTTTTATAAAGCTAAATTAAGTAAATTATTTTGTATCAAGTTTTTTTCCATTGAAATTTAAAATAGATTTTATTATTTAAATATTAGTCAAATATTTTTATAAAAACAAGATATATTATTTTGTTATTTTAAATTAATTTTATAAATTAATTTAAATTATTTTAATATATTTAAATCATTTTTTAAATTTTATGTAAATTTTTATTGTTGTATCTTTATTTATTTACTTAAATATTTAAAAATATTTACTAATATCAAGTTTATTTTTTTGAAATTAAGTGTATGATAAAATTTTGTTAAAAATAATCAAAAATTATACTTTGAAAATTTACCATACACGAACAACTAAATAAAATATATAATACATAACAGTTTAACATAAAGCGATCTTGTAATTAATATATATAATAATTTATTTAAAACTGTTCAATTACCTGCAAGCTCATGTTTCAATTAAAATTTTATTAATAAATTTATTAAATAAGTAATTTTTATAATAAAATATTTTTTCAATAAATTTTTTACTTTTCTAAGACAAAGAATAATATAAATTTTTATATATTTAATTAATTTCAACATGTAAACTTATTAAAATTGATAATATCTATTTAATACTATTTTATTAAAAAATATATACTTATCCCCTAAATACAAACATAATAAAATCCGAAAATTTATTTTCAATTACAAAGTTCTATTAAAAAACACTACGACGAACAAGAAATAATACGAATCTATTTAGAATATGAATTCCAACAATTCTTAGAATATAAGAAAACTCTAAAAAATAAATAGACAATTGCACAATAAATCTAGAATTAAAAAATCTAAGTGAACTCCAAGAATATTATGAACAAATTTATGGTATCAACACCATAATTTTAAACCAGATTTTGAAATAAAATCTCAAACTTCTACCGAATTAACTAAGATAGAAGAAAAATTTAATTTTGAAAAAATTAATATAAATACGACTGAAGAAATAATGCAAAATTTATCAACAATAGAATAAGGAGAATCATCTAGAGCTCCTGCTCAAGCTTCATCACCTAGCCAACAATTTCCAAAGACTGAAACATACGAAAAAAGACCAGCCACTTAAGGTCAAAGAGGATATTATAGTTGGAATGATTATAGTATTCCAAATAACCCTAAACAAGCAAAAAATCCTTGGTGAGAAAAAATATAAAATTACCACCAGAAAATACTATAGAAACTCCTACAAATAATTATTTTAATATCGACTCAATCCCAATTCATGAAAGGGCAAATTACATAATACAATGGTGACATTCAATGTTTTCTTTACAATTTTTACACCCAAATCTAACTGTGGCAAATCTAATAGACTTCATAATTAGTAAAATGTGAGGTTGTGCAACATATGCACTAGTATCACAATATGAACATGAAATTTTTAAGGAAATAAGAGAACAATCTTCCTTTGAAAATGCCTTAATGCAATTATAATTCGTTCTTCTACAATTCTTTACGTTATTAACTAGACAAGATGCTATAAATATTGATGATATAGAAACAATATTAAAAAAAAACGAGATTATGTAATATATATTATATAACAGAATTCTCTACAAATTATTATACATATGTTTGGAAATTACTTCTCATCAATTGAAATCATTGGGAACTAGAATATTTTAATAATTTCCCATCTCCTTGAGATATTAAACTAAAATACTATTATCATCCTTTCCTAAAAGAAACATAAATAAGAAAAGTGGGAACTGATAGCTTATCTACTAGAATAAACTATGCAATAAACCTTTCTAGAGACTATTGTCAATAATCATCTATTATACAATCATTTAATAAATCCAAACATTTATACCAGAAATATTCAGCATCACCTAACCCAACCAGTTGTTGTGAAAAAATATTATCAACCTTACTATATGGATGTAAACCCGCACGTAGCCAATGTGGTGGACCTAATAAAAACAAAGGAAAAACATATAAGAAAATAGTCAAAAGACCTAATTCCAATACTAAACCAAAACGAAAAGGAAAAAATCCCAAAGAAAAAATATAAACCAAAAACAACAAATCTAAACCAAAAACAGCAAATCCCAAAGAAAAATACTTAAAAAAACTTAATAAGAAATGCAAATATTTTAAATGTGGTGAAGAAGGACATTATGCTAATATGTGTCCTAAAAGAAAACAAATTAATATTATAGATATGAATATTATTGAAGAAATTTATGATACAAGATTAGGATATGAATTATTAGACATTGGACACTATGAATATGAACTATTAATAGAAGGTGAAAGTGATGATCTAATATATAACTCAACCGAAGATGAATATAGTGATAGTAATAGCGAAATTGATGAATTTGATCCCTTCCAACAAAATCACATCAAATACATTTATAAGATGACCAGTCAAGACTTAAGTAAAGATGGAGAATCAACTTTTGAATTCTCTGAAATATATAGAACAAAAGAAAACCAAGATAATCAAAATAGACAAACAATTATTTTTAATGAAGAAATCTATAATAAAATTCAAAATGCACCTTAGGAGATAGAAAAAACAAAGTTTATAAACTAAAATGGAATTTATGTGGAAAAGATAAACTATTGATAGAAAGGTTCGAACAAACAATAGACTCAGTAGAAACTAATAGATCCATTACCAATATACAAATTATAAATAAAGAAAAATAACTTAGATGTTAAAACAATCCAAAAGAAAAGACAAGATAAAATATTTACACTTAGGAGCCATAGATATTACTATAAAAGCAAATTTTAAAAAAGGAATTGACTCACCAACAACAATTGTAATAGCAGGTAAAAGATTTATAAATCCAGCACAATCTATAATAGGAATGATTCAAAGTAATTTAATATATCAATATCTTAAATTCAGAATGTTTTCCTAACATCCGATAAGTTTAAATGATAAAAATATAGATGAAGGTTTATATATTTATCACGAACTTAAAAATATAGAAATAACTCCTAGAAGTAAATCGTTAACACTAACTACAAAACTATTAGCAAGTTTATAAGAACATAATAACATGCCAACACGACTAGTAAATCAAAATATAATAATGTTGGAAGATCAACAATCATATTCAGAAATAATAGAACCCAAGATAGATAAAATTAGTTTACCAAAAGAATGACATATAGCTTTAGAAGAACTAAAACAAAAAAATAAACCTCAAATTAGTAGAGAACTAATAATAGATAATAAAATGATTAAATTAAAAAACTTAAAATATCCTTCTAGTAGACTAACGATAAAAGATATTGATGAAGAAGATATTGAACAATCTATATATTCTTATTGTATAGATAAATATCTTAAAAATGATCAAAATGAAATAATGACTATAGCCAAAAAATATACCCTAAATTAACCATGATAAGAGTATTAGTAAAATAACCTCAGTAAAATATATTTGGATTAATGCTTTTATAGATACTAGAGCATCTATGTCTCATATTAACCATAAAATTATAGAAGATCATATAGAAAAGAGCAATCATATTGAACAATATATAACATTTGATGGTAATATAGTAACTTTTGAAAATATTGCCACAATTAATGAAATACGAATTGAAGATGTAAATAAAGAATTACATAATCTTGAGTTCAAAACTCTTTATACTTCTCCAGAAGCGGTAGCACTAATAATTGAGAATGATATTTTAAATCATTATAATCTAATTACAATAAATCCTTATATCATTACATTCACAATTAATTCAAAACAAATAATAGTAGAAAAAAATCCTTACAGAATCATCTAATATGATTAGAATAGAAAAACTTGTTAATAGATAAGTAAGAGAATACTTATTCAAAGATTACAAAATTTATGTTATCAAATATTATAAATATGTAGAATGGCCAAAAAATTAGAAATAGGTTTTACACTTTTATCTAATGAAAATATATCTTTACAACCAGTAGAAAAGAAAATAATATATACTGGATTAGGATTTATGATCCCAGAAGAATTCTATGGAATAATAAAAGAAAAAAATGGATGGCTTAAAAATGTAGATTTACAGATTACAGAAGGAACTATAAAATCCACATATATTGAAGAAATAACAATAATAATTTAAAGTTTTGAAAAACTTCTATTATCAGAATAAAAAAAAATAGATTAGAAGACCTTATAATAAATAAAATCTATAACTTTATTTAATGGAAACAATAACAAGGCAGATAAATAAAATATATATTAAAATTAAATTAGAAAACAAAAAAACTATAATCTATTCTCTATATTAGATTCCGGAGCTATAAAAAGCAATGTAGATGAAAAATTTTGGCCTATAATAAAAAATGAAAGTTTAGCAAAGCCACAATTATTTAGTGGACTAGCTAGAAATACCAACTCTAACAAAATATCTAAAAATGTATCTATATATATATTAGACAAAGATGAAATTGAAAAAGAATTTATTATTCATGAAGTATAAATAAAAGAGGGACTAGGGAATATGATTTTAAAAAATAATTTCATAAACAAATATTCACCCATCATAATAGATAGAATGTTCAACACCTTTACTAAGAAAAATAAATGAATATTAGTGCCAAGATACTTTATAATACCAACAATTTTTAAACTCCCCATAAACATTTCTAAAGAAAGCTTTCAAGATACATATATATATAATTTAACAAAATTATTTTAAAATTATTTAATAGAAGTTTGAGATATTGTAAAATAGAACTTATGCAAGAACATAAAGAAAAGAATTTACGAACTAAACCTTTAGTGTACTCTAAGGAAGATGTAAT
Organism: Cryptocoryne crispatula var. balansae; assembly: GCA_036172225.1. NCBI lineage: Eukaryota > Viridiplantae > Streptophyta > Magnoliopsida > Alismatales > Araceae > Cryptocoryne > Cryptocoryne crispatula. The sequence continues at coordinate 39,720,266 of CM069921.1, forward strand.
AGAATTCCAAAAACAAATTGAAGAATTAAAACAGATGAATTTAATTCAAACAAGTAGAAGCCCACACATATCACCTGCCTTCATGGTAAGGAACCATTCAGAGCAAAAAAGAGAAAAGGCAAGGATGGTAATAAATTACATATAGATAAATAAACACACAAAATTTGATGGCTTCCACATACCAAGTTGTGAAAGCATCATTAAAAAATTACAAAACAAAAAATGGTTTAGTAAATTTGATGCTAAATCAGGATTCTGGCAGATTAAGTTAGAAGACCAAGAGTCTAGACAATTAAGTTCTTTTTCCACACCATATGAATATCTTGAATGGAATGTAATGCCATTTGGAATAAAAAATGCCCCACAAATCTTCCAAAAATGGATGAATTCTATCTTCAAATATTTTAATTTCATTATAGTCTATATAGATGATATTCTTATATTTTCCGATGATTATAATCAACATATACATCATCTACAAAAATAAAAGAAATTCTAGTAAAAAATGGCATAATATTATCACCCAAAAAGATTGAATTATGTAAGCAAAAAATAGAGTACTTAGGAAAGATCATAGACCAAGGTTCCAAAGAATTAAAAAGTCATATTATTAATAAAATATCAGACTTTCCTGATACTTTCACTACACTAAAACAATTACAGAGTTTTATAAGAATTTTAAGTTATGAAAGAAAATATATCCACCAACTAAGTGAATTAATAAAAAAACTTCAAAAAAAATAAATTCTAAAAATATAAAATATAAAAAGGAAAATGATAAAGTAGTTTCAAGATGGGAAACATATAAAATCAAAATTTTACTTTTATAAGAAAAAATAAAGAAATTAAATACATTAAATCTATAATAACAAATTTTTTGAAAACAATTATACCTAAAGAAACTGATCAGTTAGTATTATCGATAGATGCTAGCCAACTTTACTAGGCTAGAATATTGACAATAGAAAAGGAAAAAGATGTAATTGGGTATACCTCAAGAAAATTCTCTAAACCAGAAATAATTTACTCTATATACGAAAAAGAATTCTTAGCAATAGTAAAAATTATTAAAATTTTAAATATTGGTTACTACCAATCACTTTTCAAATAATACAGATAATAAAAGATTATACTATTATATCAAAAATAGAAAAGAAGATCAGAATAGCAGAAGAATACAACAGTTGATGCAATTAGAAGACTTTAGTTATTCAATATATTTTTACTATGATATCAAAATGTGATTGTTGATTATTTATCTTGTCCTCTTCAGAATGCAGAATAATTTTCTCAAAGCAGCAATGAAGAATAAAAAAGTATCTTCTTCAAAAAATATTTCAGGAATACAAGCAACACTTCCTCCAAAAATAATTTAGGAGCACCAAAGAATATATCTTCAATACCATCTTATATTACTCCTATTAATAAAGGGGAACCAAAAATAAATGTAAACTTCGCAGAAGGAAATATTATAATAGATATGGCAAAAACACAAAACCAATATGCCATATATCAAATATCCCAAGCCAGAAGCTTCTATTGAAGCAACAATAACTTAAGCAAGAATACATATGAAAGTTTAAATAAAATATGCAAAATCACTGGAGGCCTACAAAGCAATCCATAATATATATAATGTCAATAAGGAATATCGAAGAATATCTTCTTGCACTAGAAGAAAATGCTAAATACAATCAAAGTATAATAAACAACTTCCAAAACCAAATAGCTGAATTGAAATAACAGAATTTAATAGAGAGAAGTAACTATACCAATATCTTTAATAATCATATGCTTTCATTCCTTAAAAAATATTAATAATGAAGAACCTGAAGAGAAACTCAATATTATAAATTGCTTAGAAAATATTGCTATATTTTTTAGAATCTTAGAAAAAGAAAAAGAATGTCTCTTTACAAATATATAAATAAAAATTTTCTGCCAGAAATCAAAGAAATAATAAATGATAAAATATGGGATAATCAGTTTCTAGCACTCATGATGGAATATGAAGACTATATAACAGAACACAATGATAAACAAAGAATAACATTAGTCCATCATGAAATAAACAATCGCGGTATATATGCTGTTGAAAAAGGTGTAATCAATAAACTAATAATAACTAGAGAGCAAAAACTAACTTAAACTTTCCCATGATAATTAAATCAATGGTTGAATGTATTCCACGTCTAATACAAGTCATTGAGATAGACATAACAGCTACTTTTCAAGAAATAACTATTGGAAGCACTTTTCCCTCAATACAAATATGGCGAATCCGACCACAATATTCTTATGACATCAATTACAAAGAGTTTGATGGAATGATTAATGAAGAAGATGAACATCTCAAGAATATCAAGGGAATGAAAAATGAAAGAAAGTGGCCAATTATAGTTCCGAGTTGGACAGATGGTCAAATAATGGTGTGAAATGAAGGAAGTCTAGTCCATGGAAGCCATCATGGTCATGGATTGGCTATCAACAACAGCTGAATATCAAAATTCTCGGGCCAAAGACAAAAACAATTTGGCAAAATATGATTCTCAGATGGACAGATGAGATGGAGCAATAGTAATGCCCAACCATCACACCAATAATTGTAAACTTTGTGAATTATTGTATTGTTTTATTATGTCGTCTTTGTGAAGGCTGACAAAGGGTATTAAATCAAAGAACGATGGGGCCCAAAGATGCACCCACTTTGATTAAATACAACCTTTACAGTCTAGTCAAATGTAATATATTCGATCTGAGCCTCGGGGAGCTGATCAAATACTGTTGAGTCTAAAACCACCGGCGCGCATGGTTTTCCGCCCATGATTTTCCGCCCACGATTTTCAGATTTCAAAATCTCTGAAGTCTGAGTCAGTTCATCCGAGTCCTATATAAGGACTTATAGTTTGCCTATGAAGGGGACTTGTAAGCTTCGATTATATGAATAAGAATAAGTGATCCTTGGAGTGTCATCTTCTACCTCTGCATATCTGCCCACTGCAACTCCTCTACATCATCTTCCTCTGCATCAACCTCTGCTACTCCTCTTCAATCAAATCCTCGGCATCAACCTCTGCTACTCCTCTAAAATCGAAAGGACGCTCACGAAAATTCCACCGTATTTTAGCGGATGCTAAAACCCACATTGGTCTAATGTGGGAGGTATTTTGTTTTACGTGATTTGGTTGTTATGTACAACCAAATGGGTTAACTGATGCCATTTTCCCGAAAATTAGCGCATGGGGCAGGTTCTACGGGCAAACAATAATGGGGTGTTTGGTTGCATGATAATTTTTTGTACACTTTCATGACAAAAAATGTATTAAAATAAAAAGTGAACCAACTCATGACATAAAATTATCATGTTTGGAGGGATGTGATTACAAAAAGAGTAACTACCACACATGACCAAACAAAGTGGGGGATCACAAGAAAAAAGAAAGAGGTGAGACCCTCTTTTTTTGTTTAAGAAGAAAATCACTTTCAAAACATAAAATTATCATGGTTGTCAAACACCTCTTTTAACAAGTTTTCTTACCATTTTTAAAAATTAAAATAAAAACCTCAATTATCATGCAACCAAACACCCCATAAGCATTGAATTTTCGGATCTTTCCATTACCTGAATCCGATAAAAAAGTTTGGGCTTCGATTCCATTCAGATTATTTGCAAACATGCTTGCCACTGCTCCGATAAAAAATATCAACCTGATTCTATTTCTACCTGGGATTCTAGCACGTGCCTATTCATCACAGCTTCAATACAAAAACTATCCTACTTGTAGAAATCAAACAAAACAGTGCGATGGCGATGACCAAGATCAGCTTTAAGAAACAAAAAAACAATAGGATCTAATGAATTCCAATGCAACCAGATGGAAATATACTAGTCAAAAAAGATAAAACAAAAATTAGCTGAAATTAAAAATAGACAAGTGATGTTTCTGAACTATATGATACATTTGCAACAGAAAAAGAGTGCGATGTCGTCACATATATCTAATTTGTATTTGATGAAAGAATTATCTGCAAACATGCAATCAAGAGTATTAGAATCGATTTTCAAACTTCTAAAAGATCCATACAAAGGATGTTTAAAATCACCAATAGTTTTGCATATAAAAATATTTTAAAAGCTTCAAAAGAATTATACTTGAAAGTGTTAATATGCATTCCTTTTTTTTGGACAACATGAATTTGCCTACAAGATCAAAAAAAAGACTGACCATAAAAATAAGATCATATAATTATATAAGATCATATTTGTTATCTTAAATATCGAAGAAAGAACATCAAGTACTCAAAAGCATTCATAAAATCATAGTTCATAACCCATCTACACCAAATTCAAAAAGTCCTTTCTAAATTAAAATTTTATGAAATTATATAAGAAAAACTAAATAAGTCATGTTCACATACATCAATGATTCAATCCTAAAAAATGATAATAAAAATAAGTATATAAATACCATAAATTCCTTTAGATTTAGTGGCAGTTGGTGGGCTAACAACAATCATACAAAAGAATAGTATACAATTATTTAGGCTTGAATTATTTAGTTAGTAACTGATGATAAGAAAAGTTCAACATAACATACCTAGTCAGATGATTGAAGATGGTATAGATGATTCATCAATGTAAACCACCTTGAGTATTGAATCCTCATTTTCATCATTTAGATTACTACTTGCAAGGACAGTAGCAAGTGCATCTTCCTCTGATGCATCAACATAAGATATGTCATCTCAAAGCCAACTCTCTATGCAAATCAATGTTTGGAAGGTGGTAGGATCTAATGAACTTATATATTTGCTTAACACTCTACTTCATGTGTTAAAAGCATGAGCATGATGCAACTATGGACATGGGGATTGCTAAGACATCACATGCCATTTGTAAAGAACGTGATATTTCGAAAAGTTAACTTTCTACCATTTCAAGATGTTCAAATACCTTCTTGTATAGGTGGTTTTTCAAGATATACATGCAAATCACTTTTTCTCTGATTGAGTGATAGAAGACTGGCGAAGAAAATGATCAAATTCCAAATACATAGATCGTAATGCGTGTCTTGAAGATGATCCCACTTTTCTCTTTGACCCGGTGACTATGGAAGTCAAACTAGACCTACTACTTCTAAATGATATGTCAAATCTTGTTGAAATATAATCAATAAATTTGACATATGTATCATATAAACTTTAGACACTACAAAAAATAGGATGATTGGCAATGATTGTACGTTGTCGCCAAACATCAAAACATCATTGCAAGTTTGTTGCAAATAAGCCCATCACCATTAATATTGGCAACGACTAACTTGAAGCTTTTGCTATAGAAGTTATTAGCGACGGCTTAAGGCATTCGCAAATAACTTTTTAGCAATGGCTTAAGGTCATTGCAAAAGGTTTCTGAAAAAATAAATATCGGTGATGGCTTAGAGCCGTCGCCATAATAAGTTTCGGCGATGGCTTTAAGCCGTCACCCATAAGCTTTTGGCAATGGCCCGAATCCATCGCCAAACCAGTTTTTGCACTCTCGATAGGTTTTCGGGAATGCAAAAATCTGGTTTGGCAACGGCTCTAGCCGTCACTAAAAGTGGTATTGGCGACGGCTATCTGGAACTGTCACCAATAACCTACAATTTGCAAAATGTACAATGCTTGCCACCACTACATCCATATATATAATAGATTCTTCACACCAGCATATTTAATTGCAACACACTCACACCACCACATTCAAATAGAACACCCGTACACCAACACATTCATGTTCATTCATTCATAAGTATCCACATTCATTCATTCATTCATAAACAATATGGATTCACATTCACTCATAAACATTGACATTCATTCATACAGACTACAATTTGTTCAATACACAATAATAAAATAAAATGTATACATATAACACAATGGAGAGGAACTCTTTCACTCATCCTCCAAAATGATCTCTTGTCATCGTTGTTGTCGTCATCATCCTCCTCCTCATCTCTCTGTGCAGCTCTCGGTGATGGAGGTGGCCTCGAACTCGATGGATCCGCAAGTGGGGGGAGTCTCCTATCTATCTAGGCTAACATTTCTTGTGTTAGCTGTGCCATCGACTCCTAGAACTGTCTTTGTTGGTCGTTTAATTGTTGTTAGAGTGAATCAATATTCAAGTTTTGCTTCTTGATTTGACTAGCTTGAGTGTTGAGCGAATCAGTTTGCTTCTCCACTCTCTCCAACAAGTCCTGAACGATCGGACTTGTAGAGGTACTCACACCTCCACTGCTTACACCATACCAGGTGTTGCGGGTCTATCCTCTTCTCCCACATCAGATCTATCTCGGCTTGTCTCTATTGAACACGGTGATGAATGCATTGTTGGTAGAGAATGGATGCTCAGAATTCCTATCATTTGATTTCTCTGACTGGGGGACATTCATCAACTGGTACATATCATCCTAAACAATGTAAATATAGAGTCAGGTGATATATGAAATCAAAAATATCTAATGATACAAATAAATTAAATATTTATCATCATTTAACGACTTTGTTCATTACTTTAGATGAGGGATCCATCCTCTGCCTCATATCTCTGGGTCATTTCAAAGACCTCTGGATGGGTAGGATGGTGCCCTTCTTTTTGTGTCTATTCAGAGAAAAAATATTTTAATATATTTATGCAATAAGTGGTACTCAATAGTAAATAGCAAGAATTTTAAAAACTTACAAAATCAATCTTGAGCTGATGAATAATTGTCCTTCCTCGCCTATAAGACATGGTCGAATAAGTCATGCTTATTTTATTTTATTTACTAAGTGCCTATAAAGAAGTTCTTAACATGTTAGTTTTTTATAAAAAAATTAACATGTTGTCAGAAATGAAAAACTTATAATTTAAGTTAATTATTTACCTTATTATCATCCATTTGCCATATCTCGCACATATAATGCCACTAATCTAGGTCGCACTGTGGAGGCACAATGCCAAGTGCCTCTTTCAGTGAATGTCCTGTTGTGGGAACCTCGGGAATCGTTTTGTTTATTGAAATGTGTTTAAAAGATTTGTTTTTTTTTGAATGTTAAAATATCGTACCTGAATTTTCTAGTAAAATAGGTGATAGACCATAAAAACTACTAGATAGTCCATGTGATATTAGAAGAGTATAGAACCGAGGTTCGGGTTCTGTGAAAATATTTTTTGACCTCTCTCCATCGGATGGTGCGAGTATCCGATGTTCATTTACATCGAGTAAACACTCGAACACCCTTGATTAACTGCCATAGAGATCTTGTTTGACGAGAGCGTGCACATCCACAACGTATAAAGAACACAAAGGGCCTCGGCCTTTCATACCCGATGAGATGCAAACAAGTTTGATTATATTTTGTTTGAAGTTGTTTTATGTTTGATTTATAAATTGATTTGGATGTGGTTTGAAATGTTGATTTCAGATTTCCATTTAACTTGGATTTAAATGTTATTTGTTTTGAGCTTGTTTGAATTGTTTGGTTTGTTTTACTTCAATTGGTTAAAGTTTATTTTATTTTTGTTTGAACTTGATATTTTAGATGTGTTTATCAATTTTGACTTGTTTAAGTTTAATTGACATGTGTTGAGTCATTTTCATGTGATTTTCTCATGTCGGTTGGTGTTTTAATACCAATTCGGGTGTGTTCAGTATGTTTTAAATGTTTTGAAGTTTGGTTCAAATTGATTAAACTTAAATTTCAGATTGTTAATGATATGAATTTGTCATGTTTTAAGATGAATTTCATATACCTTAATGTTTTCTTTATGTGTTCTTTTCAATTGGTTTGATTTGCACTTGTTTAAGCATTTGAATTCAAATGGATTAAATGTATTGAATCAATTTTTCCAGATTGTATTAAATCTGATTTGTGTTGGATGTTAAAGCTTTAATGATCTGTTTTAAGCATGTTTTAAGATTGGTTTGAACGTATTTTTAGATATGATTAAGTTAACTTCAGATTTGGTTAACTCTTGTTCGGTTTGCATCACATCCGTCCGTTGGGCTAGTGTCGATGCCTCACATGCAATCAACTCGGCACTTGAGATGTTCATTGAATATTCATGCTCATGCTGGTGTACATCGAATGTGGCGGTTCATATGCCATGTTCAATGCTGGTCGAAGTGCAAATGTGTGAATGTCCTTCCCTTGGTGTAAAATCCATTTGATTGGAAAAATTTTGGCAGCATGCCGCCTTATTTTCCAATCTGTGTGGAATTTTACCCATCCTACAAGGCATAGTCATTTGACTTTCCAAGTAGTGGGAAGGGTCCGTCTGCAGTGGGAAGCGTGTCCCATGCCTACACCCGGGTCAACGTTCCGGTGCATGCCGGATGAGCCGCCCAATGAAGTGTCCAGTTGTGAACTAACTCCTTATTTAATTTTGGCATTTCACCTTCAGATTTAATTAAGGTTTATTTTAAGTGCACAATGGGCTGGTCTTCATGTCTCATGGCCTGAGAAGGCCGGCTTCATACCATGTCGGCCCGGTTGGCCCAATCTTGAGCTTCATGGGCCCTGGCGGCATGCTTTGAGCTTCATGACCCAATGGGCCTGATTTTCACCTCCATGGCCTGATTGACTTGATTTGCACTCCATTTTTGCACCTTGACATCTTGCTGTAGCAGCAGAGTAGGTGAGCCTAAAAGGGGCTGGAATGGGTTGGCTAAGGTGCTGTTTAAGTGGGCTTTTGGTAGGACTGGACAAGGGACAGGTTTAGGTGTAAACTAGGACTGGTTTAGGAATGCACAAAGGGCATTTTGACATGTAGAAATCAGGGCCACCCGGCTTAACTCTTGGCCTGTCCGGCGGATTCCAAGAGGCCCGGGCTGTCACCCCTCCTTCCACACATCAAAGAGGATGTTTGGTTTGTTTGGGGGTGCTGTAGAAGCTGTATTGGGTGTGTTGCACGTAGGGCAAACTAGGTGACCATCGAAGGGGCCTGGTATGAGTGCTCACAAGGGGGGCAGAACTTGGGCCAGCAAGGGGGCCTGTTTTGCATGCCATTCGGGGCCTGATTGGGGGAGGCAGGAGGTGCATGTCCAAGTGACCATCAGTGGGGTCAAACCAAGCATGATAGTATAAGGTTTATAAGCCAACATGGAGGGCCAAAAGGGTGCACAAAGGGGCTGGTTCAGAGGCCTATTTTAAGGGGCAGCAAGGGGCTGTTTTTGTGATGGCCAAATAGAGGGTACACTTGGAGCTTTCTGTAGAAAAACGTGAAGGGCACTCAATGGGGCTGAATGGGAATTACTCAGAGGGTATGCCAACATGGAGAGGGGTAGAGAAGATTAGGGGAAGAGTTGAATTAAAAGGCTACATTGGAACACACTTTTTCAACTCACCGATTTTTTTTCTCTCTCTTGCACTGCAGGTGGTGTTAAAGATGATGGGCTGAAGGTGCCACCAAACCCTTATTCTCTTTCTGTTGGATGAGAAAAGGGGGTCTTCTCCTTTATGATGTTGATGGATGGAGCAAAGTAATGAAGAGAGATTGCTGCACTTGCTGAAGTTGGCACACCAATCAGGTGGGCTGGTTGCACCTGCTGCTGGCGCGCCTGCTGGAGGGAGGTCTTTTCTCATTCTTCTTCACTTGGCACACCAAAAAGGGGCTGGAGAGGTTGCTTACTTGATGATGAAGACATCCAAGCAAGGATAAGATGTCTTTGAGCAGGGTAGAGGGAGGAGAGGCAGGGCTTCCGCAGGGTGATCAGCTTGTCCTGCACATGGCCAGCTGAGGGGGCTTTTATAGGGGCTGAGAGGTGCCATCTCCAGGAGGAGATAAGGCTGGAGGTTGTTGAGAGGAGATAAGGATAACTCAAGGGAGGTTGGGGATGATAAGGATAACTCAAGGGAGGTTGTTGAGGTGATTGTGCGCCAACTAGAAAGAGAGGGAGACAAGGGTGCACACCCTCTCCTTCTTTCAAGGAGATGTGCGCACATGACATGTGGCAAGAAGGCTGGTTCGACCAAGGCTTGGATGAGGATAAGCCTGGTTAGTTGTAGTATTAGTTAGGATGAAGATAAACCAAGGGAGAGATAGGGATAAGCCATGGGAGGTGGTTGAGGGAAGTGGTTGAGTGGGACCCACCAGCCAAGGAAGGAGGAGGTGGGTGCGCCTCCCTCTCCTATTTTCTAGGGCTTATTATGCACAAGGAAGGAGAGAGGAAGCTGGTAGTTTTGAACAAAGAATGTGGAGGGAAGAGAGAGACCCAATCTAGTCCATTCATCTAAAAGACTCCCAATCCGATGGCTACTGTTAATTCTGGCCAGAAAGTGATTAAACACACCCAAAATTAAATCAAAAAAATATGGGACAATCATTGATGACCATTGATCTTATGATCCATCCAAATGTGTGTCTGAGATCTCCCTAAATGCCCAGGATCTCTGATTTTACCAATTTCTCCGATCGGTGTGATCTCGACCGTCGGTAATGCCGGAAACTGTAATTGAATGCAATTGCCTCCTCCCATTGGAAAAATTTATTTTTCATGCATAAACATTCATGAGATAAAAGTTTTGGGTCATGAAAATTGAAATTTTCAGCCCATGGGTCGATCCAGAGCTAATCGGACTATTATGCCCCTGGTGCGAGAACATACGGCTTTCCGTCCGGATTTGCTCTTTCTTGCATATCTCTTCATCCGGGGTCGGATTTTTGATCCGTTTCGAGCGTTGCCTAGATCTATCCAATCTTGACAATGTGGTAAAGTTGGAATGCCATGTTAGAGTCCCAATTTGTCCCAAAGTGTCAGGGGCAAAATGGTCATTTCGGCCTTCCGGTGTCCATTTTTCATGTTTTGGGCACTGTTGCGAAGCTCTTGACCGGGGCTATGTAATGAGCACATTATCTTGGCCATTTTTAGCATGTAAGGCCATGGAAAGGCATTTACAAAGCATGTTTACATCATCTATTCATGAATTTTCTGAATCTGGGTCAGATTTTCTGCACCGGCTTCGGCATTGCTGAAACTTGTATCAAGCAAGCTAAGCGGAAAAATTTGATGCCAACACCTGTAAAATACTATATGCCAAATTTGTATTAGTTATAGTAAACAATAATGAGAAAAAAATAAATATGACTTATTACCTTCTTCTTTAAATGACTTCTTTGTTTTCTTTGCATCTCTCTATATACCTTAAAATTTATGCATCTATGGATGGAAATCACTCAAATGTAAAAGGTTGCTACATGCATGATAAATATATAAATTAGTGTTTTACAACTAAAATAAGACAAACTACTTTTATTTACCTTGAGATTTCTAAAAATGACCTATTTCTTCTTATCTGTAAGGGTGATGTAGTCATGTTGTCATAAATTGCAATACACCTTGTGCAGACTCCAAGATAGGAGGTGAACTCCTTGCCACTCGGGCTTACACCTGATCCTCCTATGACTTGGATGTTCAAAGTCTCCCTAGGTGCTAATGTTCGTACATTATACACCTTGGTTGGACCTCGTCTAGCCATTGTGGCTACATGTCAAAAATTTAAAAGATTTTAGAACTTGATGTTTACAAAGAAATAATTAAATATTTACCTGAGGTGGAAGAAGATAGACTATCTGCAGGGGACATCACCTTAGTAGGGCAAGGAACAATTGCCCAAGATGGTCGAGCTGATGGTACTGTGTCCGGGGTAGGATGAGATGTGCCTTGAGATTCACCAGACTGATTGGTGGATCCACCGGCTATCCCACTCCTAGATGTACGGCTGCTCTTTCTAAATTTATTTATTTATAACATAATAAAATTGATAAAATAGTTTGAAATTTGACAATTCTATATTAACATGGCAGGAAATCGGTTTAGATTGGCCAAATTGACCAAGAAATTTGGAAATGGACAAAACCCCATCCCATGGCCAGTTTGGCCAATGTAAGTTGGTACTTAGCTTGGATTGACCAATTTCCAATTTTCTTCACTAGTTTGGCCAATCAAAGCTGAAATCGGCTTGGATTGGCCAAACCGGCCAAGAAAGCTGGTTTTCTAGCATTTTCTAATTTTCGTCGCCTGTTTGGCCAATCTAAGTCGACTTTTGGTTGTGATTGGCCAAACTAGCCTTTGGATCCCTTTTTTGCCAATTTCCAAGTTTCTTATGGGGTGTTTGGTTGTATGATAATTTTTTGTACACTTTCATGATTAAAAATTATATTAAAATAAAAAGTGAACCAACTCATGACATAAAATTGTCATGTTTGGAGGGATGTGATAATAAAAAGGGGGTAACTACCATTCATGACCAAACAAAGTGGGGGACCACATGAAAAAAGAAAGAGGTGAGACCCTCTTTTTTGTTTAAGAAGAAAATCACTTTCAAAACATAAAATTGTCAAAGTTGTCAAACACCTCTTTTAACAAGTTTTCTTATAATTTTTAAAAATTAAAATAAAACCTTTATTATCATGCAACCAAACACCCCATTAGCAAATTTGGCCGATCCAAGCCGAGTTCCAGCTTTGATTGGCGAAGCCGGCCAAAAAACTTGTTTTTTGGCCAATTTCTAGCATCCTTGGCCAGTTTGGCCAAGCAAGCCAATTTCTAGCTTTGCTTGGCAAAAGCAGCCAATTTTTTTGTGCCAATTTCTAAGTCTCCTTGCCAGTTTTCATTGGCCCAAACCAACCAGGAAACTTGTTTTCTGCCAATTTTCAGCATTCTTGGCCAGTCCAAGCTGATTTTTGGCTTTTATTGGCCAAACCGGCCAAGAAACTTGTTTTTTTACTAATTTTTAAGTTTCTTGGCCGGTTTGGCCAATCCAAGCCAATTTACAGCTTTGATTGGCCAAACTGGCCTTCGGACAAGATTGTTTCTATTTCTAAGTTCATTGGCCACTTTGCGTAATCCAAGCCAATTTCCAACCTTGATTAGCCAAATCAGCCTTTGGATCCGATTTGTAGCCAATTTCCAAGTTTCTTGGCCAGTTTGGCAAATCCTAGATGATTTCTGGCTTTGATTAGACAAACCAGCTAAGAAACTTATTTTATGCCAATTTCCAAGTTTCTTGGTGAGATTGGCCAATCCAAGCCGATTTCCAACTTAGATTGGCCAAACTAGACAAGAAAGCAGGTTTGTTTTGGCAATTTCCACTTTCTTTCACCGATTTGGCCAATCCAAGCTGATTTTTGGTTTTGATTGGCCAAACCGGCCAAGAAAGCTGGATTTTGGCAATTTCTAATTTTTTTCGCCTGTTTGGCCAATCCAAGCTGATTTCTGACTTTGATTGGCCAAACTAGCTTTTGGATCCAATTTTTTTTGCCAATTTTTACGTTTTTTGGCCGGTTTGGAAAATCCAAGCTAATTTCTAGCTTTGATTGGCCAAACCAGCCGATAAACTTATATTTTGCCAATTTATAACATTATTGGCCAATTTAGCCCATCCAAGCAGATTTGCAGATTTTATTGGTCAATCGGACAAGAAACTTGTTTCTTACCAATTTCCAAGTTTCTTGGCTAGTTTGACCAATCCAAGCCGATTTGTGGCTTTGATTGGCAAAACTAGACAAGAAACTTGCGTTTGTCAATTTCCCGCATTCTTGGCCAGTTCGGCCAATCCAAGCCGATTTTCGACATTGATAGGCCAAACTGACCAAGAAACTTGTTTGCTTGCCAATTTTTAAGTTTCTTGGCCGATTTGGTAAATCCAAGCCGATTTCGAGATTTGATTGGCCAAATTGCCCTTCAGATGTGGTACTTTTCTTATTTCTATGTTCATTGGCTGGTTTACCCAATCCAAGCCAATTTCTAGCTATGATTGGCCAAACCAGCCTTCAGATTCAGTTTTAGGCCAATTTCAAGTTTTCTTGGCCTGTTTCGCCAATCCCAGCCGATTTTTGGCTTTGATTAGCCAAACTGGCCAAGAAACTTGTTTTTTGCCAATTTCCAAGTTTCTTGGCCGGTTTGGCCAATCCAAGCCAATTTCAAGCTTTGATTCACCAAATCGGCCAAGAAAGCTGAGTTCTTTGGCAATTTCCAATTTTCTTAGCTGATTTAGCCAATATAAGCTGATTTCTAGCTTTGATTGGCCAAACTACTATTCAGATGGTTACCCTATTTCTAGGTTCCTTGGCTAGTTTTCCCAATCCAAGACGAGTTCCAACTTTGATTGGCCAAGCCGCCAAGAAACTTGTTTTTGGCCAATTTCTGACATCCTTGGCCAATTTGGCCAATCCAAGCCAATTTCTAGCTTTGCTTGGCAAAAGCGGCCAAAAAACTTTTTTTTGCCAATTTCTATGTCTCCTTGCCAATTTTTATTGGCCAAACCAACCAGGAAACTTGTTGGCCAATCCAAGCCAATTTAAAGCTTTGATTGGCTAAACTGGCCTTCGGATGGGATTGTTTTTCTATTTCTAAGTTCATTGGCCACTTTGCGCATTCCAAGCCGATGCCCAACCTTGATTAGCCAAATCAGCCTTTGGATCCAGTTTTTGGCCAATTTCCAAGTTTCTTGGCCAGTTTGGCAAATCCTAGCCGATTTCTGGTTTTCATTAGACAAACTGTCTAAGAAACTTGTTTTATGCCAATTTCCAAGTTTTTTTGGCCAGATTGGCCAATCCAAGCTGATTTCCAACTTTGATTGGCCAAATTTGACAAGAATTTTTGGCAATTTCCAATTTCCTTCATCGGTCTGGCTAATCCAAGCCGATTTTTGGCTTTGATTGGCCAAGTCGGCCAAGAAAGCTGTAATTTGGTAATTTCCAATTTTCTTCGCTTGTTTGGCCAATCCAAGCTAATTTCTGAGTTAGATCGGCCAAACTTGCTTTTGTATCAAATTTTTTTGCCAATTTCCAAGTTTTTTTTGCCGGTTTGACAAATCTAAGCTAATTTCTAGCTTTGATTGGCCAAATCAGCTGAGAAACTTGTCTTTTGCCAATTTCTAACATTATTGGCCAATTTGGCCCGTCCAAGCAGATTTCCAGATTTGATTGGCCAAATCAGCCAATCCAAGCCGATTTTTCGCTTTGATTGGCAAAACGAGCCAAGAAACTTGCTTTTGTCAATTACCATCATTCTTGGCCAGTTCGGCCAATTCAAGCTGATTTTTGACTTTGATTGGCCAAACTATCCAAGACACTTGTTTGCTTGCCAATTTTAATGTTTCTTGGCCGCTTTTGCAAATCCAAGCCGATTTTGAGATTTGATTGGCCAAATTGCCCTTCGGATGGGGTACTTTTCTTATTTCTAAGTTCATTGGCTGGTTTACCCAATCCAAGCCAATTTCTAGCTATGATTGGTCAAACCAGCCTTCAGATTCGGTTTTAGGCCAATTTCAAGTTTTCTTGGCTTGTTTCGCCAATCCTAGCCGATTTTTGGCTTTGATTAGCCAAACTGGCCAAGAAACTTGTTTTTTGCCAATTTCCAAGTTTCTTGGCCGGTTTGGCCAATCCAAGCCAATTTCAAGCTTTGATTCGCCAAACCGACCAAGAAAGCTGAGTTCTTTGGCAATTTCCAATTTTCTTAGTTGATTTAGCCAATCTAAGTTGATTTCTAGCTTTGATTGGCCAAACTACTCTTCAGATGGGTACTTTTCCTATTTCTAGGTTCCTTGGCTAGTTTTCCCAAATCCAAGATGAGTTCCAGCTTTGATTGGCCATGCCGGCCAAGAAACTTGCTTTTGGCCAATTTCTGACATCCTTGGCCAGTTTGGCCAATCCAAGCCAATTTCTAGCTTTGCTTGGCAAAAGCGGCCAAAAAACTTTTTTTGCCAATTTCTATGTCTCCTTGCCAATTTTTATTTGCCAAACCAGCTAGGAAACTTGTTGGCCAATCCAAGCCAATTTAAAGCTTTGATTGGCTAAACTGGCCTACGGATGGGATTGTTTTTCTATTTCTATGTTCATTGGCCACTTTGCGCAATCCAAGCCGATGCCCGACCATGATTAGCCAAATCGGCCTTTGGATCCAGTTTTTGGCCAATTTCCAAGTTTCTTGGCCAGTTTGGCAAATCCTAGCCGATTTCTGGTTTTGATTAGACAAACCGGCTAAGAAACTTGTTTTATACCAATTTCCAAGTTTTTTTGGCCTTATTGGCCAATCCAAGCTGATTTCCAACTTTGATTGGCCAAACAAGACAAGAATATTTGGCAATTTTCAATTTCCTTCATCAGTTTTGCTAATCCCAGCCGATTTTTGGCTTTGATTGGCCAAGTCGGCCAAGAAAGCTGGATTTTGGCAATTTCTAATTTTCTTCGCCTGTTTGGCCAATCCAAGCTAATTTCCGAGTTAGATCGGCCAAACTTGCTTTTGGATCCAATTTTTTTGCCAATTTCCAAGTTTTTTTGCCGGTTTGACAAATCTAAGCTAATTTCTAGCTTTGATTGGCCAAATTAGCTGAGAAACTTGTCTTTTGCCAATTTCTAACATTATTGGCCAATTTGGCCCATCCAAGCAGATTTCCAGATTTGATTGGCCAAATCAACCAATCCAAGCCGATTTTTCACTTTGATTGGCAAAACGAGCCAAGAAACTTGCTTTTGTCAATTACCATCATTCTTGGCCAGTTCGGCCAATTCAAGCTAATTTTTGACTTTGATTGGCCAAACTATCCAAGTCACTTGTTTGCTTGCCAACTTTTAAGTTTTTTGGCCGATTTTGCAAATCCAAGCCGATTTTGAGATTTGATTGGCCAAATTGCCCTTCGGATGGGGTACTTTTCTTATTTCTAAGTTCAATGGTTAGTTTACCCAATCCATGCCAATTTCTAGCTATGATTCGCCAAACCAGCCTTCAGATTCGGTTTTAGGCCAATTTCAAGTTTTCTTGGCCTGTTTCGCCAATCCTAGCCGATTTTTGGCTTTGATTAGCCAAACTGGCCAAGAAACTTGTTTTTTGCCAATTTCCAAGTTTCTTGGCCGGTTTGGCCAATCCAAGCCAATTTCAAGCTTTGATTCACCAAACCAGCCAAGAAAGCTGAGTTCTTTGGAAATTTCCAATTTTCTTAGTTGATTTAGCCAATCTAAGTTGATTTCTAGCTTTGATTGGCCAAACTACTGTTCAGATGGGTACTTTTCCTATTTCTAGGTTCCTTGGCTAGTTTTCCCAAATCCAAGACGAGTTCCAGCTTTGATTGGCCAAGCCGGCCAAGAAACTTGTTTTTGGCCAATTTCTGACATTCTTGGCCAGTTTGGCCAATCCAAGCCAATTTCTAGCTTTGCTTGGCAAAAGCGGCCAAAAAACTTTTTTTTGCCAATTTCTATGTCTCCTTGCCAATTTTTATTGGTCAAACCAACCAGGAAACTTGTTGGCCAATCCAAGCCAATTTAAAGCTTTGATTGGCTAAACTGGCCTTCGGATGGGATTGTTTTTCTTTTTCTAAGTTCATTGGCCACTTTGTGCAATCCAAGCCGATGCCCGACCTTGATTAGCCAAATCGGCCTTTGGATCCAGTTTTTGGCCAATTTCTAAATTTCTTGGCCAGTTTGGCAAATCCTAGCTGATTTCTGGTTTTAATTAGACAAACCGGCTAAGAAACCTGTTTTATGCCAATTTCCAAGTTTTTTTGGCCAGATTGGCCAATCCAATCTGATTTCCAACTTTGATTGGCCAAACAATACAAGAATTTTTGGCTATTTCCAATTTCCTTCATCGGTTTGGCTAATCCCAACCGATTTTTGGCTTTGATTGGCCAAGCTGGCCAAGAAAGCTGGATTTTGGCAATTTCCAAATTTCATCGCCTGTTTGGCCAATCCATGCTAATTTCCAAGTTAGATTGGCCAAACTTGCTTTTGGATCCAATTTTTTTGCCAATTTCCAAGTTTTTTTGCCGGTTTGGCAATTCCAAGCTAATTTCTAGCTTTGATTGGGCAAATCAGCTGAGAAACTTGTCTTTTACCAATTTCTAACATTATTGGCCAATTTGGCCCATCCAAGCATATTTCCAGATTTGATTGGCCAAATCAGCCAATCCAAGTCGATTTTTCGCTTTGATTGGCAAAACAAGCCAAGAAACTTGCTTTTGTCAATTTCCAGCCAAGAAATTTGTTTTTTGTCAATTTCCAACATTCTTGGCCAGTTCGGCCAAATTCAAGTCGATTTTCGACTTTGATAGGCCAAACCAACCAAGAAACTTGTTTGCTTTCCAACTTTTAATTTTCTTGGCCGATTTTGCAAATCCAAGCCGATTTTGAGCTTTGATTGGCCAAATTGCCCTTCGGATGGGATATTTTTCTTATTTCTAAGTTCACTGGCTGGTTTACCCAATCCAAGCCAATTTCTAGCTATGATTTGCCAAACCGGCCTTCAGATTCGATTTTTGGCCAATTTCCAATTTTCTTGGCTTGTTTCATCAATACTAGCTGATTTTTGGCTTTGATTAGCCAAACTGGCCAAGAAACTTGTTTTTTGCCAATTTCCAAGTTTCTTGGCTGATTTGGCCAATCCAAGCCAATTTCATGCTTTGATTGGCCAAACTAGCCAATAAATCCGATGTTTTTGGCAATTTCCAATTTTCTTTGCTGATATAGCCAATCCAAGCTGATTTCTAGCTTTGATTGGCCAAACTACTCTTCAGATGGGGTACTTTTCCTATTTCTAGGTTCTTTGGCTAGTTTTCCCAATCTAAGCTGAGTTCCTGGTTTGATTGGCCAAGCCAGTCAAGAAACTTGTTTTTGGCCAATTTGTAGCATCCTTTGTCAGTTTGGCCAATCCAAGCCAATTTCTAGCTTTGCTTGGCAAAAGCGGCCAAACAACTTTTTTTTGCCAATTTCTGTGTCTCCTTGCCAGTTTTCATTGGCCAAACCGACCAAGAAACTTGTTTTCTATCAATTTTCGGCATTCTTGGCCAATCCAAGTTGATTCTTGGCTTTTATCAGCCAAACTGGCCAAGATACTTATTTTTTTTACTAATTTTTAAGTTTCTTGGTTGGTTTGGCCTATCCAAGACAATTTACTGCTTTGATTGGCCAAACTGGCTTTCAGATGAGATTGTTTTTCAATTTCTAAGTTCATTGGCCACTTTGCTCAATCCAAGCCGATTTCTAACCTTGTTTAGCAAAATCAGCCTTTGGATTTAGTTTTTGGCCAATTTCTAAGTTTCTTGGCCAGTTTGGTAAATCCTAGCCGATTTTGGCTTTGATTAGACAAATTGGCTAAGATACTTGTTTTTTGCTAATTTCCAAGTTTCTTGGCTAGATTGGCCAATCCAAGTCGATTTCCAACTTTGATTGGCCAAACTAGACAAGAAAGCAGGTTTGTTTTGGCAATTTCCAATTTTCTTCACTGGTTTGGCCAATCCAAGCCGATTTTTGGCTTTGATTGGCCAAGCCGGTAAAGAAAGCTGGATTCTAGCAATTTCCAGTTTTCTTCGCCTGTTTGGCCAATCCAAGCTGATTTCCGACTTTGATTGGCCAAACTAGCTTTTGAATCCAATTATTTTGCCAATTTTCAAGTTTTTTGGCCGGTTTTGCAAATCCAAGCTAATTTCCAGCTTTGATTGGCCAAAGCAGCCAAGAAACTTATTTTTTGCCAATTTCTAACATTACTAGCCAATTTGGCCCATCCAAGCAGATTTCCAGATTTGATTGGTCAAATCGGCCAAGAAAACCAATTTCCAAGTTTCTTGGCTAGTTTGGCCAATCTAAGTTGATTTTTGGCTTTGGTTGGCAAAATGAGCCAAGAAACTTTTTTTTTGTTAATTTCCAGCATTCTTGGCCAGTTCGGCCAATCCAAGCCGATTTTTGACTTTGATAGGAAAAACTAGCCAATAAACTTGTTTGCTTGCCAATTGTTAAGTTTCTTTGAAGCCGATTTTTGGCTTTGATTGGCCAAGCTAGCCAAGAAAGCTAGATTTTGGCGATTTCCAATTTTCTTCACTTGTTTGGCAAATCCAGGCTGATTTCCAACTTTGATTGGCCAAACTAGCTTTTGGATCCAGTTTTTTACCATTTTTCAAGTTTCTTGGCTAGTTTGGCAAATCCAAGCTAATTTCAAGCTTTGATCGGCCAAACTAGCCGAGAAACTTGTTTTTTGCAAATTTCTGACATTATTGGCCAATTTGGCCCATCCAAGTAGTTTTCCGGATTTGATTGGTCAAACTAGCCAAGAAACTTGTTTCTTGCCAATTTCCAAGTTTCTTTGTTAGTTTGGCGAATCCAAGTCGTTTTTGGCTTTGTTTGACCAAACCAGCCAAGAAACTTGTTTTTTGTCAATTTCCAACATTCTTGGCCAGTTCGGCCAAATTCAAGCCGATTTTCGACTTTGATAGGCCAAACCAACCAAGAAACTTGTTTGCTTGCCAAGTTTTAAGTTTCTTGGCCGGTTTGGCAAATCCAAGTCGATTTTGAGCTTTAATTGGCCAAACTGCCCTTCGGATGTGGTACTTTTCTTATTTCTAAGTTCATTGGTTGGTTTACCCAATCCAACCCAATGGTTGGCCAAACCGGCCTTCTGATTCAGTTGAAGGCCAATTTCCAATTTTCTTGGCTAGTTTGGCCAATCCTAACCCATTTCCAGCTTTGATTAGCCAAATTGGCTAAGAAGCTTGTTTTTTGCCAATTTCCAAGTTTCTTGACCGGTTTGGCCAATCCAAGCCAATTTTTATCTTTGATTGGCCAAACCAGCCAAGAAAGCTGATTCTTTTGGTAATTTCCAATTTTCTTGGCTAATTTGGCCAATGAAAGCCGATTTCTAGCTTTGATTGGCCAAACTACTCTTCAGATGGGGAAGTTTTCCTACTTCCAGGTTCCTTGGCTAGTTTGCCCAATCCAAGCTGAGTTCCTGCTTTGATTGGCCAAGCCAGCCAAGAAACTTGTTTTTGCCCAATATTTGGCATCCTTGGCCAGCTTGGTCAATCCAAGTCAATTTCTAGCTTTTCTTGGCCAAAGCGGCCAAGAAACTTTTTTTTGCCAATTTCTAAGTTTCTTGGCCAGTTTTCATTGGCCAAACCCACAAAGAAACATGTTTTCCACCAATTTTTGGCATTCTTGGCCAGTACAAGCCGATTTTTGGCTTTTATTCTCCAAACTGGCCACAAAACTTGTTTTTTTACTAATTTTCAAGTTTCTTGCTCGGTTTGGCCAATCCAAGATAATTTATAGCTTTGATTGGCCAAACTAGTCTTCAAATGAGTTTGTTTTTCTATTTCTAAGTTCATTGGCCACTTTGCCCAATCCAAGCCGATTTCTGACATTGATTAGTCAAACTGGCCTTTGGATCTGGTTTTTGGCCAATTTCCAAGTTTCTTGGCCAGTTTGGCAAATCCTAGCCGATTTCTGGCTTTGATTAGACGAACCGGCCAAGAAACTTATTTTTTGCCAATTTTTGAGTTTCTTGGCCAGATTGGCCAATCGAAGTTGATTTCCAACATTGATTGGCCAAAGTAGACAAGAAAGCAGGTTTGTTTTGTCAATTTCCAATTTCCTTTACTGGTCTGGCCACTCCAAGCCGATTTTTGGTTTTGATTGGCCAAACCGGCCAAGAATGCTGGTTTTTGGCAATTTCCAATTCTCTTCGCCTGTTTGGCCAACCTAAGCTGATTTTTGACTTTGATTGGCCAAACTAGCTTTTAGTGCCAATTTTTTTTTGCCAATTTCCAAGTTAATTTCAAGCTTTGATTGGTCAAACCAGCCAAGAAACTTGTTTTTTTGCCAATTTCTAACATTATTGTCCAATTTGGCCCATCCAAGTTGATTTCTGAATTTGATTGGCCAAACCGGCCTAGAAGGTTGTTTCATGCTAATTTCCAAGTTTCATGGCTAGTTTGGCCAATCCAAGCCAAATTTCGGCTTTGATTGGCCAAACCGAAACTTGTTTTTTGTCATTTTCCAGCATTCTTGGCCAGTTCGGCCCATCCAAGCTAAATTTTGACTTTGATTGACCAAACTGACCGAGCAATTTCTTTTCTTGCCAATTTTTATGTTTCTTGTCCGGTTTGGCAAATCCAAGTAGATTTCTAGCTTTGATTGACCAAACCGGCCAAGAAAGCTGATTTTTTTTGGCAATTTCCAATTTTCTTGGCTGATTTGGCCAATCAATGCCGATTTCTAGCTTTGATTGGCCAAACTACTCTTCAGATGAAGGTGTCACTTTGACCCTTATCGGGGTACCTTACCAATCCTGTCTCACCTTCTCAATGGTTCGATATCGAAGAACGTGCTAGGGTCTTGAAAAGAGAGAAGCGTTATTACTAGGCATTCCCTGTTGCTCTGATCTCCTCTATGCTTCCTCACTTTGAAAATCAAAAGAAAAGAGGGCCCTGTATCATGTTATAGAAAGGCAACTTCTTTTTCAAAGCATGGTAATACCACTTAAGGGCAGATAGACCATCCACCCACCAAGCTGCAAGCAAGCACCTTGACCTGGTAAAGAGAGAAAGGAAGGTAACCGAAGCTATTGCATTGTTTGCCCTCTTTCTTTCTGATCTCATTCGTCAGTCATCTATCACCAGATGAGTTGCACCCTGCAAATCTCTCTTGGCCATTTGCAAGCATTGATGAAGTCACAAGAGGAATGTTTACCTACAAGATTATATCAGTGCATGATGCAAGCGAGAAAACTACACCATGCTAACATGAATAATTTGTGGACGACTGCTTCCTTTCCTAATTCCAATCGTGACATTGGTAATCCCGCATATGAGATAAACCTGAATGCATAGTGAAAGTCAGTCTTGTTCATGGGGTATAGGAAGGGGCGAATATTGCTTCATCAATCCAGTCATAAGGAAAAGCAGGCAATCCCCCCGGGAGGTGAACCTGGAGGAGACACCCATTGGTGGAGTATAGCTACCACTATAAACTATCCGCTTCAAAAAGGATAATAGGTTGCATTTATGTGTTATCCGAACGGATGGAATTAATTCATTTACAAAAGCTATCTATGAAATTCTATCACCTTGCTTGCCTCTCCTACCCCAAAACTCTTATGGCTGCTGCCGCGCAAGCGCCTCAGTTGCCACCGGGTTCTCACTTCCTTGCTCATGTGGGGTCGATAGCCTTCTTGAACGAGGCGCTTGCGATGGGATAGACCCATCCAGAATGCTTGGCCTCCTGCAACAAGTCGATCTCTCGAACCTGGAGTAGCACCTTGAAAGAGATGGCTCTATCTCTCAATTGTCTATCTTGTGCTCGAGAGGGTCCATCACAACTGTGCTTAAATCCCTACTTCCACCGAATACTCTTTGATGTGAATGCCGCTTCGAAGCATAGAACATGGACATACCCAATCCAACATGATGACTAGTAACATATACAGAGTAAGACGGCTAGCCTTTTTTGACCCTGCAAGCGCCTGTCCTCCTATCTGTCCTGAGTGAAAGAAAGATTAACTCAATCAAAAGAACCCAGCCAAGCTTCCCTTCACTATGTCTACGGAATAGTCCGTATTAGAGCATAGGCTAGGCTGTTCTTGTCTCTAGGAACTATTCTGCGAAGAGATCTTTTCTCTAGGAGTGTTGCCCCTTTTGGATATATCATTTCATACTATTTTTAAACACCATCAAGTGAGCCATCTTCATATTTAATGCTAGTGGTTTTGACTGATGAGTCGCCCACCCTTCCGAAGGCAATCAGTAATAGGAGCATCGACGGAGTATAGCTGCCAGTGGGAATTGCCTGATAAAGACGCACGGAAAAGGTATGCCCAGCGCGTAGATACTCCTTTCTCACCCATTGCGTAGACCATACAAAAAAGTATAGAGGTGGTATACAATAGTAGTAAAGAGGCATTCGAGAGACTAGTCGCTTCTGAAGAAGCTTAACGTATACCGCAGTTGAAGCACCTAAAGGAGAATTTGTCTAGGTAAAATTTGTGAAATAATACCCTTATTTCCATGTCTTCCAGCTACTTTGTCAGTTCCGTATGCATCCTTTTCTGGCCATGTCCCACCTTCCTCGTCAGATGAGGGATAAAAATGTGCCATTGCTAGAGTGATAGGCACATGCTTCTCAGTACTGATTCGTATGGTGTTCCTTCTGACTTTGACGTTGATCGGGCATCCTATGAGAAAATTTCTGGAACTATCTTGATCACACTCACTGTCTTCTTAATGAAAGGGGACCGTTTGGATAAAGTGGGAACTTATTTAATCTATTTACATTATAACAAACAAGATGATCAAGTCATGTTCGAAGCTCAGGATAGAAGTAACCTGCCCTTTATGAATAATGATTTGATCTTGTGGAAGTGCCATATAGATCTACTTAGATGGAACATAAGAAATACCCCCAAACTCTATAGAATGACGCGTTAAGGTTCCCTCAACCCCGGCCTTCCTTTGGGAGAGATCTCGGTAGGGACTTCTAGGTAGGTGTCCAAGTTATACCAGCAGCTACTCATGCCCCCATAAAAATGATTTCTGCGCCCTAAGAGTCAGCTGGGGCCCAACTCAGGCCGATGCTGCCATCTACTTAACAGGGGGATTCACTGCAAATACTAGTTTAGCTTATATGGAGTTTTATAACTTCTAGCATTTGCCTCAATGTTCTAGTTCTAGTAAAGATCTTCCTCGACGGGGAAGAAAGAAATGAATGAATGTCCTTTTTGGAAAATGTAGAATAATACACCGATTAGAGATTTCTATATGAAAAATACGAATCGGAGTTTGAAGAAGGGGACATTCTATTATGAATTCACCGTCACTGGAAGGCTGATAAGCTTGAAACTACCCTTGAAGCATAGGCTAGGCAAGGAAGCTATCCTACAACTCGATAGTGAGTTATATCCCTTCCCAGCTCCTATCGAGAAATAGAACTGACTAATCTTAAGTCAAAGGGAGTCAAGGATTTGCTGGGAATTCTGGATCAACTAAAAGCTATCCAAAATGTACTCGTGGAAATTCTTACTCCCATTGGACCATTTGTATCTATATGCATCAAGAGGGCCAACTCCCAAAATAATGGGAATATCTCCTTCGGGGCTCTTTGCCTTATTTTGGGCTATTTGTGCCACTAGGCTAATCAAAATTGAATTAGTCAATGCGCTAAGTAAAGGACAAACAGTCCATCAACATCCTTGAAGTTAAGACTAGTAGCGATGAATTATAGAATCCAAAAGCAAAAATCACATCACCCTTATCATTTCTGATCACACCACCACCACTAGAGGGGCCTGGGTTACCCTTGCTAGAAATAGAGTGGGCAAGCCCATCAAGAAGTCTCTGAGGAGCCCCCAACCCTACTACTACCCCCCGGGGACGAGGGAGCATGCATTCGACTAGCTTCCTGCAACCAAGCCCGCTACCTTTAAGCTAATCAAATTACTGCCCAAAATAAGGCGAAGAGCCACAAAGGGGACTGGCCCCCGCGGATATCTTTACTTCAGAACATAACAATTGCATCTGTAGAAGCAAGCATTTGATCTCAGCCGCTACACACATTCTTTTTCTCTTAGAATAGAACCTGTCAGTTACGCCTTTAGGGGACGCTACGGTGCTGGTCTGAAATGGCAGGAGCGAGGCGCTTGCGAAGGAGTAATGGGGGAATAAGATTAGTTCTCCTAGCCCCTCCGAGAGCCCAGGTATCATATACCTACCTATAATAAGCAAGGGCTAGCCCTTACTTCCAAATGGTCAGCAGGGGAACACATCCACTTCCTCCATCAGAGTCCTTCTGGAAGTCCGGTTGGCCCCCTATTTTCCACCATTACAGCTGGCGTCGACTAGGGGTCAGCATTAATAGAATGAAATTGCTAACTTCGATGATAGGAATTTATAACTGAATTCTTTCATTCCCCCTAACTGACTAATATTAACGCTTATGAAGACAGATATCCGAAAAAAATAGGGATTGATACGTCGTTGCAAGAAGCCTCGTGTTCCTTCTAAGGAAGCAGATCTTTACAGAAGACTAGTGCTCTGATATCGAGTATTTTCGGGTCAGCAACATCTTGCTTTATTGACTCAACCAGAGGTGCACTTTTTCGTGGTGTTGTTGTTGATGTTGGTTCTGAAATACTACACAATTGTTAGTGGTGTGGCAAACTTTGAAGATTTTTAGATGGTTTCCTTGGTCGCAAGCGCCGACTGGTATCTTAGAGCGAAGCGATCAGCTAGGCAGGAAGGCAAGCCAAAGCAATTCAACCAACCCCGCAGCCTAATACAGTTAGTAATCGACTCGACCAGTGCAGAGTTCGCGAAGATATTTCTCATCTGACCATGACAAAGTCCCCAACCTGAAATTCCTGTGCTTGTCGATGTAAATCAGCGTGCTAATCATTTGGTAATGGCATAATGGCGGTTGATAAACCTCTTCAAACAAATTGGGTGGAGCTTCTCCAACAGCTCCAGGCGTAAGCCCCTCTTGCATAGGCCCATATACTCTATATTGCTTTCCATCCTTAGCATATTTTATGCATTGATTCCAGGTGGGCATCTCCTAGCTAAGCCCGTTCATCACCAATTCAAGAGACTCCCACCGGTAGTGACTCACCCCACTAAGAAAGCTGGGAGAGATTGTAAGTCTCGCCCCACTAATTCAACAAGAAATCCGCTATTTTTAGGGGCAGTTGGGGAAGTTGGTACAGGCCAGCCTTATATTAACATTGACTCAGAGAGCGGTACTTCACTACCCTAGCGTAAAATGCTTTCGCAAGCCTATACTTACGGGGAATTGAAGCATGCCCGCTTGCCCGATTTTTCTAAGGTGTTTGAGGTGTTTTCCACATGTGGAAAGTGCTCAAGGTTGTTACCCTCAGTAGCCCAAAATAAGGTGAAGAGCTACTCGCGCTTCGGATCAATGTCCCCAGAAGCAAGGAATACGCCCAAGCAGTCTTCGAGATAGGGTTGTTAGCCAGGGCTGGATTAAAAAAGGTTCAGTACCTGGCTATCGTCTGCTTTCACCACCACTCTTGTCTTGTTAAGTCCAATTCTTTGTTTAAAAATTGGTGAACCACACGAGCTGGTTAGATGCGTGGGGCGCGCTTTCATACAACAGGCACTTGCGGAAGAAGCCACTCTTGCCCCTTCTTCCACGAACCATAACAGCAGAGGCACCGGACAGATGCCACTGTCTGCGCTGTTCTTTTTGTTTCCTGTTCTGTTTGCAATTTCATCATCATAGGCTGTCATAGATCTACATGGGAATCTTTTTGAGATCAATCATGCAGTTAGGTGTCGGTTGCTCCCCACGGAGGTAAATGATTTTGTACTTAGAAACAAAAGAATTCCGTACGGGTACAATTCAGAAGCGACTGATGAGTGAGAGCGCTATGAAGAGCAAGTGGTCTTGCACACTAACTCATGAGTCAACCTAAGAAAAGAACTGCTTTCTAGGTCACTCTATTGATCAATGTCGGAAACTTCAACGACGAGGAAGATTCCAATTCATACTTGAATCCCACTAGGAAGAAGACAACAGGTGTATGGTATAGCTCTTACGTAAGATCCGCCTTGCAGCTCCTTCGGACCCTCGACTTCGGCTAACTATCAATTGAATAACCAAAGAGAGATGGGCACGTCGAGTGCCGAGAAAATGTCAAATGGTAGCACCAGCAAGTTCAATTGGATTTAGCTTTGACTGCTTACCAACAACAGCTCCTGCTAAAGCAATTGTAGCAGCTCCGGTGACAGAGGTTCTGGAGTTGACAACAGCCATGCATTAGAGTAGAGAACGCGGTCCAGACAGGCCCACTTAGAGGCTGTGCCCTCTTTTCCATTTCTTTTGCTAATTCGAATTGAAGGGTGATATAAAATCAGTCTCTTTTCGGCGTCATATACATACCCAGATCACCAGCTAAGGCCCCTAAATGGCTGGTGGGAGTTCGTATGAAATAGTATGGTTGTGGCTTAAGGCTTAGCTTACCCGCAGATCAGTGGACATATTAGGAGTCCTTAACAATAATCCGGTTAATGGCCCGACTATCAACTGTAATGTGCCATCTCTGACGAGGCATTATTTCCATTTACCGGAAATTATGTGTACACACGCCAATTTGGCCTTATTTAGAGCTTAAACCATTATTCCATTGGCAACATCTTTTTTAGACCATCAAAATCATGATGAACCACCCTTTTGGATGAGCTGAGGTGCTTATTGGAAATATGAGGATGATTTTATAATTTCTAATCAAATCCATGTTTGCCAAACATGAGACTCTTGGTGGTGTGTCAGATTATGCTTTTCCCAGCATATCCTCTATTTGGAATTTTTTCAAAGGATTATATGGTCGTCTAATGAAAAAGTCTTCAACATCAATAATCTTCCTCTATGAGTCCTATTTTCAATTCAACAAACGGAATTCAATTCTGATCTACCATTTGTCTGCAGCTCCTTTTAGAAGTCATACACACAGTTCTGTCCGCACACAGCACTGATCAAGCACAATTGCATGCAAGCCCAGCTCATTGGGCACATATCTGACAAATTCATGACCTTACCTTCCTTTTTACTCCTTCATATCACTTGGTAAAGTATCTGGAAGCTTCATGGTCAAAATTAGCATCATCAAATGATGGCAATCCAACTTGTTGTCTTATACATCAAAACTTGCCATTTTTGGACCAGATTTGTTTCCTCTTCAAGTGGAGACATATTTTGAACATGGGAAAGGTGATCCACAGTTTTAAATCCCTATCAATCATTTGGTTAAGTTTCTATATTTCTCATGATGAAAATTAGCAACATTAAATGGAGGAAATCCAACCTAAGGTCGGATGTATCAAAACATGCTATTTTTTGACTTGTTTCTCATTCCCTATAAAGGGAGACTCATATGAACGACCTAAGGAGGGCATCCCCCCATCCTACAGCACTCTTATCCTCATACTCCAGCCACCCTAGGCTCATCCCAACCTTCCCAAATCGTTCTATCTTCGTCCCGGTGCCCGGAGATCATCCCAAAGTGAAGAAGAAGCCGGTCTATGCTCCGACGTGCTGCACTTCTGATCATCGGATTCTACAGATCTTTATAGTCATTTTTAGGCCATACTTCCTTCAGAAGAAGTGTGGTTCATCAAGATATCTTTCATCTCCAACAAAAAAAGATCAATTCTGACATTTCCTCAGCTTGTTATGGCTTCAACACCGGCGCTGCACAAACAGATTCGAAGTCTTCTCTTCTAAGTCATGGTCTTCTCAGTCAATTTTAGTACATTGAATGGTGGATTCAGCCTATACATCCTTCATAGAAATTGTTCCCCATTGCACAGGTACATCAAGCTAGCATCGATTGGACTCTTCTTCATCGGCCGGCCGAAGAAGAAGAAGGTTAAACCCGCACACACTTCCTCCCACACTAAGGTACACACGGTCATCTAACTTAATCTCTTGTTCAATTCCATAAAGCGGAGCCCGCAACTCCTGGCGACCACCTTTTTATTCATGTTCTAATTTTATCTCCTCCTCACTCTCCTCTCACATGACCTGAACCATCTCCGGTGCTCGAGCGACGCCGTGAGATGAAAGTTCGGGGATCAATGTGAGTGTGGGACCGAGGTGAGGAGTCTTTACCGCCTTCCGAGTGTTTTCCGATTCACTCCTCCTTTTTCCCAATTCCATCTTTCACCTTCTCTTGAGGTGTCGATCCGGAACCCATTTTCGGAATCGACATTATGAACTGCCCTCACACTGGAATATGTAGCTAGCTTTTCAAAGAGTATCTTTCAAGTCCCCCTGTGCTGTACATACTCCAAGTTTCTGCTAAGGAAAGTCAAATGTGGTTTCAAAACAGCTAAAGTTGCCTCCGGGCCAAAGTAGAAGGCAATGAAAGGGGTCATAAGTAGTATTAAAAGCTATTTTTTTTGGTGGTGTGTATGACACATCGCACTTTCGCTCAGGTCGAGGCTGTCACTCGGCCCTGGCACTCTGCGGAACTTGCCGTTCTGTTTCACAATGAAAAAGATCCGCTGCTACCTTTTCCTGCTAGGATTGGAAATCTTGTATCCCAGCATGTGTTCTTCACCCGGTATGGTTGTCGGTCTTGAAAAGAATCTTTGTAACGAATGGGGGATCCCTGTTGGCAACAACCATGAGTGGAAGAGTTTGATCGGATTCCTAGAATTTATAGAAATATGGTTTGCTGCTGTCTTGGTTTCTAGCCGTCAGGGTATGGTGATTGAAAGAGCCTCAAGTCTCCGTGGACCGCTCGTTGGGCCTGATAGGTGGTTGTATGAGAACATATTACCCATCTTCGAGGACAATTAGCACGATAGAATTCTAAGTCTTGACTACACTTCTTCCTCAAACCTTCCAACCTTCTAAGTTGAGTGACTGGGGACTATGCCCATATTCTGGCCACCCCAAGTCATGTTCGAGGTCGATGCTGACGTCACACAAGCTGAGAGGCCGACAGAGTCCTGTGTTTTTAATAAACAGTCGCTGACTTCTCCCTTCTTCATTGATCTGGGGGAAATATCATCTTCCGTTTTGGCTCTTGAGCCCCGGGGAACATTCTGTTGTACTACTAACACTAGCTCGCAAACTACTAATTATTTTATACTGGGTCCGAAGGTTCTAATTGACTTATTCTAGTTTAGAACTATAACAGTTCCGATGAACAGTCACTCACTTTTAACAGCGTGAAGGGACGGGAGGATTTGGCTCCCTTGTAGCAATCTTCGTCTCGCCCCTTTCCTTACTCTCACATCGGTTACTCTTCTCGAACCTCCAAAGAATTTCAATGCATGGGCATAGTATGAGTTAAACTTGCTTTCTAAAGCCCCAACTGTGCAATGTAGGTGCAAAAATCATGCCGGTCTTTAAATCGATTTTGGAAAATATGGTGGCTCCCGCTAACAACCTGAGCCATCTTGTAGATCTAAAAAAGTAAGTTCCATAAAGCGATGTATGACACAGGCTATCTATTATTTCTTTCTGCTATATCTTTAATAGCAGGGTGCCCGTTAATGTATGCTAGAGTTCTAACATAATGGGGACTCAAAAAAAGAGATTTTTGAGACCTAGGTGTCGACTCTAAAAATTCGACGGGGCTCTACTTTTCAGAGAAGTCCTTGAATCTAGATCGTCACCTCAAGAGGGGGATGAGAAAGAAAGGAAGAAAATATGGAAAGCAACTCTCACCTCGGTCCCACACTCACATTGATCCCCAAACTTTCATCCCTTGGCGTCGCTGGATCACCAAAGAGACGGTTTGGGCCATGTGGGAGGAGGGTGAAAAAAAGGAAATTAAGACATGTGGTCGCCAGGAATCGTGGGTTCCAATTTATGAAATTAAAGATGACCATGTGTACCTTAGCGTGAAGAGTGTGAGTCAAAACTTCTCCTTTTTAGGCCGGCCGATGAAGAAGAGTCCTCAACGCGGTGGGTGCTTGATTTTCTATGCAACTTAGCGTGAAGAGTGTGAGTTAAAGCTTCTCCTTCTTCGGCCGGCCGATGAAGAAGAGTCCTCAACGCGTGGGTGCTTGATTTTCTATGCAACTAGACAAATAAAAAAGTGAAAAAGACTATTATAACTAGACAAAGTGGAGTATATGTAAAGAAAATGACATGAAACACACAATTGACTAGAAACTGACCAGATTCAGGTTATCTCTAACCCCTCTTTTTCTATTCTCGGATTAACAGACTAAGAATAATGAAAAAAATGTAAAAAAATAATAGGAGGATGGATAATCACGAGAAAAAGAGATAGGAAAAAGAACAGAAAGATTCTGAGTAGAATAGAGAAAGATATGGCCAAATCTGGGTTGTCGAAAAAGCCGAGCAGCAGTCCAGGATCTGCCAGGCGCAATGTTGCTTCTGCGCTCGTCACGGCCAGCCCCGACCTCGGAATCATGTGCCGTTGATTTTAAACTGAAGAAGGCTTGGAGAGGAAGAACTTTTATGAAGAGAGCTTGGGCATAAAACGTCCACACACTGCTGTGGAGGCTGAAGAAGAGAGACCTGGCTGATCACCTGTAGAACAGCCTTCCTCTCTCTTGAACCGACTTTTCTCTCTCTAAAAACTCGAAATTCTCTCTCTAAAAATCACAAAATCAATGCAGGAGGGAGGTTGGACATATTGAGATGCCTGGGGGTCGTGCTCATGCCTTTGGAATGACCATAATCAGAGTTAATTTATAAGAGAACGGACGACGTGATCAACACTAGAAAATAGGGCACATTGCGCCCTACCCTAGGGCGCATGCACCCTGGTGCAGAGCGCATGCGCCCCCTGGAAGGGGCGCATCTCATCTTTTCTGAAAAATTCGGTCTTATCTGCTTGATCTGTTCAGCGGTAGAGTCCCGGTGAAAAACTGGTTCCCTCGTGCCTCAAGGGTAGGGCGCATGTGCCCTCAAGTGAGGGCACGAGGTCACGTGCCTCACTGGTAGGGCGCATGAGACTGTTTTTGCGTGTCCTTCTTCCGGAAGCCATTGCGAACACTCCCGAACTCGGAATTCGATGCTGTTTGTTGCGTTGGAAAGATAACAGGCCGAAGAAGCTTTATATAGCATTGGATCAGCCATCACACCCTCCAAAACTTTATAATTTTGTCTGGAAGTTAGGGCAGTGAACAGAAGATCCGATACAGATCAAAATGACTCCGACGGCAAACTGGAAAGGCACGGTATGCAACAAAACTTGTCCGGTGTGTGAATATGACCATAACCTTCAATGCATGATCATTAGGCATTGGTCATTCAGCCAATTTCCGTGTTTACACGATTTACATGTGGCTTTCGCTCAGAAATTATGGCTTTTTGCGGAAAACTTCGGAAAACATCCAATTTCGTTCGGCGAAGCTCCAAATTAACTTTAAAAGACCCGGCATCATTATAAGGTAAATTATACATGTTACCTTATAAAACATGAGTTTTATGCTCTGAATTAGGCAAATTTGGCGTGTCTACAGCTTGCCTCGCCTTGATGTCGGCTTTGTAAGAGAATGGCATGTAATGAAGCGAAGTGATTCGTAGTGAACTGTAATGGAATGCAAGTGAATGTAGATGAATGTAGCAGAATGGAATGGTGATGGACTGAAAGGTTGGCATCAAGGTGTAGATATAGACACGCTTATCTACCCGATCCAGCAAAATGAATCTCTCTGAGTATTCTAGATCGCTTTCATGTTCTATTACAACCTCACATAATTGACTTGTAAAAGACATGCCATTGGAATGAGAGATGAAAAATAAAGGATAAAGGATAAAGGATGTAGCCAACCCTCAGCATGGTGAGGAGTCCTCGAATTCATAGGTTCATCATCAGCCAGCAACCCGAACTTTGCGGTGTTCTTGTACTGTGATGGGCTAAAGTTTTAAAAGAGAAATTGATCTTAAAATGAAAAGAATACCAATCCATCATATTTGGAATCTCAAGTTCATTCAAGTTTCACCAAAATACTCAGTTTAATTATGAGTGGAATAATCTCATATTTTAAAAGGGTTCGTTTTAAGCATAACAAAATTGCTCGGGTATCGTGAAAACCATAAATCATGCTTTGGTAGAAAACCGAGTATTTAGAAAATGACAAAACAGACTTAAGCCATAGTGGGATTGAAAGATAATGGTGGGACTAACATAGAATAAAGGGACAGAAGAAACAATGGCATTACAATTGCCATGGTGGGATAAAATGAAAACACGGTGGGATAAAAGAAATGACAAAAAGGATAGAATAAAACATGAAGAAATAAAATTGGTAATGATGGAGAATGCAAAAGAAATGGATGTAAAAATATAGAAAATTATGTAAAAAATAGTTGAAGATATAGATTGTCTATTGGAGGTCAAGACACCCAATTAGGAACCATCTTCCCTCCAATGTTCAATTTTGGCTTATCCGTGAGTGTGAAGAAATGACCAAGCCGTTGTAGATTTTGTTGTAGGGGATCTCGGACCCAGTCATTTTCACTCTCAAGGTCTTCAACATTAATGCATATAATATGTATCAAATGGACCTAACATAACTAAATGACAGATGGTAGAAGTGATGTGAAGTGCAAAATGAAATGTTGGTGATGATGTGAGATTGAGAATGTGGATTTGAGTGAAGTCTTCAGGCGAGGTCTATCAACTTGCATCGACTTCCTGATTCGTCAGCATCTCTGGTCCAGTCTTGCCTTTTGATGGAATACAGCACCATGATAATGTTCAGTTGGGTGGCGCTTTCTCTCTTTTCGCCACAAGGTTGGCATGACGTTCCTTGGGGAACATCGACCTCACAACTTCACCTGTTGGACTTAAAAAGGTTGCCTGATGGCCCTTCTCTTTTGCTTAGCTCGTGAAAACACTTAACAAAGATGATTAAATTTTCATCATGACTCATCCCTTTGCTTGTATATCGTTTGTCTTGATTTTGAGTCAAAGGGGGAGCCTTCTTAATAAGATGGAATAAAACAAATGACTAAAATGAAATGGAGTAAGGGTTGAGAGAACTTACCTATCGTGGTGTGAATCCTCTCCTCTCCTGTATTGAAATGCCTGAAACACTTGATAGAAAGGGGATTAGATCTTCACCATGACTCATCCCTTTGCCTATTATGGTCAACTTTGACTTAGGTCAAAGGGAAGAGCCTTCTTAACAAGGTAATTAAAGTAGAAAAATGGATATGCAATTCAGCAATGGAAATATGCATGACAATCAAATAAACATGGTTGTAACTATGGCAATGATCATGACTGAGCATTTTTTTTGGATTTTCTTGAAAACATTCATTTTTTTGGATTTTCAAGTGTATTCAATTTTTTTTGGATTTTTGAAATATAAATTTTTTTGGATTTTTAGAAATATGTATTTTTTTGGATTTTTTGAAATATGTATATTTTTTGGGTTTTTGAAATATGCATCTTTTTTGGGTTTTTGAAATATGTATTTTTTCGGGGTATTTGAAATACGTATTTTTTTGAGATTTTTGAAATATTCACTTTTTTGTGAAGAAAATGTTGGTATTTGAGACAGTTCATCGGTCTTTGGAGTTTGTCAAGACTCAAGTGGTAGATGCCACGTGCAAAAATAAAGTTCCCTACCTAAAATCCTTCTAACCTTCTTCCTTTGATCGGCTTGGGTTCCACCTTGATTTGGTCGGTTTACCCTACCCAAAGGGTTTAAGGAGGAAGAGTATAGAGGAAGTCCTTGATAGGGTTTGAAGATGTTGAGAGGGATTTCTCTACTCTCACTCAAATTAGCCATTGGGGTTCGGCCTCTTTGTGTTTTTCTTTATTTTTTTGCTCTTTTCTATGTGGCACATATTTGGACAGGTTTTTGACTCGTGGAGACATTGCCCATCTTTTAGTGCCTTTTGCCTTGACTATCGTTCTGGGTACTCATTCAGACAGGTTAATCATTTTTCTTTTTCTAACCTGAGGGGTTCATTGCCCATCTTTTGGCACCCTTTTGCACCCTCTGAGACGGCCTCCTACTAAGGTGGCAAGTGTTTTCGATACTACCCCTCTCTAATCTTCTCTCCCTATCTTGGACCGAGTAGAAGAGAATAGGGTAAGGATACTCCTTCCATTTCTTGATTTCTGCCTTGCATTTCGCAAGTGTTGGGTTGTCTAGATTCTAGGATCGGGAAGTGTTGTGTGTGTAGGATGGTACCTACCCTTGACTTCTCACGAACAACCTAGGATCGATGACTTGAGATTATACCAGTGGTTTCTCCATTTTTATTGAAAGTAATTTTTGAGGTAAACTCCATTCCAAAGATGATTCAATTTTTCTCTATCTGCATTAGTCAATTCATATGCATTACCTGGATACTTTTCAGTGATTACCAAAGGCCCTTCCCAGTTAGGTTGCAACTTGGAGCAGGGACCCCCCGGCTTAACGAATATGCGTTTGACTACCATCTCA
The DNA here is from genome assembly GCA_036172225.1 of Cryptocoryne crispatula var. balansae. Lineage (NCBI taxonomy): Eukaryota > Viridiplantae > Streptophyta > Magnoliopsida > Alismatales > Araceae > Cryptocoryne > Cryptocoryne crispatula. The sequence continues at coordinate 39,755,957 of CM069921.1, forward strand.
CCGATCTCGAATTTTCTCTCGACCACCCTCTTTTGATAAAACCTTTTGAGTCTATTTTGATAAATCTGGGCATGCTCGGCGGCGGCTAGCCTTCTTTCATCCAAGAGTTCAAGCTGTGTAAGGAGAGATTCTTGTCTCTCATCAACAGGAATATCCCTGTTGAGCTGAACTCGGAGAGATGGAAGTAATACTTCGTAGGGGGCCACTGCTTCCATCCCATATGCCAAAGCATACGGGGTTTGTCCAGTGGGAGTCCTTACAGAAGTATGATAAGCCCATAGAGCATCTACAAGCTTATTAGGCCAGTCGGCAAACTTGCTAGACTTACAAGATTTCTTGATGATTTTGATTAAGGTTTTGTTGGTGGCTTCTGCTTGACCATTGCCTTGAGAATAGTATGGTGATGAATGATGCAATGAAATGCGATACCTGTTGCAAAGATCACGCAGATTTTGAGAAAGAAATTGTGGCCCATTATAGGTGACGATGTTGCTGGGGATCCCGAACCTTGCCAGGATGTTGCACTTGATGAAGGAGCAGACTGTTGACGCTTTAATCTCCACGAATGCTTCCGCTTTAGCCCACTTTGTGAAGTATTCCGTTGCCGTCAGAATGAATGATTTTGAGCGCATTTCGGAGTTGAGGTCACTCAAGGGGCCAATGATATCAAAAGCCTACATGGCGAAAGGCCATGGGGCATGAATTGGATGAAGGGAAGATGCGGGGGAGTGAATCTTGTCGGCATGGAGTTGGCATGAATGACAGTGCCGGACAAAGATGGAGAAGTCTTCTTCTAGAGTTGGCCAATAATACCCTTGTCGGATGATTTTCTTAGCAAGGGCTTGGGCATTCACATGACCACCACAAACTCCAGAATGTGCTTCCTTCAGCACCAACTCAGCTTCTTCTTCATCAAGACATCTGAGTAAGATTCCACTTAGGCATCTCTTGTAGAGCACTCCTCCTAGGATTGTATACCTCTGGGATACTCTTCTGATTGCCTTCTTTTCCTTGGTGGTTGATCCAGGTGGGTATGACTGATCTTGGCAATACCTCGCAATCTCGTCATATCAAGGTCTCTCACCTTCTTCTAATTCTTCCAACTCAATTAAGGAGATTTCTTCTTTGTGTTCCATGTATTCCTTTCTGTTGAACCTCTCCTTAACCTTCAGAAAATGTCCATCCTCAATTGCTGGAATTGTCCTCTTACAGATGTGGATAGTCCGCACTTGCCTGCCTAGCGGGACAGATAAAGATGAAGCTAGTGAAGCTAAGGCATCGGCGAGGATATTCTGAGAACGGGGGACATGGATAAAGGTGAGTTTGAAGAATAGCTTGATGTAGCAGGTGGTGAACTCCTGGTAGGGTTTGAGGTTTGGATGAGAAAGTTCGGTACTTGGATAGGACCTGGCGTAGGATCAATTGACTATCACCTATCACTCTCAGTTCAGTGGCACCATGGAAATGAGCAGCCTCCAGCCCGGCCAGCAAGGCTTCATACTCAGCTATGTTGTTGGTTGCTGGAAAGTTAAGCTGAAAAGCCTGTGGAATGGTGACACCTTCAGGTGACAAAAGGACAATACCTATCCCTCTACCATGAGAGTTCAGAGCCCCGTCAAAATATAATGTCCAAAGATTGGAAGATCGGACTGACATTAGTTCGTCATCCGGGAACTCTGACCGGACTGGGTCAAAGACGGGTATGGGATGATGGGCAAGGTGTTCAACAATAGCATAGCCCTTGATTGACTTCTGTGGGACATAAGTGATATCAAATTGGGATAAGAAACTCTGCCATCGCCCTAACCGATCAGTCAAGATTGTCTTCTCTAACAAAAACTTAATGGTACTGATATGAGTAATGAGCTTGACTTGGTGGGCAAGAAAATAATGTTTGAGTTTCTGAACCACCCAAACAAGAGCAGCATAGGTCTTTTCTACCACAGTGTACTTTAGCTCACAAGCATCAAACAACTTGGACAAGTAGTAAGTAGCTCGTTCTTTCCCCTCTTCATCAACTTGTGCAAGGACTGCCCCAAGAGAGTTCTCAAGAACCGAAATGTAGAGGACCAAGGGCTTGTCAGGAATTGGTGGTCTAAGTACAGGGGGACTTGCCAGGTATGTTTTCAACCCATCAAACGCCTCCTGTCACTTTGAATCCCATTTAAACTCGGCCCCCGCCTTGGTTAACTCATAGAAAGGTTTACACCTTTGGGAATGTTGTGAGATAAACCGGCGGACAAATTGTAGCATCCCAATCAATCCTCGAAGCTCCTTCATATTTTTCGGGGGAGGCATACCAATAATTGCCTTGGCCTTGTTTGGGTCGATCTCTGTGCCCCTTTTGCTTACTATGAACCCAAGTAGTTTTCCTGATGAAACTCCAAATGTGCACTTCTTAGGGTTCATTTTCAGTTTGTATTCTCTAGCTCGTTGCAAAACTTTCCTTAGTACTTCAGAATGATCTTCCCGACTCTTGAACTTGATAACCAAATCATCCACATACACCTCTACAAGGGTGTGCATCATGTCGTGAAAGATAGTCATCATAGCCCTTTGATATGTAGCACTAGCATTCTTTAACCCAAAGGGCATGACAACATAGCAATATGTTCCCTAAGGTGTAGTGAACGAGGTCTTCTCTTGGTCCTCCTCAACTAACCGGATCTGATTGTATCTAGAATAGCCCATCCATGAATGAAAGCATTTCAAATCCAGCTGTATTATCAACCAAAACATCGATATGAGGTAAAGGAAAATCATCTTTAGGACACGCTCGGTTCAAGTCCCTGAAGTCTATGCAAATCCAAAACCCGTCCATCTTTCTTCATAACAGGGACTATGTTAGCCACCCATTGCGGATACAGGACAACTTTAATAAATTTTGCTTAGTGTAGTTTGTCGACCTCTTCTTTCATTTTGAGTGCAATATCAGGGTGGAATCTCCTGAGCTTTTGTTTAACTGGGGTAGTTCCAGGTTTCAAGGTTAATCTATGTTCAACCGATGAATTATCTAATCCCGGCATATTTTCATACGTCCATGCGAACATGTCCTTATATTCTTCCAAAACTTTGATCAAATGTTGTTCTTCTGAGAGAGTGAGGTTTGCACTGATGAGGATAGTCTTAGGATCTTCCAGGGTTCCTAAATTCAGTTCCTTAGTTGGTTCATTCCCTGTGGCTGATGGTTCCTCAAATCTTCTAAGCCCAGATGTATACGCATTGGCCATGTCCTTAATTTCATCCTCAAATTCGGGATCCTTCTCTGATACTACCTCATATGCTCCCAAAGTATGATGTATGTTATGCTCATACTCATATCGGATTTCATCTAGCTGGATGGTATTCTCTAAAAAGTTTGGCAGCCTTGCACACTCTACGCATTTCTGTGCCAATTGTTGCAGATACCTATTTGGAACTTGTTTACCCCTGACTTTCCTATTTCCTAATCTAACTTGACCTACTAAAGACAAAGCTGGAAAGGTGGTATTTACAATGGAGGGAGGATCTAGTAAATCGATCAATGATTCAGAAAAGGGGGATCCCTGATTGGGAGCACCCTCTGGGATGAGTAGAGACGTCTCCTTGATGGAAATGTGAGTTTCAGAGAAGACAATTTTTTTTTGGGATTTTCAAGTAAAAAGATAGAATGAGTTATCATGACTCGGGATTTGCTAGAAGATGATTGAATTAATAAAAATAAAAACTTAAGGATAAAGAGGAAAAAGGGGCTTGTGGGCCCAATGGTAACGGAAAATGGGCACATGGGCCCAAAACTGATGAAGAAAGTAAACGGGTACGTGGACCTGATTTCAGAAATGGATGGGCATGTAAGCCCATGCTGGAAAGAACCCTCAATTCTAAAGTTGATGAGGGAAGTAAATGGGCAAGTAGGCCCAGTAAGAGTGGAAGGTTGAAAAGGGCACATGGGCTCAAAGTGGGTAAGTGGGCTATGAAGCCCATCCAAAAGATCTAGAAACAAAGGTATGAGGTTCAAACATGGGATTGTTGTATTTGGGCCTCGTGGAATGGTTTTGACTTGGGTGGTATGCTCAACCAGATGATCCAAGCTCGGTCTGCCCTTGAGTGGTTCTTGGCGCTCCTCTCCACTTGAGAACAAACGAGTCAAAGATATGCATAGGTCTTCCAAGTCTTCTTCTTCAACTAGAGCCTTCCTTCTCTTGACAGCCATCATGGAACTCTTATCATCTTCAGCCATCATCATGGTCTCCCCTTTGATAAAGAATGTGTGGAGTCCCATGGCATATCCTGGCTGGAAGATCCTTCTTGGGATGGAATCCTCTTCGTATCCCAACCCCTGCCTGCGTGGCCTTTTCTCAGTTTGAATTGGCTGAGTGATCCCTTGAATATCCTTGCCTAAACCTCTTCCAGGCTGATAGCCCAGTTTCATCATCATCCACCATCCCACTGTGTCAGGTAGAGAGGCGGTCATGCATCTGACTTTTGGTAAATCTTCTATTGAGATCTGGGGCTGTATTGACAGTCCTAAGGGTGAAGAAGCATCGTTCATCTCATCCCTTATAGGCATGCTAGTCACCTTGACTACTTGTTCTTTAAAGGGAAACTTTATGCACAGGTGGTTTGTTGAAGCCACAGCTCCTATTAACTCCAAGTATGGCCTCCCAAGTATAGCCTGGAAAGTCGGATCCAATTCTAGAACATGAAAATCCATTGTGACCATACATGGTCCAAGTTTAACTTCTAGAGTGACCACCCCATGTGCAGACTTCTTAGAGTTGTCGTAGGCCGTCACCATGGCACATGATGGCTTGATTTGTTGTTCAGAAATGCCGCACAACTGCAAAGTTTCTGGCGGCATAACGTTGATAGAAGCTCCAGTGTCAACCAAACATGATTTCACTTCGGCATTGCAGATGATAATAGCCACATGCAAAGCATATCTCCTGACCTCTGGATCTGCTAATTCCTCCTGAGAGAAAGTGAGTGTTGGGTGCTCACTTCTAGGGGCTAACACTGTCGTGATCTTCTCAGGTGAGAAATCTTCATTCACCATGACCCTTTGCAAATACTGCTGTAGAATCTCCTGGTGCACCTTTGATCTTTTGATCAAATCAAGTATGGAAATACGGGCCGGTGTCTTATCCAAATGTTTTAACAGATCATAGGCCGTGCCCCGCAATGGTTCTTCCACTTGTTCCTCCTCCACTGGATCCTGTGGTTGAGTACCGGCTTGGGGAAAGTGCCGCTGGAACATTCTCCCACTCCGAAGCACCGGGGCTATTTGGCGGTTGGGTAGAGGTGATGGGTTAATTGGGGTGGATTGTGGTGGAACAGGTTGTGTAGGTGCAGGTATGGTAGGCAATGGGATTGATGGTTCTAGGATGATTGGGTTTATGGGTAGAGGGGTAGGATTTTGAGGTGGTAGTAATGGTGATACTGGTGGCCTGATAAGAAGAGGCCAGGGTGTAGGTTGTGGGGTTGGTTGTATGATGGGTTGGGGTTTTGGAGTGGCAGAGCTCATAGGCTGGAGGTTCAGGTTTGGTAGTGATTGTGGTGGTCGGATGAGCAAGGGCCGGTGTGTAGCAATGGTTGAAGGAGGTGTAGTCAAGGCGGGGGCTGGCCTAATGATGGGTCGGCGAGAAGAAGTGGTGGCCGGTTGGGTTATTGAGCTTGGTGGTGGTTGTGGAGTAGCAGGTGCATGGATTATTTGTCTAGGAGGGTTCCTAGCAGGAGGCCTAGTTGGGTTGACTATCATGGTTGGATTTTGGTTTTCTAGTTGCCAACCTTGAGAACGGCTGGCATCTCCTTGGACAATAGAGTGTACTAGACCAATTCCTGGGTTTGGATGTGCTGGTGCCGGTGCTGGAGCGGGGGCATGTAATGGGAGCGGATTATGGACATTCCCCAAGCCAGGTTGTTGTTGAGGTTGAGCCGGTGGACGCTGCCGCTGCTGCTGCCTAGCCTTCATAACTTGTATGCATTCTGCCATTTGAGCCCAATCAATGCTACCTTGGTCATTCAGATCGTGGATGTAATCCTTGAATTGAAAACACACTTCAACAGTGTGACTAGGACACCGGTGGTAAGCACAGTATCGAGACATATCTACATTTGTCGGCCAAACCTCTCTTTCCTTGGGCAATTCCAACTGTTTCTCCGCCATGAGTACATTGAAGATGTCGGTCAAGGAGTAAGAGAGTTGTTGGTAGTTCTCTCTCCTAGGACCTCCCCTTCGTGGTGCCTGATTGGGTGGTGGCAGTGCCCTATTGTAGGTAGGTTGATGAGGTTGCTGGGTTGTGCTACTGGCTGAGGTGGTTGTTGTGGTTGTCGTGGTTGTGGTGGCCTAACCTGTTGTTGAGGGGGGGTAATAGAAAAGGTTTTGTGGTGGGTTTCTGAACTGGTTTTGACGGTTCCCTCCCTGGTTCCCCACAATGTTTATAGCTTCGTTGTTGACCACTCCCTCGGTTGAAGGCCCAACTGGTACAGAGGGGGTTTTCCTGAAGTTTCTAGGTTTGGGATCAAAAGGGTTTATCATTGTGGCATCTTTGAAGTGGGCTTGCAAGTATCAGGCACTGTCATAGAGTTCATTCATGGTGGTAGGATGGTGCATGATCAATATATTTCTCAAGGCAAGTGTAGTGTTGCCGATAAGCATCTTTACTTGTTCCCCTTCATAAATAACATATGTCAGTTTCTCTGCCATTCCCCTCCAGCAACTAGCAAACTTTATGAAGTCCTCTTCGGGCTTCATCTTCTCAGCAATCAAATCTGTAATGGAGCATGATGGTGCCACCCGGTCTCTGTATCTTTGCAAAAATTTGGTCTTGACAATATCAAAGTTCCCTGCCTCAAAGGGGCCAAGCAAGTAGAACCATTCCAATGTATACCCTTCTGGTGATCGGCGGAATAAGAAAGCAAGAACCCTACGATCATCTTTCCAGAATGAGGATTCATAGAGAAAATCTTTAAGGTGGAGAAAAGGATTGCCAGTACCATTGTAGCGGTGATAAACTGGTAGCTCAGAAGGTGGCAGGTGGAGAACTGGCAAAGAAGGAATAGAGATATCAGGAACTGACTTGGAGTCTAGGCGACATCTCAGCTCTTCATAACGTTCATTCATCTGGGTGATCTGATCCATGATTGCTTGGGTAAGAGCAGATTCTTAGTTTACTGGTGGGGGTATGTGGTTAGAAACATGATTTTGGAATTGAGGAGCATGACTTGGCAAATTTACTGAAGATTGTCCCATGACTTGATGGGCCAAGGGAGCAACATGGTTGAAATAAGATGGTTGAACAAATGATGGTTGAACCACAGATGGTTGAACTATAGATGGTTGAACTACAGATGGTTGAACTATAGATGGTTGTGCTAATGATGGTTGAATCACAGATTGTTGAACAATAGGTGGTTGAACAAAGGGCGATTGAATGAGTGGTGGTCGAACCAGAGGACAAGGAGATGAGGCAACTTGGTTGGCTTTAGCCTGATCTGAGGCCATTTTGCCTTCACCATGGATTGTATGCGGGCGTAGGTTTCTGGGTCAGTATAAAGAGACAACTCTCTAAAGAGTTGTTCAACATTACGAGGAGCAGATGGTTGAGGGACTTCTTGCGCTTCTGACTCAAACAATGGATTAACATGACCGTTTGATGGATTTGGTTGGTGACCCATCTCGTGCTCTCGATGTTCAGCTTGTTCCGCCATTCCAACGTGCCTTCCAGACCTTAATTGCATTAAACAAGTTGGCAAAATAAACAAAGAACTTTTCTTTTGGTTTTTAGTATCTTGCAAAAAAATGTTAGAGGTTTGAATTTTTGTTTGACAAACAAGTGATGCAAAGACTTGAAAACAAAATTATGCAATGATTTTGATTAAACCTTAGGTTTATGGATTTTGTTAAGAATTGTTCTCTCAACAAATGGGTTAGGATCCTAACTACAATCTCCAATGACCTAGGTTTTACACAATCTCACCACGCGTAGGTAACATAGGATGCTTCGGGTTTTGGGAAATGGTACAACCAACCCGATCGTGAAGAGGAATACTCCACGTATGAGAAATTACGGAGGTCTTGATGAAAGCCAACCAAAGTCAACTAGGAAGGAATATCCCAGAAGAGAGGTCAGAATCCACCAAGAGGGTGTTTTGGATGGGAGGGGTAAATGGGAGAGTGAGCTCCCGCCTCAAAAAAAGTGTAAAAGAAGGAGGTAGAGAGGAGTAGAGAATGCAATCAAGTAATAAAACAAGTAATGAGCAAAACATAAACTTAACTAAACAAGCAATCACACAAGACCAGCAATTAGAAACTAGACAAGCAACTAGAAACTAGAATCTTGACTTGTTTCTTATGTGAGCCAAATGAAGATTGTGAAAAGGTGATGGAAAGAAGAGGGTTCAGATCTGATAGCCAAGCAAAAGGGTGGTCCATGTGGGGGGACCGATGTATGTATAAGCTGGTTCACGTGGGAACCGGGGTAAAAAGTAAAGGTGGTTCACGCGGGAACCAGTTTTGGGTAAAAAAGGGTGGTTCACGTGGGAACCAATTTGAATGGTCAAAAGAGGGCCATGTGGGGCCAATTAAAGGTGAATAAGGATCTGATCCAAGTGGGGATAGATCTGAAGGAAAGTGGTTTGGTTCATGTGGGAACCGAAGTAAAGAAAGAGATTGGTTCACGCGGGAACCGGCTTAAAAGGAAAAGGGTGGTTCATGTGGGAACCGGTTTAAATAAAATGACAGAAATTAAATGAGGTACTTGGCACTTCAAATCTAATGAAAGATGGGTGAAATCAGAAATTTTTAGATGGCATGAAGTTTAAGAAAGTTGGAAAGAAGGAAAGGCTCACGTGGGAACCGGTCTAGAATTAGAACTAGTTGCAAACAAAACACAAAGCACCCACGGTTGAAGACATTGCTTGTCCCACCGTGGTCGCCACAAAGCTGTCGACTCTGAAAATTCGACGGGGCTCTCCTTTTCAGAGAAGTCTGTGAATCCAGATCATCACCTCAAGAGGGGGATGAGAAAGAGAGGAAGAAAATATGGAAAACAACTCTCACCTCGGTCCCACACTCACATTGATCCCCGAACTTTCATCCCTTGGCGTCGCTTGATCACCAAAGAGACGGTTTGGGCCATGTGGGAGGAGGGTGAAAAAAAGGAAATTAAGACATGTGGTCGCCAGGAATCGTGGGTTCCAATTTATGAAATTAAAGATGACTGTGTGTACCTTAGCGTGAAGAGTATGAGTCAAAGCTTCTCCTTTTTCGGCCGAATGATGAAGAAGAGTCCTCAACGCGGTGGGTGCTTGATTTTCTATGCAACTTAGCGTGAAGAGTGTGAGTTAAAGCTTCTCCTTCTTCGGCCGGCCGATGAAGAAGAGTCCTCAACGCGTGGGTGCTTGATTTTCTATGCAACTAGACAAATAAAAAAGTGAAAAAGACTATTATAACTAGACAAAGTGGAGTATATGTAAAGAAAATGACATGAAACACACAATTGACTAGAAACTGACCGGATTCGGGTTATCTCTAACCCCTCTTTTTTATTTTATAATTATTAGACTAAAAATATTGCAAAAAAATGTAAAAAAATAATAGGAGGATGTAGAATCACGAGACAAAGAGATAGGAAAAAGAACAGAAAGATTCTGAGTAGAATAGAGAAAGATATGGCCAAATCTGGGTTGTCGAAAAAGCCGAGCAGCAGTCCAGGATCTGCCAGATGCGACTTTGCTTCTGCGCAAGTCACAGCCAGCCCTGACCTCAGAATCAAGTGCCGTTGATTGTAAACTGAATAAGACTTGGAGAGGAAGAACTTTGATGAAGAGAGATTGGGCAGAAGATGTCCACACGCTGATGTGGAGGCCAAAGAATAGAGACCTGGCTGATCACCTGTAGAACAGCCTTCCTCTCTCTTGAACCGACTTTTCTCTCTCTAAAAACTCGAAATTATCTCTCTAAAATCACAAAATCAATGCAGGAGGGAGGTTGGACGTCTTGAGATGCCTGGGGGTCATGCTCATGCTTTTGGAACGACCAGAATCAAAGTTAATTTATAAAAGAACGGATGACGCGATCAACACTAGAAAATAGGGCACAATGCGCCCTACCCCAGGGCGCATGCGCCCCTCAGAGGGGCGCTTGCGCCCCCTGGAAGGGGCGCATCTCATCTTTTCCAAAAAATTCGGTCTTATCCACTCGATCTGTTCAGCGGTAGAGTCCCGGTGAAAAACTGGTTCCCTCGTGCCTCAAGGGTAGGTCGCATGTGCCCTCAAGTGAGGGCACGAGGTCACGTGCCTCACTGGTAGGGCGCATGGGACTATTTTTGAGCGTCTTTCTTCCAGAAGCCATTGCGGACCCTCCCGAACTCGGAATTCGATGTCGTTTGTTGTGTTGGAAATATAACAGGATGAAGAAGCTCTATATAGCATTGGATCAGCCATCACACCCTCCAAAACTTCAGAATTTTGTCCGGAAGTTAGGGCAATGAACAGAAGATCCGATACATGTCAAAATGACTCCAACGGCAAACCAGAAAGGCACGGTATGCAACAAAACTTGTCCGGAGTGTGAATATGACCATAAAATTCAATGCATAATCATTATAAATTGGTCATTCAGCCAATTTCCATGTTTACACGATTTACGTGTGGCTTTCGATCAGAAATTACGGCTTTTTGCAGAAAACTTCGGAAAACATCCGATTTCGTTCGGCGAAGCTCCAAATCAACTTTAAAAGACCCGGCATCATTATAAGGTCAATTATACATGTTACCCTATAAAACATGAGTTTTATGCTCTGAATTAGGCGAATTTGGCGTGTCTACACTAGGCGCTTGCGACTCCATTTGCTAGCTTCACAGATAATTTCACGCTTCCCATTTCTAGTAATGTGAACCATGTAACATTGCAAAGGCATAATGATAATATGTAAAGTCAAGGTCAACGTACGTAGCAGCAAGGTCAACCATCATCGGAAGAGGGACTAGCATTTGGACGGAATGCGATTGCAAGTGAATTTTGGAAAAGAAAAGTACTGGAGTCTGAGACCCTTATCCCAATGGAAGTGCAAGGGTTATCAGGCCTTAAGGAGTTGTATGTCAGAATCCAGCTTTCAACTCACTAAGAAGGGAAAGGCCAAGTTCTACATCTAACCCTGTATTGCTCCCGGCCGGAATGAATCGTTGACATTGACTTTAAAGCGAATTTTGAAGTAAGTTACAAGAGCGTATCCTGTCTTCGTCCACAGAGCGGTAGTTCTTTATTTTTCTTGTGCCTCGAGTCACTTCACCTTGGTCATCTATAAGCAGTTGATTCAGCAATTTCTAGTCTTCATCTCTGAGCCATTGCCTTCGTAGATCCAAATATATTTCCAAAAAGTCGAAAACTAAGTGATAAAGGTTCGGAATACCCCATATGGGAATTACGCTCTGCCCTGCCCTAGCTGAGATGTCAATCTAGCCCTTACAAATTAATCCGGTTTGTTAAAGAACATCAAGATTTATTAGTTCAAAAAGGGCGACACCCCTCTTGCCTTTGGATCTGGTTTGTGGCCAATTTCCAAGCTTCTTGGCCAGTTTGGCAAATCCTAGCCGATTTCTGGCTTTGATTAGACAAACCGGCTAAGAAACTTATTTTTTGCCAATTTTCAAGTTTCTTGGCCAGATTGGCCAATCCAAGCCGATTTCCAACTTTGATTGGCCAAAGTAGACAAGAAAGCAGGTTTGTTTTGTCAATTTCCAGTTTCCTTCACTGGTCTGGCCAATCTAAGCCGATTTTTGGCTTTGATTGGCCAAACCGGCCAAGAAAGCTGGTTTTTGGCAATTTCCAATTCTCTTCGCCTGTTTGGCCAATCCAAGCTGATTTTTGACTTCGATTGGCTAAACTAGCTTTTAGAGCCAATTTTTTGGCCAATTTCCAAGTTTTTTGGCTGGTTTGGCAAATCCAAGCTAATTTGAAGCTTTGATTGGTCAAACTAACCGAGAAACTTGTTTTTGCCAATTTCTAACATTATTGGCCAATTTGGCCCATCCAAGCTGATTTCCAAATTTGATTGGCCAAACTGGCCTAGAAACTTGTTTCATGCTAATTTCTAAGTTTCATGGCTGGTTTGGCCAATCCAAGCCAATTTCTGGCTTTGATTGGCCAAACCGAAACTTGTTTTTTGTCAGTTTCCAGCATTCTTGGCCAGTTCGGCCCATCCAAGCTGAATTTCGACTTTGATTGACCAAACCAACCAAGCAACTTCTTTTCTTGCCAATTTTCAAGTTTCTTGGCCGGCTTGACAAATCCAAGCCAATTTCTAGCATTGATTGGCCAAACTGCCATTCGGATGGGGTAGTTTTCCAATTTCTATGTTCATTGGCTGCTTTACCCAATACAAGCCAATTTGTAGCTATGATTTGCCAAACCAGCCTTCAAATTCAGTTGAAGGCCAATTTCCAGTTTTCTTGGTTAGTTTGGCCAATCCTAGCCGATTTCCCGCTTTGATAAGCCAAGTTGGTGAAGAAACTTGTTTTTTGCCAATTTCCAAGTTTCTTGACCGGTTTGGCCAATCTAAGCCAATTTCTAGCTTTGATTGGACAAATCGGCCAAGAAAGCTGATTTTTTTGGCAATTTCTAATTTCTTGCCTGGTTTGGCCAATGAAAGCCGATTTCTAGCTTTGATTGGCCAAACTACTCTTCAGATGGGGTAGTTTTCCTATTTCTAGGTTCCTTGGCTAGTTTGCCCAATCCAAGCCGAGTTCCTGCTTTGATTGACCAAGCCGGCCAAGAAACTTGTTTTTGCTCAATATCTGGCATCCTTTACCAGCTTGGTCAATCCAAGTCAATTTCTAGCTTTGCTTGGCCAAAGCGGCCAAGAAACTTTTTTTGCCAATTTCTAGGTTTCTTGGCCAGCTTTCATTGGCCAAACCCACCAAGAAGCTTGTTTTCCACCAATTTTCGGCATTCTTGGCCAGTACAAGCCAATTTTTGGCTTTTATTTTCCAAACCGACCACGAAACTTGTTTTTTTTACTAATTTTCAAGTTTCATGCCCAGTTTGGCCAATCCAAGACAATTTACAGCTTTGATTGGCGAAACTAGCCTTCGAATGAGTTTGTTTTTCTATTTCTATGTTCATTGGCCACTTTGCCCAATCCAAGCCGATTTCTGACATTGATTAGTCAAACTGGCCTTTGGATCTGGTTTTTGGCCAATTTCCAAGTTTCTTGGCCAGTTTGGTAAATCCTAGCCGATTTCTAGCTTTGATTAGACGAATCGGCTAAAAACTTATTTTTTTCCAATATTCAAGTTTCTTGGCCAGATTGGCCAATCCAAGCCGATTTCCAACTTAGATTGGCCAAAGTAGACAAGAAAGCATGTTTGTTTTGTCAATTTCTATTTCCTTTACCTTTTTGGCCAATCCAAGCCAATTTTTGGCTTTGATTGGCCAAACCGGCTAAGAAAGCTGGTTTTTGGCAATTTCCAATTCTTTTCTCCTGTTTGGCCAATCTAAGCTGATTTTTTACTTTGATTGGCCAAACTAGCTTTTAGAGCGAATTTTTTTGCCAATTTCCAAGTTAATTTCAAGCTTTGATTGGTCAAACCAGCCGAGAAACTTGTTTTCTGCCAATTTCTAACATTATTGGCCAATTTGGCCCATCTAAGCTGATTTCCGAATGTGATTGGCCAAACAGGCCAAGAAACTTGTTTCATACTAATTTCCAAGTTTCATGGCTGGTTTGGCCAATCCAAGCCAATTTTCGGCTTTGATTGGCCAAATCGAAACTTGTTTTTTTGTTAGTTTCCAGCATTCTTGGCGAGTTTGGCCCATCCAAGCTGAATTTCAACTTTGATTGACCAAACCGACCAAGCAACTTCTTTTCTTGCCAATTTTCTAGTTTCTTGGCCGGTTTGGCAAATCCAAGCAGATTTCTAGCTTTGATTGACCAAAGCGGCCAAGAAAGCTAATTTTTTTGGCAATTTCCAGTTTTCTTGGCTGATTTGGCGAATCAAAGCCGATTTCTAGCTTTGATTGGCCAAACTACTCTTCAGATGGGGTAGTTTTCCTATTTCTAGGTTCCTTGGGTAGTTTGCCCAATCCAAGCTGAGTTCCAGCTTTGATTGGCCAAGCCGGCCAAGAAACATGCTTTGATTGGCCAATCCAAGACTATTTACAGCTTTGATTAGCCAAATTGGCATTCGGATGAGATTGTTTTTCTATTTCTATGTTCATTGGCCACTTTGCCCAATCCAAGCTGATTTCTGATGTTGATTAGCCAAACTGGCCTTTGGATCTAGTGTTTGGCCAATTTCCATGTTTCTTGGCCAGTTTGGCAAATCCTAGCCAATTTTTGGCTTTGATTAGACAAACTGGCTAAGAAACTTGTTTTCTTTCAATTTCCTAGTTTCTTGGTCAAATTGGCCAATCCAAGCTGATTTCCATCTTTGAATGGCCAAACTAGACAAGAAAATAGGTTTATTTTGTCAATTTCCAATTTCCTTCACCAGTTTGGCCAATCCAAGCCGATTTTTGGCGTTGATTGGCCAAATCGGCCAAGAAAGCTGGTTTTTGGCAATTTCCAATTTTCTTCGCTTGTTTGGCCAATCCAAGCTGATTTCGGACTTTAATTGGCCAAACTTACTTTTGGATCCAATCTTTTTGCCATTTTTTATGTTTTTTGGCTGGTTTGGCAAATCCAAGCTAATTTTTAGCTTTGATTGGCCAAACCGGCTGAGAAACTTGTTTTTTGCCAATTTCTAGCATTATTGGCCAATTTGGCCCATCCAAGCTGATTTTCGGATTTGATTGGCCAAACCGGCCAAGAAACTTGTTTCATGCCAATTTCCAAGTTTCATGGCTAGTTTGGCCAATCCAAGCTAATTTCCTGCTTTGATTGGCGAAAACCAGCCAAGAAACTTGTTTTTTGTCAATTTCTAGCATTATTGGCTAGTTTGGCCAATTCAAGTCGATTTCCAACTTTGAATGGCCAAACTAGACAAGAAAGCAGGTTTGTTTTCTCAATTTACAATTTTCTTCACCAGTTTGGCCAATCCAAGCCGATTTTTGGCTTTGATTGGCCAAACTGACCAAAAAAGTTAGTTTTTGGCAATTTCCAATTTTCTTCACCTGTTTGGCCAATCCAAGCTAATTTCGGACTTTGATTGGCCAAACTTGCTTTTGGATACAATATTTTTGCCAATTTCCAAGTTTTTTGGTTGGTTTGGCAAATCCAAGCTAATTTGAAGCTTTGATTGGTCAAACTAACCGAGAAACATTTTTGTTGCCAATTTCTAACATTATTGGCCAATTTGGCCCATCCAAGCTGATTTCCGAATTTGATTTGCCAAACCGGCCTAGAAACTTGTTTTATGCTAATTTCCAAGTTTCATGGCTAGTTTGGCCAATCCAAGCGAATTTCCGGCTTTGATTGGCCAAACTACCCTTCGTATGGGGTAGTTTTCCTATTTCTAAGTTTGTTGGTTGGTTTACCCTATCCAAGCCAAGTTCTAGGTATGATTTGCCAAACCGAACTTCAGATTTGGTTTTAGGCCAATTTCCAATTTTCATGTCTACTTTGGCCAATCCTAGCCGATTTTCGGCTTTGATTAGCCAAACCGGCCAAGAAACTTGTTTTTTTGCCAATTTTCAAGTTTCTTGGCCTGTTTGGCCAATCCAAGCTAATTTCTAGCTTTGATTGGCCAAACCAACCAAGGAAGCTGATTTGTTTGGCAATTTCCAATTATCTTGGATGATTTGGCCAATCCAAGCCGATTTCTAGCTTTGATTAGCCAAACAACTCTTCAGATGGGGTAATTTTCTTATTTATAGGTTCTTTAGCTAGTTTACCCAATCCAAGCTGAGTTCCAGCTTTGATTGGCCAATCAAACCTAGAAATTGGCCAAACCAGCCAAGAAACTTGTTTTTCTGCCAATTTCTAGCATTCCTGACCAGTTTGGCCAATCCAAGTTGCTTTCCATCTTTGCTTGTTCAAACTAACCAAGAAACATGTTCTTTACCAATTTCCAAGTTTCTAGCTTGTTTGGCCAATCCAAGCCGTTTCCAACTTTGATTAGCCAAACTGCCCTTTGGATGGCGTTGTTTTCCAATTTCTAAATTCATTGGCCAGTTTGCCCAATCCAAGCCGATTTCTAGCTTTGAATGGCCAAATTGGCATTCAGATCCAGTTTTTGGCCAATTACCAATTTTCTTGGCCAGTTTGGCCAATCCTAGACACTTTTTGGCTTTGATTGGCCAAATTGGCCAAGAAAACGTTCTTGGCCGGTTTGGCCAATCCATACCAATTTCCTTCTATAATTGGCCAAACCGGCCAACAAAGGTAGTTTTCAATTTTCTTCCTCTATTTGGCTAAGAAACAAAGCTAATTTTTTGGCAATTGATTTCTGACTTTGATTGGCCCAACTGGCCTTTAGATCCAGATTTTTGTTGATTTCTAAGTTTCTTAGCCAGTTTGACGAATCAAAGCCAATGTTCGACATTGATTGTCCAAATCGACCAAGAAAACCAATTTTTTGGCAATTTTAAAATTTTCGAATTCTAGTATTTCTGTCGCTACCAAATGAGAGGAAGATAACCACAAAAGATGGAGAAAGGAAACCCTAGAGCCCCTCCAAGTCCTTTGACATAAGATGCTTGTCTGCGCCATTACCTATTCTCATTTCCATTGTTGCTAAAGGAGAGAAAGAGAACCAAAGGTCTAGAAACCCTAGAGTGAAGCTGTGTTACGAAGTCAACTCCTCCAAGGTTCCGACAAGGCAATAGAGGATGCTTTGGAATTAGGCTCCTGACAATTGGTTGACAGGTTTATATGAAGTTCATTCGAATAGGCCCAAAAATAAAATTTGGATCCAACTTGATTTCAGGTCCACCCAGACAGCTTACAACTTAAATTAATAGCATGCCTTCCACCTAATATGAGGCCTGAATTCGAGTTTGGTCAGAGCTTCAGATGAGCTTAGGTGTAGAATTTTGTGTCAAAGATTCTTTCTAAAATCTTTAAAAACTTGAGTTCATTATATTTAAGAAATGTTTTTGACACAAAAGTTTTTTGAAGTTGTCCAAGGTTTTTGAGAATCTCTCTCCCAAAATTTCAACCAAATGTGGTCTACTAGGATGGAAGACCACTAATTTAACGACGTCAATGAAGCACCAATATTCTAACAACTGAGGATGAAACACCATTCCAAAAGTGGCGATGGAGCACTATTCCAAGAAATGAAACTATGGTGATATCAACAAAATGCCTCACCATCCCTCCTCTCTTCCTTTACTTTCCCTCCTTGAAAACTTTGCAACTAGGTGATAAACATTGTTCCTCCTCTATACCCCTCACCCTGCTTGAGTGCTCAACTTCTAGGATAACACACCATTGATTAGTTGAACTATACAGTTGACAATAGTATTATACATATGGTTGATTTATGCACTCTCGGAATACACTACACTTGTAGCATTTTTCTTTGGTATTAGCAGAAGTCTATCTCTCAACTCAAAAATGGTTAATATAATATACTGCTTATTCTGACTACACATACCTATTTTTTGTAGAACATCAAAAATTGGCAACATAATGCTCAAACACTTAATGACTTGTTATGGTGGCAATTTCTTCTTCAGTGTAGAGATGTTCCACAGCAGCATCTTTAATCTAGTCAATTGCCACAGTAGTTTTAAGTCTTCCATTGCCATTTTTTATAATAAGCCTCGGCATCATTTTCCTTGTCTTCTTCTACCTTGGCTGTATCTTTCTCTTCCCATATTCTCTTCGCATTTCATAAATTATGGTTTTTTTGTATGTGGTCATAATATTTCTAATAGGTATAGTTGGACCCACTAAAGAGCAGATGTTGATCCTTTCCTAAAGAGTAAGGAACTAATCAGTTGCATTAGAGAAAGAATCAATTTTAAAAATGACTAAACAAACAAATAATAAATTTTGTATAGGAGCTGTAGACCACACCCTAAAGGGAAACCGAAGATGGATGTGAACATTATTTTACTTCTTCTTTTTTGAACAGGTCCATTTAAACAAAATAAGGCAGATAGGCAATTACATACAAGAAGGCAAAATAACCATTTTATAAAGTTTTGAAGTAGCAAAACAATGTCCATAAGTTTCTTAGGAGTTTAACCATTTTTTTACCATTAAAAATGAACTTGAGAAACAACCATATGGTGTTGGCTCATCATCTCTTCACACAATTCTTTTTCTTAAGAAGAATCATAGAAAAAATACACATTAACAAGGCATGTCTTTACATAGTTTATTCTTGACAAGATTTGGGAAAACCAAAAAATGGAAGGAGAGGGAGAGGTATCTAGCACCCATTTGACAAGCAAATGGGTGGCCTGGTTACAAATCTTTCAAGCGAAAGCAATTGTGAAGCGATTAGACTCCAACAATAGTTTTTACTTTACAATGAAGTGGTAGCCTTTCAAGGCATGGGACCAGACCAGCAATTGACATCAACCATGGCCTAAGCGTAGATTTCAATAATGGATAGTTTGACATCTTGTAGCCCAAGCCCAAGCCTCCTCGATAGCCTCTACCTCCAGGATTTGAAGATCCACATTGTGTGATTGTCAGGCTTGCCAATGAATAATGCAACCAGCCCCATTTAGAACAAGCATGATGATAGAATGTAATACCTGGCTTTTTTTTTTAAAAAAAAATTAATTTTTAATTTTGGTAACCGCCCCCCCGTTTCCCTCCCCCTCCCGGTTTCCTCGCCGCCGTCCCCGCCGTAACGCCGGCCGCCCCCTGGAGCGTCGCGATGCCCCCCTTGCCGGTTACGCAGCCCCCCCGCTGGATCGCTCTCTCTCTCTCGCTCGTGCCGTCTCCCCACCGCGAGTCCTCCTCCTCCTCCTCCTCCTCCTCCTCCTCCGTCGCCGTCGCCGGTCGCGACCGCCGTCGCCGCCGGAACCCAGCGCCGCCGGACCTCCCCCTTGCCGTCACTGCCTTTGGCCCCCCCCACCTCGTCGCCGTCTCCTCCCTCCAGCGCCTCCCTTGCCGGTGAGAGCGTTGCCGTCCAACCCTTCCCGCGCCGCCCGTGGCCGTCGCCGGAAACCTCCGCCGTCACCTCCCCTGTTCCGGCCGGAACCACCGCGGGAGAGCCTCTCGCCGCCGCTGTCGCCGGCCGTCGCCTTCCTCTCGCCGTCGCCGTCGTGGCCAGCCCCTTCCCCGCCCATCGCCGTCGAGCGCCGCCAGCCACCTCCGCCATCGCGAGTGCCGCCTCCGCCGTCGCGAGCGCCGCCGCGAACCGCCGCCGCCGGCGCCGCCCGCGAACCGCCGTCGTGAGCCGCCGGTCGAGCCGGCCCAGCGCCCGGTCCAGCCGCGGTCCAGCACCTCCGAACCGCCCCGGTTCAGCCGGTCGAACCGCCCGATTCGGCGCCGGTTCAGGAATTTCTGATTTTCGGATTTATTAAATCCGGATATTAGATTTAATGCCAATAAAAATAGCAGAAAAATCTAGAAAAATCAGGAAAATTTACATAAGATTACAAGTAGGTTTCTCAAGCTCGTCTATGTATTTGATCCCATTTTGATTATAAAATATGCATGATTTAACTCATGGACCTTGTTTTGACTAGTTTAGACTTTTGACTTAAGATTAGTGATTTTTCTCAAAAATCCTTGAAACCAGAACTTTGAAATGATATTTTGAATATTATGGGACATTTTTGGCATGATTATGGAATATTATGGGACATTTTTGCCTTCCCAAAGATCCCGGATTACCGCGGTTTTTCCCTTAGTGTCACCACTGCCTAGGTGCACTTTGGGCTAGCTTAGTATATGTTATTACTATATAAATTAGAGCTGGTGAAAGTGATCTGGATATGTGATGTGAAAAGGCAAGACGACCAATTCCTTGCCATATGACTATGGGTTTAGAAAGAACATGAAATTATGCTCATTGCATGTTATGTTTAGATGTTAAAGCATGATAAGTTAGAAAAATTCAGATATGTCTCATGTTAGATTGGTCATGTTAAGTTAAGTATGAAGGTCACCTAGTTGATTTTTTTTAGTTTTATGGTCTTAAATGCATTGGTCTAGAATTGATTGGTTTTGGCATAACCTTTTCTTTGAAGATAATTATGTTTGGATATGGGTTGTGAGATTAATATAGAAGACATTCTATACTTTTGTATTACATCTCAAATTAGATATGTTACATACCACTGCTTGTTTATATGTTAATTACCCGATTGATGGGTGAAGGGTGTAAATCCTACGGAGTCTCCGGACTCACCCCGTTGTGGGTTAATATTTTTTCAGCAGGTTTTGAAGATCAGGAGATTGGCTTGGAGGCTCAAGCAGAGGCCGTGGAAGAACCAGAATCTCCTGGAGTTGGAGCGGAGTGATATATTTTATTTTCATCAGGTTGCTTGTTTTGGACTTTTAGGTTGTTGTGTACTTAAACAATCTAGTGGTTTTGATTTAAAGATGGCACATATGAATGGACTTGGTTTGGAATTCAGTTGTTTTAAATGTTTAAGTTTTTGGTTGGAATTGGACTAGAGGATGTTGGCTTGATTTTTAAGTTATTGACTCCAGGTTTTGTAAATCTTGTGGAATTTTATAGACTTGATCGTGTGTGTTGACTTCACATGCTTGTATGGGTTATGAAATCCGAATGATGGATTTCTCCCATTGTCACGATGTTATGTTTTCCGCTGCGTAGTTGTGGTTTTATGTTGTTTATTTTTCCGGGTCGTGACATAGAATCTTGTTGTCCATTGGTGGCCCTATTGACATTAATTTTTTTGTGATAGAGTTTTGGGGGTTCCCACTTAACATTATGGGCCACCTTATTAGCACCTGCATTTGTAAGAAAGAATGCTACATCTCGAGAGGCCTACCTGACAATACTGGCTGGTTTCTATCTACAGTTTCTAAAAAGGTGTTGCCACTAGCCTTCCAAATAATCAAGAGAATGGTTAAAGCTATATTTTCAGAATTTCTAAGGTTCATATATTTCTGTTGGATCCATTGGAGCCAAGTTTAGATCAAGTTGTATAGATTTCTTTCCTTCCAAGAATCAATACTTCCCAGGTAGTGCAAACTTGTTAGCTCTATTGTGGGGGCATCCAAGGAACACATGATACAAAGATTCTATATATATCAAACATACCTTACAAACATCTTCTATGTAAGGGCATCATCTAACTATAGCTTTATTGGTGGGGAGGTTACGAGAAAGAACTTTTTAAAGAAACATGATAACTTTATGCAGGCAAACCTGGGAACTAGTAGGGTGTCATAACAGTTTCCATACCTTACAATCTGATGGGCTAGGAGGGATGTTTTCATCCATAAGAAATCTATAAGTGGCTTTGATAGTAAGCAATCCATCTGGAGTAAATGGCTAGGTCAATGTTTCCTTGGTTAAGTGATTGAAGATAAGGCTACTAAGGATCCTTTGAACTGAGTTATCATCAAAACAATGTCTACAATTCTTGTATTTCATCTCTCATTGATCATAATATCTTTGACTATTTTTGGAATGAAGTTAACTATATCTTTTAGAACAAGGGGCCCTCGCCTATCTATGATTCATTGTTGGTTCCAAATGTCCACCGTACTATCATTCTTGATTCTTTAAAGGCATCCTTTTAGA
Source organism: Cryptocoryne crispatula var. balansae (assembly GCA_036172225.1). NCBI lineage: Eukaryota > Viridiplantae > Streptophyta > Magnoliopsida > Alismatales > Araceae > Cryptocoryne > Cryptocoryne crispatula. The sequence continues at coordinate 39,777,566 of CM069921.1, forward strand.
ATTGGTACATAGGCATGAAAGGACATCCCTTAATATCTGTCATGAATAGGATGTTGGTTCAACAAACCAAAAATCCTCCAAGTTGAGAAATTTAGCTTACATAGCCTAACCCATAATTTATTTCTATCATAGACAAAAGACCATTCCAGTTTCATGATAAAAGATTAGTTCAAGAATTTTAAATCTCTGATCCCCAAGCCACTATCCTTTTTTGGCTACTTAATGGCATCCTATCTAGAAAAATGGTTTTCCTCTTACCTTGATAATTATGAGGCCACCAAAAGTTGTTATGCATTTTCTCTAGTTTGTGGATAACACCTCATAAAAATATTTTATAGACATCATATGAGTTAAAAGTTAGTTTAAAATAAACACTGTCCAACCCTCTGTAGAGAGTAAGCAAGATTTCTAACATGTGAGTTTATTTTGGCTACCTTCTATGTGCCAATCATAATGCCTAATTCTATTTCCTAGCTGATCCATTAATCCTCATGTATAGATCATTAAAAGAGCTCAGTTGGGAACCAATAGTTTTACATATGTGTTGGCACCAAACCTTTCTTTTTAGCTCACTTAACAAACATTTGAACAATGCCGAAGCCGGTTAGAAAATTTGACCCAGATTTGATAAAATAAGGTCCAAATGATATGGAACAGGCTCTGAAAATGTCTCGACATGGCTTGATAGGTTACAAATGACCAAGATAATATGATCATTGTATAGTCACGGTCAATAGCTTTGCAACGATGCCCAAAACATGGAAAACAGACACCAAAAAGCCAAAATGACCAATTTTTCCCCGACACTTTAGAAAAAATCAGAATTCTTTCAAGAAAATCCAACTCCACCACATTGTCAGTGTCAGATAGAGCTAGACAACACTTAAAATAGATCATAAATCTGACTACTAGTTGGAAAGATATGCAAGAAATATCAAATTCGGTCAAAGTCCGTATTAAATAACACTAGGGTCATGATGGTCCAAACAATTTTTAGACCAGCCTATAGGCTAATAAAAAATTGATGCATTGGAATTAAGATTTGGCCAATGGAAAATTTTAATTGCATTCAATTACGATTTTCGACATTATCGACGGTCGAGATCACACCGATTGGAAACATAAGTGAAATCGTAAGATATGATGCAATTAAAGACATCATGGACACACATATTGATGATTCATAAGATCAATAGTCATCATAGATTATCCCATATTTTTTTTGATTTAATTCTGGGTGTGTTTAATCAATTTTTGGTTGAAATTAACGATAACCATCGGATCAGAAACATATAGATGGACGGACTAGATTGGTCTTCATCTCCCTACGTCCAACACCTCATATATGGCTGAAATACCTTCATACTCACTTGGGTTTGGTAAAATTCATCCTTTCCCACACTCTTCCTTTGGTTGGAGTTCTTTTGGTTAAAGTCTTCTTCATGAGAATAGGACTCTTGCTCTCTTATCCTATCTCCAATTTATCATTATCTCCATGAAAATTATCTTCACCTTAATTCAAAAATATCCTTCAACCTCATCTTATCCCTTTAGATGGCCATCCTTTGGACAAAAATCTGATATGATAACAAGTGTAACAGGGATTATACGCTGGAAGTATATGAGGGTATTATTAGAAAAAGATCTTGAATTCAAAGAGAAAATGAGGACTTGGTTGATGCGAATGTATCTGGACTTAGAAGATTTAAGGAACCATTAGCCATTGGGTATGAACCAAATAAGGAACTACATCTAGGAACATTAGAAGAACCTAATATGATCCTCATTAGTGCAAACTTCACTCCCACTGAGGAACAACATTTGATCAAAGTTCTAAACAAGTACAAGGACACGTTCATATAGACATATGAATATATTGATAGAAATGTATGCCCTACAAGCTAATCATATATGATATGATTCAACATTTCTAGGAATATCTCATTCAATTAAATAGGCAAAACTTCGTTACTAGCTTTTATTAGAAGCGTATATCGTAATGAAGTCCTTGATCACATGCAATGATGATTGAATCATGATGAGATCATGATAATGAGATTGATCATCTAGAGGTATGTGATCTAAATGTTCCTAGTGATAGGATCCTTGAGACGGGACATCAAGAATCCGGATAGACTAGTGTGTGTGATGTCTTCTCATGTGATGAGAATGACCGATCTCATTGGTCATCAGTGTGGGGAGCTGAGATACACACATAGGTGCTCATTAGTGGAATGAGTTCACTGAACTAACCAATTTAGGAAAACCTGATCGGTATTTTACCGATCTGTCTATCAGGTTATTCTTACATCTCAATAGCATGGTTTGATCTTTGACCTAAGTCACCAAAGATGTCTTATCAGATGTATCTTGTACTTTGATTATTGACTTATGGATCACCATCTTGATGGTCTAGTATAGTTGATGTAATGGGTGCAAGAGAAACTCGGTGGAGGCAATTGAGTGGACAACAAGGGATCGTTCACTCTCGGTAGGAGAGAGAATGTCCTATGGAATAGTACTCTAACTCCTTGACCAAGGTACTTAGGATAATTGGAAAATGAGTTTTCCAATTGATCCGAACCTGAGTACAAGATCTTATAGAGTTGGAATATTTAGGGGTTGACAGTCAGTGCCGAACCCCTGACCGACCGGGACATTGTATGAACGAGGATTTAAATCCGTGTGATAATTGATGATGGAAAGGCTCAATGGATGTTATTTAACTCTCCAAAGTCATTTGGGATCATAGGATATGGCTTGTACCCTTTATGATTAGAAAGCCATAAAAATTGTTATCGGATAATGATTTTAATTTAATTTAAAGGAATTATTCTTTTAAATTAATTAAGGCTTCAACCAAATTGACTATTAGGCCTATTGGGTCACACACATTAGATATGGTCAATAAGATGAGGGCATGGACCTAATTTTATAGAAGTTTTGGGTTTTTGTGAAAAATTCCATCTTCTATATATAAATGGCTTATGAAGCCAAACCCTAACAAGCCACAGGGCTAGAGCACGTCCCAAGCATCTTCTCTTCCTCCTCTCTCCTCTAAAAAGTGATCTCCCATGGTCAAGCTTGGATTTGGAAGGTTTCTGGAGGCCTGAAGGAAGGGAGAACTTGTCTATTGAAGCAGATCGTGTGGATACCGCTAGATACCAGACACTTGAATGGTTTTCATCAAGGAGAAATGTCCTCTCTTCATCCATGGTGAGGGATCTTAGAAATCCCATGAGGTACTCTCGTTCTACTTCATATTCGGTTCCTGGTTTTACTCGTTCAGCATCGACCAAGGCAAAGATCATGGTTTCATATAATCAAAATTTTTCCGCTGTTATGTATTGATTCTTTACAGTGGTATCAGAGCCAAGTTGAAGCCTTGGTCGAAGTTGAATTGAAATTGGCTTGATTTCATGTGATTTCTTGCTTTCCCAAAAGTGTATACAGAGCAGTTTTGATTTGATCACCACAGTTAGTATGAGATGCCAAACTGTGCGTGGTCAATTTAAATTGATTCTCATGGATGATATCTTTCCAATTCCGCAAACCTCATAAATTTTGGCTATCTAGAGAGTCCAGAAGGAGTTCGGAAAGTTGCTAAGATGATCATGTCCGAAAATCCAGCCGAAACTAGAAGAGTTAATGTATTTACCTATTTTGACTCAAATACCTCTGTCTAATGATGTGTGAAGGTATAAAATTAAGTTTCCTAGAGTTTCCATGAGTTATTGGACACTTAACGGCCTTTGGAGGTGCTGGATTTGAGAAGTATTTGCGGTTTAGATTAATTGCGGCCGTGGTAACTTCCTCCGTGAACTGAACATTTTATAGAATTTTTAATGAGATGAAACTTATTTAAATAAAATTCTTATTGTTTAAGGATTCGAACGCATATTTTTGCAGATTTTTTGGACTCCGTTTGACCCCCCAAATAAGGCCCGAAAGTCGAGCGTTTTCTAGGATTTCTGCGCAACAACCCTGCCCTTATCGGGCGAAGGAGAAAGGAGTTTGGATCGGATCCAGACCCTCCAACGTGCGGGGGTATGTGGCGGAAGCGTAGCGCACCCGGGGGGGTACGCGACGAAACTGCGGTGACCCCGCCGGTGCCATGGCAAGCGCTGATTGGTCGGTGCAATGTGCCGCCAGTTTATTTTATTCGAAAATGATTTTAAATTGTTTAAAATTTATTTTTGATCTGAAAAATTGCCATAAAATTCTAGAAAAATTCAAAGAAAATTGTAGAATTTATTTAATGAGTTATTAATGTGTTTAATGACTTATTAAATAGAGTTTTACTATTTTTGTCATTGAATTCTATTATTTTGATTTTAAAATTATTTTAAGATCAAAATTAATGATATTAATGATTATATAAGTTTTGGTAAATTATTTAATAAGTTTATAAAATGTTTATGAACCTGTTAGATAGTTTTGGACTTTGGTTACCATAGAATCATTTTATAAATGAATTTAAAATTTTTTTAAAATCTTTATTAATTAAATTAGTGTTCAAATAAATTCTGAAAAATGTGATTTTGAAGAATTATGATTTGGAGATTAATTTAATGCTCTGAGAAAGTTTGGAAAAGCATGAATCATCTGAATGTTTTATGTTGCTTGTCTTATGCATGCAAATTGTTTATATGTACATTTCATGTTATTTATGTTATGAAAATTCGACAAGTATGTAATTTGGAATTTCAAAATTATAGTATATAATTTTATGATGGTATATATGATATATCTCATATAATTATCATGTATGCGCTCTATGTTCATGTGATGAATGTTGGTGTGTGTATGGAGGTGATCATGGACTTAAATATGCTTTGCTTATGATTGCTTGGTTAATTAAGTTGGTTATGTTATTAAATGTGGCCTGTGTGTGCCTCTTCTCTCTCTATACAATCTGATTGTACATTCTATCTTCCTCCATTTGTGTACTCCCTTTGGTTAAAACCAAGGTTTCTTATTATGAGTTGTACATTTGTGGGTTTGTGTACCCTTTAGCTGCTTGTAATGGTTAGAAGCTGGCTCATGGAAGAATGGAGAGCAGGACGACTTGAAGAGCACCCTTTTGAAGTGGGAGCATGCCAACTCAAGCTTTTGAAGCAAAGGTTTTCACCTATAGGGGTGCCTTAGATGTATGCTTAGGGTTAAGTCCATGATCACTTATGTTTTAATGCATATTTGATATGTGGTGTGTGCTATAGATTATACCTTAAATATATGATATTCCAAAAGGTACATTAATATTTATATGTAGCACCTATGTTGATGAGACTAAAATAAAATCCCTCATTGTTCTAATTAGGTCGATAAACGTGAGATATTAAGAATGACTCACATAGCCTTCCGTTGTTATGGTCTTGATAAGCCAATCTTAGATTGGATGGGTTTGTTGTGCTACCACAAGGCCTATTCAGCAAGGGATTGGAGATCATGGCTAAGGAATTAGCCGAACTTTGGGGTGGACCATTTGCATAGCTTTGTTGTGCTACCACAAGGGTTGTGTGAAGAATCCATTCTCATAACGTAACAAGCGCGTTTGACCTAGATAGAGTATATGGTTTGTTGTGCTACCACAAGATCATAACTCTAGAGACTAAAAGCAAGGAAGGATAACTCGGGGGTCGGCCGCGGGTCGGCCGGCCCCCAACCCGGCCCGGTCGGGCCGGGTCACCGACCCGGTCGCGACCCGGCCCGACCAGGTCGGTTTTATTATTTTTTTTTGAAAAAAAAACAAAAAAACATGAAAAAATCATAAAAAATACCCAAAAATTAGGAAAAAATCAGAAAAAATACCCAAATTTTTTTTAAGAATAAGAGATGTGATTCAACAAGATTCATTCAACATTCATTCAAACATTACATTAAATTGTTCTTCTACATAATGTATGTACTCTGCCCATGACATTGAGGAAGAGTACGACGCATTAAGCATATAGACAAACTGATTATACTCTTCACTGTCTCGTACAATTGTCCTACGATAATTGGAAAATGAAGCACCATAACTATCATATGAATACGTACTAGAACTATCTAATGAAGGTTGCATCATCCCATAATCCTGTCCTTGATAAGATGGGCACCAAGAACCCTGTGATGGTTCTAACTCTGCACCATACCCATGTTGTCTTGCCCCGTGGTCATAATCTTGTGTTGCGTGGGTAAACTGCTCCTTTTCCGTAAAGTGCGGCTGTTGCTGTGAAGGGGGTGTCTGTGGATTGGTTCTCCCTTGACCAGAAGTGGTGCCGGCGGTGCTTCCTCTGCCTCTGCTGTACGTGTTGTCATCTCCATCACTACTACTTTTTGAAGTTGAATCATCCGACGTCTGATATTGCACTCGGATGTTAGGCTCCGGTGTATCTTCCCTTGTCTCATCAATTGTGTCCAGATCAGCAATATCAAGAGGGTTAGTTGCAACATGTTTACCTTTGCCCTTTGATTGCCTACTTTGACGAGAAGATTGTCCAGTTTTTTGCCTTTTCGCCACAGAAGGAGGGATCCGAAATTCCTCGGAAAGAGGAACATTGTCAAGTTCCCCTTGAGCCCATTCCCGATCATCGGGGTTGAACTCTGGTTCACCCAACCCCTCACGTTCGTTGACCCAGGCTTCTAGAGGAAGCCTCTGTTGAAATATCTCATCTAAGTCAATCTCCGGTTCTTGTACAGTGGGCACCTCAATTCGTCTTCCACTTGCTTGTTGTACCCACCTTTGCTCCTCCTTCTGGTTCTCTCTTATCTTCTCCAAATTTCTTAGCTTCAATCTCATGTTATAGTGACAGTAGACTAGCTGCTCAAGTCTTTGTGATGTTAGCCTATTCCTTTGCTTGGTATGAATAAGGCTAAACGTTGACCAATTTCTTTCACAGCCGGAAGCAGACGTAGTTTGGCTTAGTACTCGGATTGCAACACTAGCCAAGTCTTCATATCCCGGTGCCCTTCCATGATCCATCCACCAGTCAACTGTACATTATCATTATGTCTTAGTACATAATGCTATTAATAAGCTAATTACTTAATTAAAAAGTTGACTTAATTTAACTATACATACCTGGACTAAGAAGCATAACTGCTCGTTGCACCCTTGCTGTCCCGAAATGAAATAACCTCATCCTATAATCATGCATCTTATTTGTTGCAATAATTGAACGGTCATCGTCCCCAAGCATTCTCCGAATGACTTCCTTTACGCTGTCCAACAGTTCATTGATAGGCTTGAAGATCGGACTGTAGCAATATCTTGGGTTGAAAAAATGACCTGGTAATTGACCATGGAAAAGTTTGCTATCAGCATCGACCAAAAAGGTAACAATTTGATTAAAAAATTTCATTTGATTAAGTTGTAAAAAACATACCAGCTGCATGTATAGGATGGTACAATGTTCTCTCCCACCGACGGTCAATGATATCCCACCACATGCTAAAATCTGACACCCTTTTCGAAATTTCTTCTTTTGCCCGCTCAAGTGCATCGTAAAGGTATCCATTGTCCGCCTTCTTATCTCCATCGACTATGCGAAGGACTTTGACTAATGGACCAACAATATCCATTGTCCTCTTTACGAGCCGCCAAAAGTCTCCACTCTCTAATGTTTGTTCCACCTTCCTTCCCTTTCGTTTGTCTGATGGATTGGCTCTAGCAATCCAGTTAGCCCACCCCGGAGAAAGTATCATTTGGGTTAGGCAACGCCTATGTTCAAATAGGCTCTCCAAAGATATGTAGTGTGATGCAAACCGTGTAGCGCCGGGTCGTAAGAGCTCTCGACCCTTTGTGTGCTTTCTCATTAGGTTCTGAATGAAATTATGGTTATAGATGAAGGATGCAATATATTGTCCGGCCTTAACAACCCGATCAATTTGAGGATCTTTGCAAATATCCTCTAGCATTAAATCTATGGAATGGGCGGAGCATGGTGCCCAATATAACTTCTGTCTCTTGGCCATCAACATTTGGCCGGCAGCTTTGTAGGCAGCTGCGTTGTCCGTCACCACTTGGACAACTCGATCCTGACCAATCTCCTCGATAATACCATCAATTAAATCAAACAGGTATGTTGCATTTTTTACCTGTCCAGATGCATCCACCGACTTCCAAAAGACGGTCCCAGCTTGACAGTAAACGAGAAAGTTGAACATTGTCTTCCTGGTAATACCTATTAAGAGGATAAAATGATATATCTAAGCTTAAAATTCATAAAGATTTGTATCACAATTTTATGCTCAAAAGGACTAACCTGTCCAACCATCGGTCATCAATGTGCAGCCACGTTCGTCCCAGATACGTTCGAACGTCTTGACATATTCTCTAATGTCAGCTACCTCCAATGGAAGATATGTGTTGTATATCTCCTTTGGGGTTGGTCCCGGCACCCCCCGACCAACGTCTACTATTGTGTCAATCATGGACTCATAATAAGGCCCCTTTGCAGCGTTAGCTGGTATACTACTATGAAAGAACCATCTGGAAGTTGCCCGCCCGATCTTCTCCTTGCACAATTTCAAGTTCTTTAATGCTGTGTTGATGGTGGTTTGCCTTTGACGCGGTCGTGTGATGACCGGATCTATAGGGCCAACTGCCGGGTCGTCATCCCGGGTGAGATCGTGCACTTGTTGTTCAGGGTCCGGATTTGATCCTCTCCTACTTTCACTTCCACGTCCACTCCCACTGCCAGAACCTTGACCCATAAACCGCCCGGTACGTCGATACATGTCTTCGTCGGCGAATGACCTTCGGCTTGCCTCCATGGCTCTTGCTAAGTCATCTGTTTGCTATGTTAAATACGTATATTTTTGTAAAATATCAAATATTAATTATTACATACCTTTGTCAATATCTTGGTATTCACTTCTTTCTGGTCTCTCTTGTCCGGTGCCGTATATGTGTAGCGAACGTCTTGCGGGTTCCGCAATTTCTTCACGCACAGTGTCCTGATGCCTCTTTGAAGCTCCTTTGGATCTTTCTAAGGATTGAAGATGCTGTCTAAATTGGGCTCTTACCTCAGGCAGAGTCCGTGTGCACGGTGCAACATCTCCCTTGATACCGGCTAGATGATGCTTTAGCCGGTAAGTTCCACCGTATAGAACTTTTTCGCAATACTTGCATTTTACTTTCCTTTGCTCCATTGACACGACCGTGCAATGGAGCCAAGCTCGGTCATTCTGGGTGGAGCGGGAAGTCTCACGGCTTGGGGAAGACATGTTAGAAAAATAATCCACACAATAAATAACACGAAATAAAATTTAGAATGACAAAGAAACCGCTTTGACAGTGTCAAAAATAACGCTTTAAGGGTGTGAACGACACTAGGTGGAGCGGAAACTATCCGAGCGAGGGGTGAGAACTGAGTGGAGGGACGAGCCGTTGACCGGTGATGACTGAAAGAGTGATCAGTGAGGAGGGGGGAGACCGAAAAAGTGATCAGTAGGAGAGGAAGAAGACCGAAAGAGTGATCAACCAGGGCCGGGGAGGAGGTGAGGTGTGGAGTTGGAGACTTGGAGTGAGTTGAACCCTCCCCCTTGGGGGCTATTTATAGCCCCCCAAGGGGGGGGCAATTTGGTAAATGGTGAGGGTTAGTGGGGGGAAAAGTCCCCCCCACTAACTCTCTTAAGTGGGGGGGGGGCGGCGGTCAAAAAGGACCGCGCGACCCGGTCGGCCGGGTCGCCGGGTTGCGCGACCTGAAGCCGGGTCGCGCGACCCCCTGCTGGGCCGGCTTGGAGTCGGCCCGGCAGGGTCGATTCCGGGCCGGTCGGCCCGGCAGGGTCGATTCCGGGCCAGTCGGCCCGGAATCCGGCCGGGTCGCCGACCCGGTATACCATGACTAAAAGACTAAGAGTTGTAAAAGTTGCAATTGGCAATAGTTGCCTACCTATTAAGTATGGGATGATTTGTTGTGCTACCACAAGGTCATCACCATAAAGTTAGTAGGGTCTTGGTCTCCACTAGGATGTTATCGTGATATCCCGTCTTTGCAAAATGAGGGTTATGCAAATTCGTTGAAAATTAGTGAGAGTATAAATTAGGATGAAATACCATATTTTAATTTTAATGAATGTCTGTAATGTTGATATAATTATATCTCTGTTGTAGAATATTATAAACCACCATTAGTCTAGCATGCTAGATGCTAAGTATTTTAGTGGCTCACACTTCTTAAATTGGTATAGAACTAAAAGAATAGTTCTCATAGTTGACCTATTGATTATCCTACTTGAGAATTAGGTATCTCCTACACTATCTAATGATGTGAGAGAAGATAAGATCTTATCTCATTAAAAGGATATATTGATTACCTTATATTAGATGTTAGCCTCTATTAGATAAAAATAGTAGTGGCAACATGGATAGATGGATATGATATCCATCATGGCTCATGGTGATGAGATAATTAAAGGTAAATAAGAATAATACATCTCGAATACTTATTGGTGAGACTAATAAAAAGAAGTAAGATCATTAGATAGAAGTCAAAGAAGTAAGTCAAGATATTACAACCTAAATTTGACATAGCATTCTTCTACTATCATGATGATGGTAAGTAGAAGATGAAGAGCAAAGTGTATTGCACATAATGCAAATGTGAAGCTTGAGAAGCTTCATGTTTCTATGTCATTGATATTTACTTGTCTTAAATACACATTCGATAGTATAAGATACTATATATGTGTATTCTAGTATAAGATACTAGGGATGCATATAATAGTATGAGATACCAGATATGCATCATATATCTACAATGAATTGTAGATAATAGCAAGTAAATGAAGGTTTAAATAAGATTGTTGACCTACATATGAAATGGTACAAAATGTTGCATCATTACTAGTGGGAGATACAAATTTTCTATAGCCTTCTAGAATTGTCTTATATATATCCTTTTAAAAGGACTTTGTTTTCATTTCCTAGTTGAATAAATAGTGATTTATTCTATGGTATTAAAATAATATCTGGTAAAGTGTTTACCAATGGGAGCATAATAAAGAGTTTGTTCATATCAGATATGTATGCTCTTATAATATGTGTGAATAATTCTCATTAGGTGAAGTAGATTGATATTGATCAATCTATTGTTTAGTAATACAGTCATATTTATAAGAAAGACTTAAAAGAGTACTATTCAGATAGAAACATATAGGTAAATGATTAGGAATTATTAACTATATGTAAGTCTTATCTTATCAAGCAAAATGACTATCTCTTCATTAGTAAGATATGGAGAGAGGGCTAATGAGTTTATAAAACTCATGCATCTAGATGTATGTTAGCCCATATCTATTAAAGTTAGAGAATAATATTTCAACTTCATTAATTTTCAAAGATGACTTCTCTAGGTATGGACATATGTACTTTATGAAGTACAAATCCAAAACCTTTGAGAAATTATTTGAGATTAAGAATGAAGCAGAAATATTAATGGAAAGAGTATTAGAACTCTTTGATGAAATCAAGGAGGAGAATACTTAAGTAATAATTCAAACATAAATGAAGGATAGTAGAATCTAATTTTGATGGACACCTCTTATACAATTTAGCTTAATTGAGTAGCTAAAATGAGAAGCCATATTGTGTAGGACATAATATGGATAATGACAACCTTTGTAAAATTCTTCTTTGTCTATTTAGGGGTTAGCACTCAATATCGGCACTGATTCTCTAATTACTACCATCCAAGTATATTCCAATTATTCCATATTAGATATGGAAAGGGGTTAAAACTTGACCTTAAGCAAGTTAAGGTTTCAGAATGTCTGGCTTGGTAAAGAAGTATAACCCTATCAAGTTGGAATATAAGACTATAAAGTGTTGGCTTGTGGGATATCCTAAGAAAACTTAAGGATATTAATGCCTCCCTTAGGGAGAAGGGTATGAGTTGCTCATCTCTCCATATTTCTAGAGGAAGAGTCCCTCCTTTAGAAAAATAGCAGGAGCAAGGTATAAATGGAAGGTGTTCCAGTCTCACAATCCATAGGCACTTTTATTAAGGTACTGGCTTATATTTACACAAGGGCAAATCATAGATCTTTTCTTATGTCCAATCAACCTAAGAGATATGTGGGACATATCTTTGATGGTAGAAATGAAACATAAGATAAAAGGATAATGATCCTAAGATCTATATTGAAGCAATATGAGATATTGATTCAAAATGGGAAGAAACAATAAAATCTGATATAAACTCTATCTATTCTAATCAAGTTCAGAACTTGATTGATCCACCTAAGGATTTAGTATCTATAGGGTATAAATGGATCACTAAAGAATAGATTGAAGTAAATGGTAGAGACCTTCAAAGTAAGGATAGTTAAAAGGAATATCATTTAAGTTAAATAGTTGACTATGATAAGACCTTTTACCTATGCCATGGAATTAATCCATTTGGATTTTGATTGTTACACACTATGACTATAGGATATGTCAAATGGATGTTAAGATAGTGTTTCCCTATGTTATTTTGAGAAACATGTGTATATGATACAATCTTTGGGAATCAAGTTCCAAAACATCCAAATAGTGTGTGCATAAGGTCCATTTATGGACTCAAGTAAAACTTCTCATAGATAGTAGATAAGGTTTAATGAGATTAAATCTTATGACTTCATTGAGAATGAAGATGTGCCTTGTGTATCCATATAAGATACGTGGGAGTGCTATTATCTTCTTGACAAGATATATGCATGACATACTACTCATTAAGAATAAAGTAAGTATGTTATCATAAGTGAGCCTAGTTATCAATTAATCCTCCAAACTTAATGTGAGTTTTAAGATCTATGGATATAGATCTAAAAGGTTTCTTGGACTTACCCAAATCATGTGCGTAGTTACCATAGTCAAAGAGTTTGACATGGTAAACTCCAAGATAGTTTTCTTACCTATGTAGTGTGGAGTTGATCTCTTTAAAGAGATGTCTTTGTAGACTTCTTGAGAGATAAAGAGATCATATTAGTATAGCCCTTACGTTTTTGCAATAGGACCTATCACATTTGTGATGCTACGCACATAACTTCATTAATGCTCTAAGTGTTATGAGCATTCATCAAGTAAATCCATGTGTGAATCACTGGATAAGAAAGAGATATGTCCTTGAGTACTTGAGAAGCACTAAGGATGTATCTCTAATGTATGGAGGATAAGACTTGAAGTCTTGTTGTTTTATGAACACAAGCTTCTAATCAGATAAGTCTAATAATAAGACAAAGTGATGGTGGTGTAGTGAGCTGGAAGAGTTCCATGTAAGAGAACACTGCTAATTCTACAACCAATCTAAAGTAGAATGAATAATGACTGTATATTGCTTGAGAAGCTGAGTAGATGAAGATGTTCACATTGGTGCCATCACCACTGACATTACTTTTGGTTGCTTCCCCAAAGTTGTGCTGCACCTTGACCATCTAGGTGCCGCACTGGAGGAACCATTCCCTACTGTGGAGGAGGTCCATCCCCTCCAACAACTTCAAATAGCTTTTGTAGATGCTTCTCCACTCCCCAAGACCTTCCTCTCGAAGTTGCCTCAACCATCTCCTCTTCAAAAATCGTTTTCGATGAACATTATCACTGTCAACTCCTGGCCTGCACCCGCATCTCCTCAACTGAATATGCGCAAGCTTCAGCTTGAACTTGGTTCCCGTCGTAACTTGGAGAGGTTGGCAACGTACGGTGCCCTTGGAACTATGCCGGCCAAGCCACTTTCGTCAAGACTCCCTCTGAGTTTAGGGAGGAGAAGCACTGCCGACTGTGGCTTATTGTTCTACCCCTTGTCAACTGGTTCGCTGGTCTAAGCCAATTGGAGGATGACTCACGGTGCCCCTCGCTGCACCTATCATTAAAAATGTGCATACTACACAGGGAAGCATCAATCTTCTGCCCATTCCAAGAAGACCGGCCGACCAGTGGCCAGAGATGCTGTTGAGAGGGGGCAGCCCTCTCTTCAAAAATCTGAAGACTCCAGCCGATCAGTGGCTCTCAAGGTACCAACTTAGGCAAGGGACCATCCCTTGGCCTATCTTCTCTCCTTGGACCGATCAGTGGTCTATGCTGAAGATAACCCGCAAGTGCTGCCACCTGCCCCTCCAAATTTCTATGTACACAGTCATTTACCAACCAACCATTTTGGTTCTCTGTCCAACCGATCGGGGGCAAACTCTCGATGAACTTTGTGGCTCACCAGCTGACTGATCAGCAGTTTAGCCCAAGAAGACCCGACATCAACTGCCTGCCATAGTGAAGACTCCAGTAGTCAGCCCTACTGCTGACTTTTCATTTTGGCGACCAGCTCTACCGATTGGGAGAATGTCCCTCGTTCAAGCTTCTTCTCGCTGAGAGCCCCGGACAGCGAACTCTCATGTCGACCGAGGCCAAAGATTCAGACCCTCTATCTCAGTTCTAAAGGTTTGGCACCTTAAGGCCAGCATTCCCCTTGTAGAACCACCTATCTCCAAGGCATGACGTCCGCCTCACCCGGACGAGGGGCCTTCCCAGCTGAAGTCCCAACCACGGCCGCAACCGAGGGCCATATTCAACACCCTACAACAGCCTAAGGCCACCTTTGTTCGGCTAAAGGCTTAGTTTGCACTGCCCCACTGCTGGCAGTTTTATCATTTTGATGATGGCCACGCGACCACTACTCCACGGGAGCTACCCCGTAGAAGAGGGTCAGTCCTTGATCGAGTTATGTTGTTTGACACTATCCCCAGATGCCAAGTAACACGGGGCCAGGAGGCCAAATGCAAGTCTACACTTGCTACACTGCAGGTGCTGGTCGCCCTGATGATGTCCTAGAGGACTCTCAGACTGTAGCCCATCTCGGCCCATCACACGTAGTATGGCCAAACGTCAATTTGCCATCACTGTTGAGGGCATGCACCGTCGTAAGGACAAGGATATTGTGCCAAGCGATGAAGTAGAGGTCATGCCTTCAACCTTGAGTTTAGAAGATCTTTGGTGGGAGAATCAGTAGCTCCGGGCTCTCCTCACCAATTCTGGTTTACTTTAGTCTCAACTGGCACAAGTGTTAGGTGCCGCCAAGGCTTCAGATGGGCCCTGTGTTGCCCAAGGAGAATTATCGCCTGTAGCACAACCTTGTCCTACTACTCTCGTGCATCCGACTCCTAGACTGCACATGGATGATGAAATCTTCATTCAACCACAATACCAAGAGCCTCTACCTCCACTGCAGCAAGATTTTCTTGAGTCCACTTAGCGGGCTATGATAGATCAAATGCTTTCTATGCATTTGCATAACATGACGATGGACAAGGTGTGGTGGGCCTCTACCACGTCCCATACCCATTAGGTGAAGTATGTGTGAATAATCCTCATTAGGTGAAGTAGATTGATATTGATCCATCTACTCTTGTCGCGTTGACCACTATGTTTCAGGGATGGAACAAATCGATGGTCGACTACATTCGCCACTGGAGAAATGTAAGTATGAAGTTTTCCAACCCACCTTTGCATGAGGAGATGGTAGCATTGTGCGAGAGGCCTTCGGGCTGAGATCCAGGAAAAGGTGATGGGGACACGGATCCAATCCTTTGATGACTTGAGTGTCACGGTTTCTAACATAGAACACTTCTATATCACTAACCCTTTGCTGGCAACTACAAGGTCAAGGCTGATGAAAGACAAACAACCAGCTTCTTGGGATGTCCATGCGGTGGATGTCTTGTCATCTTCCGCCTTCTAGGGATGTCCATGCAGTGGATGTCTTGTCATCTTCTAGATCCTATAATAATGTTGGGGGGCAAAAGTGCTACCACGACACCCCCCTTAGAGGACTACCACCAATTCTACTCCAAGGCCCACATGGGATGAATGTGCTTTGAAGCCCTATTCCTTTGCATGGGACTATACAAAGAAATTGTTTGATGCCTGTATGAAGAATGGGTAGATCAACTTGCCGACGAGTCGATGCCCGGAGGATGCTGCCAAGAGTCAAGAATTGAACTTCTACCCATACCATAGACTGGTGGGCATATGATTAAAAATTGCTACCCGTCGACTCTGAAAATTCAACGGGGTCCTCTCTTTTTCAAAGAAGTCCATGAATCTAGATCGTCACCTCAAGAGGGGATGAGAAAAGAAAAGAATAAAGCTCGGAAAGCAAATCTCACCTCGGTCCCACACTCACATTGATCCCCGAACTTTCATCCCTTGGCGTCGCTCGATCACCAAAGAGACGGTTCGGGTCATGTGGGAGGAGGGTGAGAATAAAGAAATTAAGACATGTGGTCGCCAGGAACCGTGGGTTCCGATTTATAGAATTAAAATGAAAGATGACCGTGTGTACCTTAGCGTGAAGAATGTAGGTTAAAGCTTCTCCTTCTTCGGCCGGCCGATGAAGAAGAGTCCTCAACGCGGTGGGTGCTTGATCTTATATGCAACTAGACAAATAAACAAGTGAAAATACTATTAGAACTAGACAAAGTGGAGTATATGTAAAGAGAACAACATGAAACACACAATTGACTAGAAACTGACCGGACTCGGGTTATCTCTAACCCTTTTTTTTATTTTCGGAATAAAAGAATAAAATGTAATGAAAACAAAGAGATAGAAAAAAGAACAGAAAGATTCTGAGTTGAATAGAGAAAGATATAGCCAAATCTGGGTTGTCGAAAAAGCCGAGCAGCAGTCCAGGATCTGCCAGACGCGACTTTGCTTCTGCACTCGTCGCGACCAGCACCGACCTTGGAATCAAGTTCCGTCGATTGAAAACTGAATAAGACTTGGAGAGGAAGAACTTTTATGAAGAGAGCTTAGGCAGAAGACGTCCACACACTGCTGTAGAGGCCGAAGAAGAGAGACTTGGCAGATCACCTGCAGAATAACCTTCCTCTCTCTTGAACCGACTTTTCTCTCTCTAAAAACTCAAAATTCTCTCTCTAAAAATCACAAAATAAATACAGTAGGGAGGTTGGACGTCTTGAGATGCCTGGGGGGTCGTGCTCATGCCTTTGGAATGACCAGAATCAGAGTTAATTTATAGGAGAACGAACAGTCTCATCCGGGCTAAAAAATAGGCACATTGCGCCCTACCCCAGGGTGCATGCGCCCTGGTGCAGGGCGCATGCACCCCGTGGAAGGGGCGCATGGCACTGTTCCCGAAAAAGTTGGTCTTATCCGGTCGATCTGTTCAGCGGTAGAGTTCCGGTGAAAAAATGGGTCCCTCGTGCCTCAAGGGTGGGGCGCATGTGGCCTCAAGTGAGGGCACAAGGTCACGTGCCTCACTGGTAGGGCGCATGGGCACATGCCCTGGGTCCCGGGCGCATGTGACCAGGAACCTGGGCGCATGGGACTGTTTTTGCGCGTCCTTCTTCCGGAAGCCATTACGAACACTCCCGAACTCAGAATTCGACGCCGTTTGTTGCGTTGGAAAGATAACAGGACGAAGAAGCTTTATATAGCATAGTATCAGACATAACACCATCCAAAACTTCAGTAATTTATCCGGAAGTTAGGGTAGTGAACAGAAGATCCGATACAGGTCAAAATGATTCCGACGGCAAACCGGAAAGGCACGGTATGCAACAAAACTTGTACGGGGTGTGAATATGACCATAACCTTCAATGAATGATCATTAGGCATTGGTCATTCAGCCAATTTTCGTGTTTACATGATTTACGTGTGGCTTTCGCTCGGAAATTATGGCTTTATGCGGAAAACATCGGAAAACATCCGATTTCGTTTGGCGAAGATTCAAATCAACTTTAAAAGACCCGGCATCATTATAAGGTCAATCATACATGTTACCCTATAAAACATGAGTTTTATGCTCTGAATTAGGTGAATTTGGCGTATCTACACTACCTATTCAAGAACTTGGCCAAAAAGTTGATCCAGGACCAAGTTCTTAATTTGGGGAACCCCCATAACCACATGTCAAGCCTCGACCGCTAATGAACTTCGTAGTCAATGCGATATATTACAAATAGGAGCATCCTGTTCCGGGGCCTCCTCCTCCTCCACCTGAACAATGATGGTGTCCGTATGTGGAGTGGCTTCCGCACCCCATAGTTTATAAAATGGCATCCTGAGTCCGCTCCATTCTAGAGGGATTCCAAGTTAGGTGTGCAAACTTGGAGGTAGACATTACGGCCACCATGGCTAACGTCACCAAGTTGCTCATTGGTGAGATGATGTACGAAGAATCTTGCCACCCTCCTCTACAGGTCCAGGGGAGATCTTTTGCTGACTCCCCTTAGCCATCAGGGCAAATAGTTAATCAGACCGATGAACTTTGGAGAAGTGCCGATTAGTACGAGATAGAGCCTGAAGCCTCCTCTGCATACTCCCCAATGGCACCAATTGAAGCACCACAATTGGACCGGCCAAAGAAGCATCGTCGGTATCATGTTTACTCATGGTATTCCCTTCCTCAGGCAATGACGCGCCATCTCTACGAGGTGGCTGCAAGAGAAGGCCTGATGGAACCACATCTAGACAGGGGCTTCCACTTCATGTCCTTTCCTTGGGGTGGTTGTGGATATCATCATATACAGTCACACTCCATTGAGGACTGTCGGACAGTCAAGAAGCACCTTGAAGACTTGATCAAAAATGAGGTCCTTAAGATTGGACGTTACGTCATTCAGCCACCACGGCCACATCCACTCGGGCCTAGATAGCTCTTCCTATGTCATTCATGTCACCCTTGAAGTCGGTGTGCCAAAGAAACATAAGATCGAGGGCACCTTACAAAGTTTTGTGTGCCCCCAATTCTTCTCTAGTTATCAGAAGCTCCCTTGTGAGTTTATACAAAAGAACATTGAGGCCGAGGCTCAACGCCAGTGTTAGATCCAAGAAGCAGCCATGGACCCTAAGAGACCTTGGCAAGTTATCCCTACGTGGGAAGAGAGGGCTCAAGTTTGAGCAAAAGTTGCCTTGCATAAGGCTGAGGACCAAGCGGCTGCATTGTAACATGCTGATGGTCACAACAACCAAGTAGCTCCACTGCATGGCCCATCTGATGCCGCACACCAGAGGAAACAACTAAAGAATAAGAGAAGAGCCGAGAAGATAAAAGCTCAGTGGCAGGAAGAATGCTTGAGAGAGATTGAAGCTCAGCAACAGAGTTTGACTCCAGTTTTGAAGCTCCAAAAGTTAATTGACCAACTTGAGGAGTATGTTCCAAAGCAGCCATTAGGACCCTTGACTCTCGATGATTTCATCCTATGAGGTGAATGGGCCAAGTGCCAGAGATTCACCAGCTGTCTGCTTAACCTTAGGTAGAGGGGGGATTGGTGAGAAGGCAACCCTGACTCTAATTGTTGATTTTTGGGAAGATGGCATAGAGGAGCCTAACATGCAGGAGCTCATAGCCCAGTTTCAGATCTTCTCTTGCAACATGATAAGTTTCCCTCCTTCGACTTCCTATAAAAGTCAAGGATGGGCTTGTCAGGGTCCTTAGATCAACATCTCAACCATGAGGAGTGAACATATATCCCAGAAGAAGTGTGGTGGTCAAATCCAGCTTACAGGTAAAGTTATCTGCCTTGAGGATGAGGAGCCTGGCTTAGTGCCTGCTCCAGTCGTTAGACAGCCCCCTAGGTACAACATTAATTTAAGTAGATCTACGGGTGGTCCAAGTATGCCAAGCACCGGCTCAGACGTGCCATCGACATCAGCCCATGTTCAGGACATAGATGCTAGAGAGGCCAACCAGCCTGGTCCCTCTCAGTTAAATCATCGTGGATGAAGATGAGGGCCCAAGCCCTTCTTAGTCCTTTGCTATATCAGACTTTCAGGAGGACCAACTTGACCCCCTTGTGGCCAAGTATCCAAAAATAGCAGAAAGTAGGGATCGAGTCAACACCTCCCTACTATCTAAGATCAGGAGACTCCCTATATGCCTCAATATTTGGGAAGTGCTCTCCCTGAGCAAGGAGCTTCGTGATACCCTTATAATAGTTCTGTAGCAACCCGAGGTATATGAAGCTCCAATTGTTGAGCTTGGACAGTTTGACACCTATGCGGCTTCTATGTCGTTTAAGGATGAGGACATAGTCTTTCCCAGTGCCTTCCACAATAGGGCACTGTACATGAAAGGCTCTATAAATGGGTATGAGATGAATCGCATCATGATTGATGCTAGTTTAGCATACAATCTTATGCCCATCAAGACATTCAGAGCCTTGTTTCTAACACCTTATCAACAAATAGCTCTTGGAGTCACCATATCTGGTTTTAACCAAGACTCCAAGGAGGCTTTGGGCCGAGTTGATGTGGAACTGGATGTGGGAGGTCTAATGACTAAGACCACCTTCCACATCATCGATGCTAACACTACATACAGGGCATTGTTGGGACACCCTTGGATTCATGCCAATTGTGTCATGACATCCACGTTCCACCAATGCATAAAGTACAACAAAGAGGGGAGGCAGTACAGAGTTGAGGCTGATCCGCCCCCCTTTAAGATTACCCAGTGTCACCTTGCTGATGTTGTCCCATACTTTCAGACTAGGCTGCCAAAACTAGTTCCCAATAAAGAGAAAGAAAAGATGGGGGCTGAAGACCCTCAGGATGATGAGATCCAAGTTGATGAAGTCGAAGCCAAGATGCTCCAATTTTCATTGAAATCTCAGGCTCCCATGACCCAGACATATCGCAAAGAATGGCGTCCGACTAGCTTCAATGCAAATTCAATCACAAGAGAAATTAAAAATAGCATCTACATGCCTGAAGATTTGGTGTGGTTGACAGGGGACCGTGAGTTGCGAACTGTTGAAAGGCTCTCCACGTTCAGAGTCTCCTACCCGCCTGGCCCCGCCCTGACATTTTATAAAGTTAAAATGATGAAGAAGCGAGCTCGGAAAGATGACTTCAGTTGGCCCGAGCAGTCGGATTCTCAGTTGGTGACAATTCAGCCATCACTAGAAACTCCCCTGGTATCCTCTACATGTATCAGAAGATGGGAATTCCCTAGAGGCAGTCCCAAAAGAAGACCCGTGTCTTTCACAACATGTGTAATCCCCAGGATGGCTAGAACACAACCAGCAAGCATCCTAGCCTGGCATATGACTCTGACTATGAGGCGCCAATCCATTATGCCGTGGACATGATCAGTATCTAGCATGGTGGTGAGCCTAGCAACTTCATCCCTTGTCTTTGATGAGTCATACAAGGATGAGGAAATATTGTTTCAAGGCATTGGTAGTAGCCAGAAGACTAATGCCAATCTATTTGTACAGCAAGCCTCGCCTCCCTTGCTCAGGTTGAAGCCCCTCATAGTGAGGATGAACAAGATGATGATATTGAGTTCATGGACCTCCACCTAGCTCCCAAGGAGATTGAAGATGGTGGCCAGGCTATGGTTGACAACCTCCTGGAAATCAACTTGGGGACTTCGGATGACCCTAGGCCAACTTTTGTCAGTGCCCTCCTAACTAAGAAAAAAAGAGACTAGTATAGGGACCTTCTCCATGAATATAAGGACTGCTTTGCATGGTCCTACGATGAAATGCTAGGATTAGCCCCTGAGGTGGCAATGCATAGCCTTGCCATCCTCCCAATTGTTAAACCAGTCAAGCATGCTCAACGACGGATGCATGTTGATTTTGAGCACAAGGTCAATGTAGAGGTCGACAAGCTTAGGGATGTGGGTTTCATTGAGCCATGTATTTATCCAGTCTGGCTCGCTAATATCGTCCCTGTTAAGAAGAAGAATGGGAAGATCCGGGTGTGCATTGACTACCGTGACCTAAACAAGGACTGCCTAAAGAATGACTTTCCTTTACCAATTTCGGAGAACATGGTGGACGTGACCATGGGGCACAAGGCTTTGTCCTTCATGGATGGTTCATCTAGATACAACCAGATTTTGATGTTAGAGGAGGATAAGAACTTCATGACATTACATATGCCCAAGGGAATCTTCAACTACAAATGGAAGCCATTCAGTTTAAAGAATGCAGGGGCATCCACGAGCCATGACCAAATTTTTTGATGAGATGTTGCATGGTCTGGTCGAGTGCTATGTCGATGACCTCGTTGTAAAAATCAAAAGCCGATTTGACCACTTGAGAGAAGTCTTTGAACGACTTCACTCGTATAAATTGAAAATGAATCCAATGAAATGTGCTTTTGGTGTCTCTAGTGGCAAGTTTTTTGTGGTTCATTGTAAGATATTGGGGTATCAAGATCCACCCTGATAAAATTAAAGCTATCAGAGATTTGCCTTTCCCTTGGAACATTCATGAATTGAGGTCTCTTTAGGGCAAGATTGCCTATATTCGGTGCTTTATCGCCAACCTTTCCAGATGGTGCCAGCCCTTCTCTAGGTTGGCCAAGAAGGGCACTCCCTTCATTTGGGATGACAGTTGTCAAGCCGCCCTTGATGGGCTTAAACACTATCTGCTAAACCCACCAGTGCTGGGGGAACCTATCAAAGGTCGTCCTTTGATTCTTTATATCGCATCACTCGATGCCTCCTTGGGGGCAATGCTCGCCCAGTTAAATGATGAAGGGAAAGAGCAGCCACTTTACTTCCTTAGCAAAAGGTTGGTCAGCCCCGAACACAAGTATTCTTCTATGGAAAAGATGTGCCTTGCCCTAGTTTTTGCAGCTAAGAAATTGAGGCACTATCTCCTGTCTCACGAGGTCAACTTGATATCAAAGTTTGATTCTCTTAAGATCATGTTGAAGCAGCCTGTCCCTGCTGGATGTTTGGGTAAGTGGGCTCTTATGCTTATGGAGTTTGATATTCAGTATGTCCCCATAAGGCTATTGAAGGTCAAGGGATGGCAAATTTCCTTGCCGCTCACCCTATTCTAGAAGATTCCCCTCTCAATCTTTAGTTACAGGATGAGGAGACTTTGAGGGAAGAAAAATAAGCCCAACAGATCAATGTCAAGCACTGGCAATTGTTCTTTAATGGCGCTTCTTTAATGGCGCTGCCAGTGAAGAAAGAAGGACAACGAAAAAAGCTAGGCCCAAAGTAGGTATGGCCATTGTACTCCTTAGCCTTGACAGGGTTGTACTACATGAGTCATGTTCCCTTTTAGAAATCTATACAAACAATGAAGCCGAGTATGAAGTGCTTGTTGTCGGCCTTGAAATTTCCTCGACATGGGAATCCAGTGCATCTAGGCGTTTGGAGACTCTATGCTGTTAGTACAACAAATGCTAGGCATCTTTGAAGTTTGCAAGCCATAGTTGGTTTCATACTACGCGGCTACCATCCATTTGTCAAAAAAGTTCTATCTTTTCGACATTGAACACATCAGGAGGAGATAGAATTCCCAGGCTGATGCTTTGGCCAAGCTCGCCTCTTTGATCAAGCTTCCACCAGATGAGAAGCTGGAGATTGTTGTCAAGCACCGACGACTCCTTCCAAACAAAAGTAGACATGCAGATGGCTTCACCCTATTAGAGGCCAATGCCATTCAAGACAATGAAAATGAACCTGACATAGTCGATTGGGGACAGCCCATTATTGACTTCAAGAATGGGACTCTTCCTGAAGATTGCGCTAAGTGTGTACAGTTGGCTCGAAAGGCAATTTCTTACCAGCTCATTCGTAGGAGTTGTACCAACTTATGCCAGAAAAAGAACGGGCTATCCTTGCCAGGTGCATATCTAGGAGGGAAGCTATTCAAATCATGAGAGAGGTCCATAGCGAGTTGTGTGGTGCTCACCAATCTGGACCCAAAATGAAGATCACCATCAAGTTAAAGGGTTACTACTGTCTGACAATGTTCACTGATTGTGACAACTTTGCCAAGAGTTGTCATGAGTGCCAAGCCTTTGGGACCATTCCCCGATGCCCGCATATGAAGTAGCATCCTACTACCTAGCCCTTTTCCGAATGGGGAATGGACATAGTTGGTCCATTCAAGCCATCTGCTTGAGGATCTAGGTTCATCCTAGTGGCCACATATTATTTTTCTAGGTGGGCTGAGGCTGTAGTTACTAGAGAAGTTACAGGCTAGGTGGTGTCCCACTTTGTTTGACAAAACATCATCTACAAATATGGTGTTCACAGTCGGATCATGTCGGACAACCGGACCCCATTAAAAAATTAGACAGTCTACAAGATGACAGCTAAGTTTTACATTGATTAGAGGACTTCAACCATTTACAACCTCAGGCCAATAGCCTAGCAGAGGCTTTCAACAAGACTCTTTGCAAACTTCTAGTCAAGGTGGTCGGAAGCAAGAAAGGAAATTGGGACGAGAAAAATGTAGGAAGCGCTCTGGGCATACCATATAATGTACAAGACCCCCACGGGTTGTTCTCCATTCTCCCTAGTGTATGAGAGTGAGGCTGTTATTCCAATGGAGATAGAGTTGGCCTCTTACTGGGTTGCTGTCCATCATGGCCTCCCAATTGATGAGCCCGATGAAGTGCACAGGAGGCTCATGGAACTTGAGAAGCTCGAAAGAGTTTGACTCAAGGCCTACCAACATCTCAAAGTTTATCAGGCTTGGATAACTTGAGCTTATGACAAGCTGGTTAAGAATAGGGCATTCTAAAAGGGTGACCTTGCGATGGTCAAGCAGAAAGACACCATGGCTGGTCATCCCAAGAACAAGTTCCTCCCGAACTGGTTGGGCCCGTACATCATTGACCGGGTCTTTGAAGGGGTGCATATGAGGTAGTGGATGCCAAGGGGGAAACTCCTTTCCCACCTCTCAACGACAAACACCTTAAAAGGTACTACACCCCTGACCACGAGTTCCATGCAGGTGCCATCAACAATGAAAGCAAAATCTTTTCTCACTTCATTCAAAAAAAAAGAAAGACAAAAAATAAGGAGGGCTAAAAATGGAGATGCCCGACGGACATGACTGATCATGCACAATGGATGGCCAAGGTAAAAAATGTCAAAACATCCAGTGAAGGTGAAAATCTGCAATGACGTCTTGGGCAAAATTAGATAACCCTACTGTGTGAAAATCCCGCAGTGGGATGCACAGGCAAAAGTGAAAAGGGGTCAGCCTGGGTGAAAACTCCGCAAAGAAGCAATCAGGTTGATAAAAAAACAAAAAAAAATCAGCTAGGGCAAGCTCCCAACCTAACAAGATGGGTGGGTTCATTCCCCTAATTTTATTAGAGAGGAGGTCCGAGTTGCAAATGATGAAAAGGCTCTCATAGGCTCATCTACCTTGTAAAAATATGCCAGGGAGACCATACCTGAGGTGACAAGGAAGACCATCTCACACCTTTAAAATTTGAGAGAAGTTCCCACACTCCCACCCTACTTTGCTCTCACTCATTCTTGCCCCTTTAGTCAGTTTTTTTACTATGAAAATCTTACCATCTTGATCATTTTGATCCTAATGGTCTACAAAAGACTTTCTCTAGTCATGGCTATTCAGTCTACATGGCTAACTAAAACCTTTTCCAGCCTTGGCTATTCAGCCCACATGTCCCATAACAGCTCATATTGTCATGACCCTTCTTGGTCTGAACGGTTTCGAAATTAATTCAAACCCATACCAGCTTGACCATTCCAATCTTGTTGGTCTACAAGCTTCCACGTTTTTATGACCACTCCGGTCTTGATGATCTACAAAACATGCATTGACCTACAAAACATACATCATCTAGACCATCATTCCAGACAATCTTCATCAAACTAACCGTTTAAACTAGGTTGGTCTTGTATGGCCCTAAAACCCTCAGTACCCTGATCATCCTGATCTTGGTAGCCTACACAACTAGCTTGATCATCCCAATCTTGTGTAGACCCTTGGGAAACTAACCCCTTTGAGGCTCCCATTCGCCCCTTTGTGGCACTTTAGTCCTACCCTTTGTGTAGACCAATGGAAGTACAACCTCTTTGAGGCATGCTTTCAGCCCTCTGAGGCCCTTCATTGGCCCCTCTCTGACCTCTTATTACTGCCCTTTGTACTAGCTTCCCAAAAAAAAATTCAGCCCCTTTGAGGCTTCGTATCAGACCCTTTGTAGTCCTAAATCTTCACCTTGTAGGCAAGCCTGAAACCCCCTTTGTGTTGGTTTCACAACCTTATTAGGCCCCTATGCCAAATGACCTCCTGTACTTGGATTGGTCTCACATCCATGAGACCCTCATTCCAAGTTGCCTCCCACACTTGGATTGGTCTCACATTCACTTGACCCTTATGCCAAGTTGCTTTTCCCTACTTGTATTGATCTTACCTTGATTGAAAACTCCCTCTGTGTCAGTTTCAAAAAAAAAATAAATTTGACCCTCATTGCAAGTTGCTTTTCCGTACTTGGATTGGTCTTACCTAGATTGAAACTCCCTTTATGTCAGTTTCGAAATTTGACCCTCATGCTTGTAGACACGCCAAATTTGCCTAATTCAGAGCATAAAACTCATGTTTTATAGGGTAACATGTGTGATTGACCTTATAATGATGCCGGGTCTTTAA
Source organism: Cryptocoryne crispatula var. balansae (assembly GCA_036172225.1). Lineage (NCBI taxonomy): Eukaryota > Viridiplantae > Streptophyta > Magnoliopsida > Alismatales > Araceae > Cryptocoryne > Cryptocoryne crispatula. Next base: position 39,803,937 of record CM069921.1, read on the forward strand.
AAAGTTGATTTGGAGCTTCGCCGAACGAAAACGGATGTTTTCCGATGTTTTCCGCAAAAAGCCATAATTTCCGAGCGAAAGCCACACGTAAATCATGTAAACACGGAAATTAGCTGAATGACCAATGCCTAATGATCATGCATTGAAGGTTATGGTCATATTCACACCCCGGACAAGTTTTGTTGCATACCGTGCCTTTCCGGTTTGCCGTCGGAGTCATTTTGACCTATATCGGATCTTCTGTTCACTGCCCTAACTTCAGGATAAAATTCTGAAGTTTTGGAGGGTATGATGGCAGATATGATGGTATATAAAGCTTCTTCGGCCTGTTATCTTTCCAATGCAACAAACGGCGTCGAATTCCGAGTTCGGGAGTGTTCGCAATGACTTCCGGAAGAAGGACGTGCAAAAATAGTCCCATGCGCCCGAGTTTCTGGTCACATGCGCCCGGGACCCAGGGCACGTACCCATGCGCCCTACTAGTGAGGCACGTGACATCATGCCCTCACTTGAGGGCACATGTGCCCTACCCTTGAGGCACGAGGGAACCAGTTTTTCACCGGGACTCTACCGCTGAACAGATCGACCGGATAAGGTCGAATTTTTTGGACAGGATGGGATGCGCCCCTTCCAGGGGGCGCATGCGCCCCTCAGTTTTTTCAGCGGGACTCTACCTCTGCACCTTGGCGCATGCGTCCTGGGGTAGGGCGCAATGTGCCTATTTTTTAGTCCGGATAGGTCTGTTCGTTCTCCTATAAATAAACTCTGATTCTGGTCATTCCAAAGGCATGGGCACGACCCCCCAGGCATCTCAAGATGTACAACCACCCTCCTGCATTTATTTTGTGATTTTTAGAGAGATAATTTCGAGTTTTTAGAGAGATAAAAGTCGGTTCAAGAGAGAGGAAGGCTGTTCTGCAGGTGATCAGCCAGGTCTCTCTTCTTCGGCCTCTACAGCAATGTGTGGACGTATTATGTCCAAGATTTCTTCATCAAAGTTATTCATCTCCAAGTATTCTTGGGTTTACAATCAACGTAATTTGATTCTGAGGTCGGGGCTGGTCTTGACGAGCGCAGAAGAAAAGTCGCGCCTGGCAGATCCTGGACTGCTGCTCGGCTTTTTTGACAACCCAGATTTGGCCATATCTCTCTCTATTCAACTCAGAATCTTTCTGTTATTTTTCCTATCTCTTTGTTTAGTGATTATACATCCTCCTATTAATTTTTTACATTTTTTTAAATTATTTTTAATCTGTTTATCCGAAAATTTAAAAAAAGGGGTTAGAGATAACCCGAATCCAGTTAGTTTCTAGTCAATTGTGTGTTTCATGTTATTTTCCTTACATATACTCCAATTTGTCTAGTTATAATTGTCTATTTAACTTGTTTGTTTGTCTAGTTGCACAGAATATCAAGAACCCACTCGTTGAGGACTCTTCTTCATCGGCCGGCCGAATAAGGAGAAGCTTTAACCTACATTCTTCACGCTAAGGTACACACGGTCATCTTTCAATTTTATTTCATAAATCGGAACCCACGGTTCCTGGTGACCACATTTATTTCTTCTCATACTCCTCCCACATGACCCGAACCATCTCTTTGGTGATCGAGCGATGCCAAGGGATGAAAGTTCGGGGATCAATGTGAGTGTGGGACCGAGGTGAGAATTGCTTTTCATGTTTTCTTCTTTCTTTCTCATCCCCTCTTGAGGTGACGATCTGGATTCACGGACTTCCCTGAAAAGGAGAAGACCCCGTCGAATTTTCAGAGTCGACAGCTTTGTGGCGACCACGGTGTGACAAGCAATGTCTTCAACCGTGGGTGCTAAGTGTTTTGTTTGCAACTAGTTATAGTTCTAGACCGGTTCCCACGTGAGCCTTTCCTTCCTTCCACCTCTCTTAAACTTCATGCCATCTCAAAATTTCTGATTTCACCCATATTTCATCAGATCTGAAGTTCCAAGTATGCCATTTAATTTCTGTCATTTTATTTAAACCGGTTCCCACGTGAACCACCCTTTTCCTTTTAAACCGGTTCCCACGTGAACCAATTTCTTTCTTTACTTCGGTTCCCACGTGAACCAAACCACTTTCCTTCAGATCTATCCCCACTTGGATCAGATCTTTATTTACTTTTAATTGGCCCCACGTGGCCCTCTTTTGACCATTCAAACCGGTTCCCACGTGAACCACCCCTTTTTACCCAAAACCGTTTCCCACGTGAACCACCTTTACCTTTTACCCCGGTTCCCACGTGAACCAGCTTATTCTTACATCGGTCCCCACGTGGACCACCCTTTTGCTTGGCTATCAGATCTGAACCCTCTTCTTTCCATCACTTTTCACTATCTCCATTTGGCTCACATAAGAAACAAGTCTAGATTCTAGTTTCTAGTTGCTTGTCTAGTTTCTAATTGCTTGTCTTGTGTCATTACTTGTTTATTTAAGTTTATGTTTTGCTCATTACTTGTTTTATTACTTGATTGCATTCTTTGCTCCTTCTCTCTACCTCCTTCTTTTACACTTTTTTTGAGGCGGGAGCTCACTCTCCCATTTATCCCTCCCATCCAAAACACCCTCTTGGTGGATTCTGACCTCTCTTCTGGGATATTCCTTCCTAGTTGACTTGGTTGGCTTTCATCAAGGCCTCCGTAATTCCTCATACGTGGAGTATTCCTCTTCACGATCGGGTTGGTTGTACCACTCCCCAAAACCCGAAGCATCCTACGTTACCTACACGTGGTGAGATTGTGTGAAACCTAGGTCATTGGAGATTGGAGTTAGGATCCTAACCCATTTGTTGAGAGAACAATTCTTAACAAAATTCATAAACCTAAGGTTTAATCAAAATCATTGCGTAATCTTGCTTTCAAGTCTTTGCATCACTTGTTTGTCAAACAAAAATTCAAACATCTAATCTTTTGTAAAATACTAAAAAAACAAAAAAAAAGTTCCTTGTTTACATTATCAACTTGTTTGTTTTGTTCCTTGAAGTTCAATGCAACTAAGGTCTGGAAGGCACGTTGGAATGGCGGAACAAGCTGAACATCAAGAGCGCGAGATGGGTCACCAACCAATTCCATCAGACAGTCTTGTTAATCCATTGTTTGAGTCAGAAGCGCAAGAGGTCCCTCAACCATCTGCTCCTCGTGATGTTGAACAACTTTTTAGGGAGTTGTCTCTCTATACTGACCCAGAAACTTACGCCCGCATACAATCCATGGTGAAGGGCAAAATGGCCTCAGATCAAGCTGAAGTTAACCAAGTTGCCTCATCTCCTTGTCCTTTGGTTAGACCACCACTCATTCAACCACCTATTGTTCAACAATCTGTGATTCAACCATCATTGGCACTAGCACAACCATCTATAGTTTAACCGTCTGTGGTCCAACCCTCATTTGTTCAGCCATCTTATTTCAACCATGTTACTCCCTTGACCCATCAAGTCATGGGACAATCTTCAGTAAATTTGCCAAGTCATGCTCCTCAATTCCAAAACCATGCCTCTAACCACATACCCCAACCAGTAAACCAAGAACCTTCTCTCACCCAGGCAATCATGGATTAGCTTACCCAGATGAATGAACGTTATGAAGAGCTGAGATGTCGCCTGGGCTCCAAGTCAGTTCCTGAGATTTCTATTCCTTCTTTACCAGTTCTCCACTTGCCACCTTCTGAGCTACCAGTTTATCGCCGCTACAATGGTACTGGCAATCCTTTTCTTCACCTTAAAGATTTTCTCTACGAGTCCTCCTTCTGGAAAAATGATCATAGGGTTCTTGCCTTCTTGTTCCGCCGATCACTAGAAGGGTCTGCATTGGAATGGTTCTACTCACTCGACTCCTTTGAGGAAGGAGACTTTGATATTGTGAAAACCAAATTATTGCAAAGATACAGAGACTGGGTGGCACCAACATGCTCCATTACAGACTTGATTGCTGAGAAGATGAAGCCCGAAGAGGACTTCATAAAGTTTGCTGATCGCTGGAGGGGAATGGCAGAGAAATTGACAGATGTTATTTCTGAAGGGGAACAAGTGAAGATGCTTATTGGCAACACTACACACGCCTTGAGGAATGTCTTGATCATGCACCGTCCTACCACAATGAATGACCTCTATGACAATGCCCGATACTTGCAAGCCCACTTCAAGGATGCCACCATGATAAACCCTTTTGATCCTAAACCTAGAAACCTCAGGAAAACCCCCTCTGCACCAGTTGGTCCTACAACCGAGGGAGTGGTCAACAACGAAGCAATAAACACTGTGGGGAACCAGGGAGGGAACCGTCAAAACCAGTACAGAAACCCACCACAAAACCTTTCCTATTACCCCCCTCAACAACAGGTTAGGCCACCACAACCACGACAACCACAACAACCCCCGCAACCAGTAGCACAACCCCAGCAACCTCGTCAACCTACCTACAATAGGGCACCGCAACCACCCAATCAAGCACCACGAAGGGGAGGTCCTAGGAGAGAGAACTACCAGCAACTCCCTTACTCCTTGACCGACATCTTCAATGTACTCATGGCAGAAAAATAGTTGGAATTGCCCAAGGAAAGAGAGGTTTGGCCAGCAAACGCAGATATGTCCTGATACTGTGCTTACCACCGGTGTCCTGGTCACACTGTAGAGGTGTTCTTTCAATTCAAGGATTACATCCACGATCTGAATGACCAAGGCAGCATTGATTGGGCTCAAATGGGAGAATGCATACAAGCTATGAAGGCTAGGCAGCAGCAGCGGCAGCGTCCACCGGCTCAACCTCAACAACAACCTGGCTTGGGGATTGTCGAGAATCGGCTCCCATTACATGCTCCGGCTCGGGGACTGGGACCAGCACATCCAAACCCAGGAATTGGTCTAGTACACTCCATTGTCCAGGGAGATGCCAATCGTGCTCAAGGTTGGCAACTAGAAAACCAAAATGCAACCATGCCTGCCAACCCAACTAGGCCTCCTGCTAGGAACCCTTCTAGACAGATAATCCGTGCACCTGCTACTGCACAACTACCACAAAGCTCAATAACCCAACCACTGGCCGCCACTTCTTCTCGCCGGCCCATCATTAGGCCAGCCCCCTCTTTAACTACACCTCCTTCAACCATTGCTACACACCGGCCCTTGCTCATCCGACCACCACAATCACCACCAAACCTGAACCCCAGCCTACGAGTTCTACCACTCCAAAACCCCAACCTATCATACCACCAACACCACAGCCAATCCCACAACCTACACCTTCATTAAACTCATCAACCACTTCTGCACCACGGTCTCTTCTTATTAGGCCACCGGTATCACCATCACCACCGGTATGCCTCCTCCGAAGAATATGAAAGAGCTTCGAGGATTGATTGGGAGGCTACAATTTGTCCGCCGGTTTATCTCACAACATTCCCAAAGGTGTAAACCTTTCTACGAGTTAACCAAGGTGGGGGCCGAGTTTAAATGGGATTCGAAGTGCCAGGAGGCGTTTGATGGGTTGAAAACATACCTGGCAAGTCCCCCTGTACTTAGACCACCAATTCCCGACAAGCCCTTGGTCCTCTACATTTCGGTTCTTGAGAACTCTCTTGGGGCAGTCCTTGCACAAGTTGATGAAGAAGGGAAAGAACGAGCTACTTATTACTTGTCTAAGATGTTTGATGCTTGTGAGCTGAAGTACACTGTGGTAGAAAAGACCTGTCGCTCTTGTTTGGGTGGTTCGAAACTCAAACATTATTTCCTTGCTCACCAAGTCAAGCTCATTGCTTGTATCAATCCCATTAAGTTTACTGTTAGAGAAGACAGTCTTTGATCGGTTAGGGTGATGGCGAGTTTCTTATCCCAATTTGATATCACTTATGACCCACGAGAAGGCAATCAAGGGTTATGATATTACTGAACACCTTGCCCATCATCCCATACCCATCTTTGACCCAGTCCAGTCGGAGTTCCCGGATGACGAACTAATGTCAGTCCGATCTTCCAATCTTTAGACATTATATTTTGACGGGGCTCGAACTCTCATGGTACGGGGATAGGTATTGTCCTTCGTCACCTCGAAGGTGTCACCATTCCACAGGCTTTTCGACTTACCTTTCCAGCAACCAACAACATAGCTGAGTATGAAGCCTTGCTGGCCGGGCTGGAGGCCGCTCATTTCCATGGTGCCACCGAACTGAGGGTGATAGGTGATAGTCAATTGATCCTACGCCAGGTGCTATCCAAGTACCGAACTTCTCATCCAAACCTCAAACCCTACCAGGAGCTCACCACCTGCTACATCAAGCTATTCTTCAAACTCACCTTTGTCCATGTCCCCCACTCTCAGAATATCCTCGCCGATGCCTTAGCTTCACTAGCTTCATCTCTATCTGTCCCGCTAGGCAGGCAAGTGCGGACTATCCACATCTGTAAGAGGACAATTCCAGCAATTAAGGATGGACATTTTCTAAAGGTTAAGGAGAGGTTCAACAGAAAGGAATACTTAGAACATAAAGAAGAAATCTCCTTGATTGAGTTCAAAGAATTAGAAGAAGGTGAGAGACCTTGGTATGATGAGATTGCGAGGTATTGCCAAGATCAGTCATACCCGCTTGGATCAACCACCAAGGAAAAAAAGGCAATTAGAAGAGTATCCCAAAGGTATACAAGCCTAGGAGAAGTGCTCTACAAGAGAAGCCTAAGTGGAATCTTACTCAGATGTCTTGATGAAGAAGAAGCTGAGTTGGTGCTGAAGGAAGCACATTCTGGAGTTTGTGGTGGTCATGTGAATGCCCGAGCCCTTGCTAAGAAAATCATCCGACAAGGGTATTATTGGCCAACTCTAGAAGAAGACTGCTCCATCTTTGTCCGGCATTGTCATTCATGTCAACTCCATGCCGACAAGATTCATTCACCCGCATCTTCCCTTCATCCAATTCATGCCCCATGGCCTTTCGCCATGTGGGCCTTTGATATCATTGGCCCCTTGAGTGACCTCAACTCCGAAATGCGCTCAAAATCATTCATTCTGATGGCAACGGAGTACTTCACAAAGTGGGCTGAAGCGGAAGCATTCGTGGAGATTAAAGCATCAACAGTCTGCTCCTTCATCAAGCGCAACATCATTGCAAGGTTTGGGATCCCCAGCGACATCGTCACCGATAATGGGCCACAATTTCTTTCTCAAGATCTACGTGATCTTTGCAACAGGTATCGCATTTCATTGCATCATTCATCACCATACTATCCTCAAGGCAATGGTCAAGCAGAAGCCACCAACAACACCTTAATCAAAATCATCAAGAAATCTTGTAAGTTTAGCAAATTTGCCGACTGGCCTGATAAGCTTATAGATGCTCTATGGGCTTATCGTACTTCTGTAAGGACTCCCACTGGACAAACCCCGTATGCTTTGGCATATGGGATGGAAGCAGTGGTCCCTTACGAAGTATTACTTCCATCTCTCCGAGTTCAGCTCGACAGGGATATTCCTGTTGATGAGAGAAGAGAATCTCTCCTTGCACAGTTTGAACTCTTGGATGAAAGAAGGCTAGCCGCCGCCGAGCATGCCCGGACTTATCAGAATAGAATCAAAAGGTTTTATCAAAAGAGGGTGGTCGAGAGAAAATTCGAGATCGGTGAGATGGTAGTCAAACGCATATTCGTTAAGCCAGGGGGTCCTCGCTCCAAGTTGCAACCTAACTAGGAAGGGCCTTTTGTAATCACTGAAAAGTATCCAGGTAATGCATATGAATTGACTAATGCAGATGGAGAAAAATTGAATCATCCTTGGAATGGAGTTTACCTCAAAAAGTACTTTCCATAAAAATGAAGAAATCACTATTATAATCTCAAGTCATCGATCCTAGGTTGTTCGTGAGAAGTCAAGGGTAGGTACCATCCTACACACGCAACACTTCCCAATCCTAGAATCCAGACAACCCGACACTTGCGAAAGGCAAGGCAGAAATCTAGAAATGGAAGGAGTACCCTTACCCTATTCTCTTCTACTCGGTCCAAGATGGGGAGAGAAGATTAGAGAGGGGTAGTATCGAAAACACTCCCACCCTAGTAGGAGGCCGTCTCAGAGGGTACAAAAGGGTGCCAAAAGATGGGCAATGAACCCCTCAGGTTAGGAAAAGAAAAAAAATGATCAACCTGTCTGAATGAGTACCCAGAATGATAGTCAAGGCAAATGGCATTAAAAGATGGGCAATGTCCCCACGGGTCAAAAACCTGTCCAAATATGTGCCATACAGAAAAGAGCAAAAAAAGAAAGAAAAACCCAAAGGGGCCGAATCCCAATGGGTAATTTGAGTGAGAGTAGAGAAATTCCTCTCAACATCTTCAAACCCTATCAAGGACTTCCTCTATACTCTTCCTCCTTAAACCCCTTGGGTAGGGTAAACCGACCAAATCCAGGTGGAACCCAAGCCGATCAAAGGAAGAAGGTTAGAAGGATTCTAGTTAGGGAACTTTATTTTTGCACGTGGCATCTACCACTTGAGTCTTGACAAACCCCAAAGACCGATGACTTGTCTCAAATACTAGCATTTTCTCCACACAAAAAAGGAATATTTCAAAAAAACCCAAAAAAATGCATATTTCAAAAACCCAAAAAAACATGCATATTTCAAAATCCACAAAAAATGCATATTTCAAAAACCCAAAAAATGCAAAAAAATGAATATTTCAAAAATTCAAAAAAAAAAACATATTTCAAAAAATCCCAAAAAATTGAATACTTTTGAAAAAAAAATATGATTGTTTTCAAGAAAACCCAAAAAAAAAAATTTGCTTAGTCATGACCATTGCCTTAGTTGCATCCATGTTTATTTGACTGTCATGCATATTTCCATTTCTGTATTGCATATCCATTTTTTTACTTTAATTATCTTGTTAAGAAGGCTCTCCCCTTTGACCTAAGTCAAAGTTGACCATAATAGGCAAAGGGATGAGTCACGATGAAGATCTAATCCCCTTTCTATCAAGTGTTTCAGGCATTTCAATGTAGAAGAGGAGAAGATTCACACCACGGCAGGTAAGTTCTCTTAACCCTTACCCCTATTTCATTTAAGTCATTTGTTTTATTCCACCTTGTTAAGAAGGCTCCTCCCTTTGACTCAAAATCAAGGCAAACGATATACAGGCAAAGGGATGAGTCATGATGAAAAATTAATCATCTTTGCTAAGTGTTTGCAGGGGCTGAAGAAGCAAAAGAGAAGGGCCATTAGGTACAATTTTTATGCAAAAAAAAAAAATTACTTCAGGGCGCATGTGCCCTCATCTGGGGGCACATGGCCAGGTGCCCCACTCCAGGGCGCATGGCCAGGTGCCCCCCGATCGGGGGCACATGGACAAAAATTTCAAAAATTTCAAAAAAATCTCAAAAAATCAAAAATTATCCATAATGTTAAAAGTGACATTTTTGCTAAAGGAACCATCATCAAAAACATTGTTTTGACATCTAAATGATAGTTCTAATAGTAAAATCTTCAGTTGATCATTTCATGAACAATCTGCTTCATATGGCAATTCTGTCTGTTGGGTACTAACCAGAAATGTGTAGGCAACATTTTTAGTCCTAACAGGTGAATTGGCGAGATCAGTGTTCCCCAAGGAACGTCATGCCAACCTTGCGGCGAAAAGAAAGGAAGCACCACCCAGCTGAACATTCTCATGGTGTTGTATTCCGTCAGAAGGCAAGACAAGGATGGACCAGAGATGCTGGTCGATGCACTATGCTTGAAGACTTCACTCAAATCCACATTCTCATCAATCTCACATCATCACCAACACTCCATTTTGCACTTCACATCACCTTTAACATTTGCCACCTAGTTATATTAGGGCCATTTGATACATATTATATGCATTAATGTTGAAGACCTTGAGAGTGAAAATGACTGGGCCCGAGATCCCCTTCAACAAAATCTACGACGGCTTGGTCATTTCTTCACACTCACGGATAAGCCAAAATTGAACATTGGAGGGACGATGGTTCCTAATCAGGTGTCTTGACCTCCAATAGACAATCTATATCTTCAACTATTTTCTACATAATTTTCTATGTTTGCATATCCATCTCTTTTTCATTCTTATCATTACCAATTTTATCTCTTCATGTTTTATTCCTTTCTTTTTGTTCCATCATGTTTTATTCTTTCCTTTCTTTTATCCCACCGTGTCTTTTATTTTACCCACCGTGTCATATTTGTCATGCCATTGTTTCTTCATTCCCATCATTCTATGTTAGTCCTACCATTATCTTTCAATCTCACTATGGCTTAAGTTTGTTTTGTCGTTTTCCTAATACTTGATTTTCTGCTAGAGCGTGATTCATAGTTTTCACGATACCCGAGCAATTTTGTTTTGCTTTAAACGAACCCTTTTAGAATTTGAGATTATTCCACTCAGAATTAAACTGAGTATTTTGGTGAAACTTGAATGGAACTTGAGATTCCAAATATGATGGATTGGTATTCTTTTTATTTTAAAATCAATTGCTCTTTTAAAAACCTTAGCCCATCACAGTACAAGAACAATGCAAAGTTCGGGTTGCTGGCTGATGATGAACCTACGAATTCGAGGACTCCTCACCACGCTGAGGGTTGGCTACATCCTTTTATCCTTTATCATTTACTTTTTCATCTCTCGTGCCAAGGGCATGTCTTTTACCAATCAATTATGTGAGGTTGTGATAGAACATGAAAGCGATCTAGAATACTCAGCGAGATTCATATTGCTGGATCGGGTAGATAAGCGTGTCTATATCTACACCTTGATGCCACCTTTTCAGTCCATCATCATTCCATTCCGCTACATTCATCTACGTTCACTTGCATTCCATTACAGTTCACTTTGAATCACTCCGCTTCATTACATGCCACTCCCTTACAAAGCCGACATCAAGGCGAGGCAAGCTGTAGACACGCCAAATTCGCCTAATTCAGAGCATAAAACTCATGTTTTATAGGGTAACATGTGTGATTGACCTTATAATGATGCCGGGTCTTTAAAAAGTTGATTTGGAGCTTCGCCGAACGAAATCAGATGTTTTCCGATGTTTTTCACAAAAAGCCATAATTTCCGAGCGAAAGCCACACGTAAATTATGTAAACATGGAAATTAGCTGAATGACCAATGCCTAATGATCATGCATTGAAGTTTATGGTCATATTCACACCCCGGACAAGTTTTGTTGCATACCGTGCCTTTCCGGTTTGCCGTCGGAGTCATTTTGACCTATATCGGATCTTCTGTTCACTGCCCTAACTTCCGGATAAAATTCTGACGTTTTGGAGGGTTTTATGGCTGATCCGATGCTATAGAAAGCTCCTTCGGCCTGTTATCTTTCCAACGCAACAAACGGCATTGAATTCCGAGTTTGGGAGTGTTCGCAATGGCTTCCGGAAGAAGGACGCGCAAAAATAGTCCCATGCGCCCGGGTTCCTGGTCACATGCGCCCGGGACCCAGGGCACGTGCCCATGCGCCCTACCAGTGAGGCACATGACCTCGTGCCCTCACTTAAGGGCACATGCGCCTTACCCTGGAGGCACGAGGGACCCAAATTTTCACCGGGACTTTACCACTGAACCGATCGACCGGATAAGGTTGAAATTTTCGGAAAAGATGAGATGCGCTCCTTCCAGGGGGTGCATGCGCCCCTCAGTAGGGCGCATGCGCCCTGCGCCAGGGTGCATGCGCCCTGGGGTAGGGCGCAATGTGCCTATTTTTTAGCCCGGATGTGACTGTTCGTTCTCCTATAAATAAACTCTGATTCCGGTCGTTCCAGAGGCATGAGCACGACCCCCCAGGCATCTCAAGACGTCCAATCTCCCTCCTGCATTGATTTTGTGATTTTTATAGAGAGAATTTCGAATTTTTAGAGAGAGAAAAGTCGGTTCAAGAGAGAGGAAGGTTGTTCTGCAGGTGATCAGCCAGGTCTCTCTTCTTCGGCCTCTACAGCAGTGTGTGGACGTCTTATTCCTGAGATATCTTCATCAAAGTTCTTCCTCTCCAAGTTTTCTTCAGTTTGAAATCGACGTAACTTTATTCCGAGGTCGGGGCTGGTCGTGACGAGTGCATAAGAAAAGTTGCGCCTGGCAGATCCTGGACTGCTGCTCGGCTTTTTCGACAACCCAGATTTGGCTATATCTTTCTCTATTCAACTCAGAATCTTTCAGTTCTTTTTCCTATATCTTTGTTTAGTGATTATCCATCCTCCTATCATTTTTTTACATTTTTTGCATTACTTTTATTCTGTTATTCCAAAAATAAAAAAAGGGGTTAGAGATAACCCGAATCCGGTCAGTTTCTAGTCAATTGTGTGTTTCATGTTATTTTACTTACATATACTCCACTTTGTCTAGTTATAATTGTCTATTTCACTTGTTTGTTTGTATAGTTGCACAGAATATCAAGCACCCACACGTTGAGGACTCTTCTTCATAGGCCGGCCGAAGAAGGAGAAGCTTTAACCTACATTCTTCACGCTAAGGTACACACGGTCATCTTTCAATTTTATTTCATAAATCGGAACCCACGGTTCCTGGCAACCACATTTCATTCTTCTCATACTCCTCCCACATGACCCATAACCGTCTCTTTGGTGATCGAGCGACGCCAAGGGATGAAAGTTCGGGGATCAATGTGAGTGTGGGACCGAGGTGAGAATTGCTTTTCATGTTTTCTTCTTTCTTTCTCATCCCCTCTTGAGGTGACGATCTGGATTCACGGACTTCCCTGAAAAGGAGAAGACCCCGTCGAATTTTCAGAGTCGACAATGATGAGATGCCTTTGGCACTTTGATTGGTCTTATCTTGTTTGAAGCCCCCTTTGAGATGGTTTCAGCATTAGTCCTCCATGCCAGCAGCCTTCTACACTTGGTTTGGTCTTATCCTGGTAAGGAACCCCTCTGTGTTGGTTTCTCCACACACCAAGTTGAAGGCCCTTGATTGGTGTCAGAACTTTGGTTAGACCCCTATGTCGAGTTATCACTAATCTCGACCTGGTTCATTCTATTTGAATATAGCTTGAGGGAAGCCTTAATTCTCTATACAATAGAGAGAGTGAGAGAAAAAAAAGTAAAAGAAGAAGAAGAAGAAGAAGAAGAAGAAGAAGAAGAAGAAGAAGAAGAAGAAGAAGAAGAAGAAGAAGAAGAAGAAGAAGAAAAGAGATAGAGAAAACCTGAAAGAGTGCTCTAGGCAAAATCAGGTAACCCCGCTACATGAAAACCTCTTCGGGGGCATGTAGACAAAACATCAAGGGGGCTGGCTTGGGTGAAAATCTCTCAAGAGATAGTATGATCAATACAAAACAAACAAACAAATAAAACAAGAGTGGCTCATTCAGAAAGCCTATATGTTGGGAAGCATGTAGGAATTGACACCAACAAATGTGCTTATTTAATAGAGGATGGGCAACCAAACAAAAAAGAAGCCAAGGCTGGTCATGTACAAGGGCCCAAGCCCTTCTCAGTCCTGAAGAAGCTCATGTAGTAGAAGAAGTGGATAGATTGCTAGGGACAGAGCTGAACATATACCAGATGTCAACTTACACGAGCAATCCCTTCTCAACTTCCGTCTCACAGAAACTACCCGTGGGGGGCATTTGTTGGCACTAAAATTTTCAAAAGGTACAAAATGAGGATGGGGCCCACTTCAGTGGCTTAATGGGCCAACTAAGCCCAATAAGGCTAAATGGGCTTAGAATGGAATGTCAGTTGATGCCCCGAGAAAAGTTGAAACAGCTCCATGCAACTCACCCAATACAAAATTGAACAATACCAAAGCTAGATTCAAAATCTGACCCATATTCGAAAAATTCAAGAACATATGATGCAAACACGCTCTGGAAATGTCTTGGCATGGCTTGACATGCTACAAATGGCTAAAATAATGTGCACATTGCATAGCCCCAGTTGAGAGCTTCCCAATGATGCCTAAAACATGAAAAACGAACACCGGAAGGCTAAAATGACTATTTTTCCCCGACATATTGGACAAGTTGGGACTCTAACATAGAATCGTAACTTTACCACATTGTCGATGTTGGATAGATCTAGGCAACACTCAAAACGGATCAAAAATCTGACCACCAGATGGAAAGATATGCAAGGAATATCAAATCTGGCCAAAGTTCATGTTAAATAACACCAAGGGCATAATGATCCGATCAGCTCCTGGATCAACCCATGGGATGAAAATTTTAATTTCTTGGTGCAAAACTTAAATCTCATGAATATTTATGCATGAAAAATAAAATTTGGCCAATAGAAGAAGGTAATTGCACTCAATTACAGTTTCCAACATTATCGATGGCCGAGATCACACCGATCAGAAAAATCAGAGATCTAGAGCAATTCGGGAGATCTCAGCTACACATCTTGATGGATCACATGATCAATGGTCATTAGAGCTCATTCCATATTTTTTGGGATTAATTCAAGGTGTATTTAATTGATTCCGGTCAGGATTTATTGTATCCGTCGGATCGGGAGCACTTCGATCAAACCCGGGTTAAAATTAACCCAAATTAGGCTAACCCAATCTGCATCTGGCCGAACCTAGGTCTTTTCCACCTTCACTGAACGTTCAATGCCCTAAAATATAGGATTGGTTGTGCCAACACCCTACAATCTAGGGGCAGGTGCGCCAGCTTCTCACCTCACACACACATGGCTGATGAGAAGGCTGATTTTAACCATCATATGGTCATGCTTTGGTCGAACTACAACCCATTCCCACCTGCCATGTGTGCACACTCACCTAAAAGGTAGAAACCGGTGTGCCAGATTGCATCTTACATACACCACACCTTGGTTGGATGTGTAGCCCAATTAGAAGTCTAGTAAAAATAAAGCTCTTTTAGAATTATGACTCTCAACCTCTCAGCCTCGTCCTCAGCTTTAGATGGGTCTCCAATTCTCTATAAAAAGGCCCCCCATCTAGCCTTTGTCAAAGCTAGCTCAGCCCACCTATGCGCCAGCTCTACTCTAGTCCATTCCTCTCTTTGGTGCGCCCTCAACCCTGCTCCAAGCCATCTTCTCCTTGCTTGGATGTCTGCAGCAGCAAGTCAGCAACCTCTCCAGCCCATTTTTGGTGCTCCAATTGAAGAATAAGAATAAATCTGCTCCCTCTTGCAAGTGCGCCAGCAGCAGCCCATTCTGGGGTACATCAACTTCAACAACAAGTGCTCCATCTTGGTGCACCAATTCCAGCCCCATCCACAACAAGAAAAGAGTAAGAAGAATAATAAAAGAGGGCCAGCCATTTTCTCCTTCAATCTCCAAAATAATTGTTCCAAAAAGGTGAGAGAAGATGTAGTATTTTCTAGTTCTCTTCCTCCCCTCTTCTTTCTCTTCCCCTCAGCCTCCTCCTTGGCCATTCAAATGCTCCAAAAAACTTAGTCATGCTGGTACCATTAAAACCATGTTAGACCTCCCTATGTTGGCTCCATAAACATTCTTTGATCAGCCCCTTTACGCCCCTCATTTCTGACCTCTTTGCTATCCATGTGTGCACAGCCCATAGGTGGCCTATAAATAGCCCATTTGGTATCCCTAAGCAACCCCATGCTATCACCTAACACCATGCCCCTTGTTGCCGTCCCTCTATCAGCCAATTAGGCTCCTGAACATGCTCTTAATCAGGCCATGTTCAACCATCCTTTCTGCCCAAGTGGACAGACTTCGAGAAAATGCCCAAATCAGGCCCCTCTCGCTAGCCTTGAAATCAGGCCCCTCGATGGCTTTGAAACCAGCACTGTTTAACCCCTCGATGACCATCTAAACAGCACACAATCAGCCCTATTTCATTCCATACACAGCCCCCTTACCCATTGAGAAGGATGGAGTGATGTCCTGGGCATTCTTGGGTCCACAAGACGTGCCAAGTCTCCCCGAGTGGGCACTTGATTCCTCGTTTTGGTTGAAGAAGAGGGTGATGTCCTGAGTATTATTGAAATTTGTATGACGGGTCAAGTCTCCCCAGGCAGATTCTGAACTTCAATCAAGACATCCACCTTTGTTTGGCCTTCTCCATTTGTATCTTAAAAAAATAGCCCTTTTGTGGTGTTGAAATTCCCATTCCATTATCCCTTGTGTAGCCCTTCCAAGTTAGTCCTAAACCTGCCCCTTGTGAAGTCCCCTTCTTAATCCTTCCAACCTTCTTAGCTAGTCCATTTTGGCCCCTCTCAGGCACCATTTGACCATTTCTACAACATGGGTACAAGTGCAAAAACTATTGCAAAAAGGAGCTAAAAACAAGTGCTGCAAACAAGTGCAAGAATCAGATTCTGCAGATAGTCAAAACAGGCCATGCTGGCCAATGATGTTGCAAGACAAGTCCTTGTGAGGACCGGGTTGGGGGTGACGGCCTGATCCCTCTTGGCTCTCATGATGGGTCAAGGGCTTGAGAAGGTGGCTCTCAATTCCGGTCCAAATATGGTGTAAAACAGGCCAACCGGGCCGAAATGACATGAAGCCGGCCTTCTCAAGCTATGAGACATGAAGACCAGCCCATTGTGCTGATGAAGCTGGCCCATTGGGCCTTGAATATTTAAATATCACACCTAACTAAATCTGAAGGCAAGATGCCAAAACCAAATAAGGAGATTCACACCACTTCTTGGGCTCTCCACAATTGGGCACTCATCCGGCATGCACTAGAAGGCTGACCTAGGTGTAGGCATGGGACACGCTTCCCACTGCAGACGGACCCTTCTCACTACTTGGAAAGTCAAAAAATTATGCCATGTAAGATGGGTAAAAATTTCACACCAATCAAAAAATAAGGCGACATGCTGCTAAAATTTTCTCGATCAAGTGGGATTTTACACCAACGGAAGGGCATTGACATAATTACACTTTGACAACATTGAATATGGCATATGAATTGACAAATCTGATGTCCATTGACATGGAATACTTTGAACATGAACATTTCAAGTGCTGAATCATTTATGTGTGACCGGGCATTGACACTAGCCTGACGGACCGGATGTGATGCGAACTAAATGAAAGTTAATCAAATCTAAACATAACTTAATAATATCTGAAAATATATTCAAACCAACCTAAAAACATGCTTAAAATAGGTCTACAAAAATTCGATTTAATACAATCTGGAAAAACTGATTCAATGCACTTAATCTATTGGAATTCAACTCCTTAAGCAAGTGGAAATCAAATAATTTACAACCAAATAAATAAAAATACATTAAAGGAAATTAAAAAAATCTGAAATTAATTTTAAAACATGTAAATCAGATTCATTAACAATTTGAAGTTCAAGCTTAATCAATTTGAACCAAACTTCAAAATATTTCAAACATACCGAACGCACCCGAATCAGTATTAAAACACTAACTGATATAAGAAAATCACATGAAATTGACTTAATCCATGTTAACTAAACTTAAACAAGTCAAATTGATCAACACATCCAAAATTTCAAGTTCAAACAAAAAGTAAAACAAACATCAAACCAAACAATTCAAACAAGCTCAAAATAAAAAAAACATTCAAATCCTAGTCAAATTGAAATATGAAATTAACATTTCAAGCCACATTAAAATTAATTCATAAATCAACATAAGTCAACTCCAAAACAAATCTAATCAAACTTGTTTGCATCTCATCGGGCCCGAAAGGCCAGTGCCCTTTGTGTTCTTTACACGTTCTGGATGTGCACGCTCTCGTCAAATAAGATTGCTATGGTAGTTAATCAAGGGTGTTAGTGTGTTTGCTCGATATAAATGAACATCGTATATTCGCACCATCGGATGGAGAGTGGTCAAAAACATTTTCACAAAACCCAAACCTCGATTCTATATTTTTACAATATCACCCTAGACTATGGAGTAAAAGGATTCGAACCTTTGCATGCCGGTACCAAAAACTGATGCCTTACCACTTGGCTATACTCCATACGGTCGGTCCCTGGGGAGAGGGGGAAGGGAGAAGCAGGTCTCGAAGAACAAGCCGTGCAAGGACATGGGGATATAGCAAGTAAGCAGCAAGCTAAAGCGCCCTTTAGGACCGACTACAACAAGCTCGTCACTCTAATAGAAACAAACGGTAAGCTCTCTGCTCTATTTGCTTGCAATGCGTTGCCTATCAAAGTAGGCGAACGTAATATTTCAAACATTAAAAAAAAATCTTTTAAACACTTTAAAAATAAAAGATTCCCGAGGTTCCCACAGGCACATGTGCCCTGGCCAAATTTTTTTTTTTGCAAAAAATGTACCTGATGACCCTTCTCTTTTTTCCTCTTCAACTCCTAAAAACACTTAGCAATAGTGATTAAATTTTCAACATGACTCATCCCTTTGCCTATTTATCATTTGCGTTGATTTTGAGTCAAAGAGAGGAGCCTTCTTAACAATGTGTTGTAAAATAAATGATTGGAATAAAATGGGTTATGGGTGGAGGGAACTTACCTCTTACCTGCCGTGGTGAGATTCTTTTCGTCTTACCATAAAGTCCTTAAAACACTTGCTAGAAGGGGATTAGATCTTCACAGTGACCCATTACTTCGCCTATTACAGCTTGCTTTGACTTAAGTCAAAGGGAAGTGCCTTCTTAACAACATAATTAAAAATAAAAGTGGATACACAATGGAGAAACATGGATACAACTAAAGCAAGAATCAAGGCTAAGCTAGATTGAATGATGTTTTTTTAAATTTTCTTAAAAATATACCAATTTTTTAAAATTTTAAATATATTCATTTTTTTGAGATTTTTGAAAATATTCAATTTTTTATATTCTTGAAAATATTCAATTTTTTGGATCTTTGAAAATATTCGATTTTTTTGGATTTTTAAAAATATTCAATTTTTTTGAATTTTTGAAAATATTCAAATTTTTTATGGAGATAATGCCGATATTTGAGACAATTCATCAGTCATTGGGGTTTGTCTAGACTCAAGTGATATGTGCAAAATAAAGTTCCCTACCAAGAATCCTTCTAACCTTCTTCTTTTGATTGGCTTGGGTTCCACCTAGACTTGGTCGATTTACCCAACCCAAGGGTTTAAAGAAGAAGAGTGTCAAGGAAGTCCTTAATAGGGTTTGGAGACATTAAGAGAGATTTCTTTACTCACACCCAAATTACCCATTAGGGTTCGACCACTTCAGGCCTTTCCTATTTTTTGTTCTTTATGTGGCACACATTCGGATCAGTTTTTGACCTATGGGGACATTGCCCATCTTTTGGTGCCTTTTTGCCTTGACTATCATTTTGGGTACTCATTCAGATAGGTTGATCATTTTTTTTTTAACTTGAGGAGTTCATTGTCCACATTTTGGCACCCTTTTGCACCCTTTGAGATGGCGTCCTACTAGGGTGGTAGGCATTTTCGATACTGCCCCTCTCTAATATCCTCTTCTTATCTTGGCCGAATAGAAGAGAATAGGGTAAGGGTATTCCTTCCGTCTCTAGATTTCTACCTTGCCTCTTGCAAGCATCGAGAAGTCCGAATTCCAAGATCGGGAGGTGTTGTGTGTGTGTAGGATGGTGCCTACCCTTGACTTCTAGTGAACATCCTTAGATCGATGACTTAGAACAATGCCAGTAATTTCTTCTTTTTTATGGAAAATACTTCTTGAGGTAAACTCCATTCCAAGGATGACTCAATTTTTCTCCATCTACATTAGTCAATTCATACGCATTGCCTGAATATATTTTAGTGATTACAAAAGGCCCTTCCTAGATAGGTTGAAGTTTGGAGTGAGGACCTCCAGGCCTAATAAAAATTCTTTTAACAACCATCTCACTGATCTCGAATATTCTCTCAACCATCCTCTTTCGATAAAACCTTTTAAGTATATTGTAGTAAGTCTGGACATGTTCCGCGACAACTAACCTTCTTTCATCCAATAGTTCAAGCTGTGCAATGAGGGATTCTCGTCTCTCATCAACAACAATATCCCTGTCGAGCTGAACTCGGAGAGATGGAAGTAATACCTCATAGGGGACTACTGCTTCCATCCTATATGCCCAGGCATACAGGGTTTGCCCAGTGGGAGTCCTTAGAGAAGTATGATAAGCCCATAGAGCATCTCCAAGCTTATCGAGCCAATCAACAAACTTGCTAGACTTACAAGATTTCTTGATGATTTTGATTAAGGTTTTATTGGTGGCTTCTGCTTGACCATTGTCTTAAGAATAGTATGGTGATGAATGATGCAATGAAATGCGATACCTGTTGCAAAGATCATGCAGATATTAAGAGAGAAATTGAGGCCCATTATTGGCTACGATGTCGCTGGGAATCTCGAACCATGCAATGATGTTGCACTTGATGAAGGAACAAATTGTTGATGCTTTAATCTCCATGAACACTTTCACTTCAGCCCACTTTGTGAAGTACTCCATTGCTGTTATTATGAATGATTTAGTGTGAAAGGCCATGGAGCATGGATTGGATGAAGGGAGGACATGGGAGAATGAATCTTGTCGGCATAGACTTGACATGTCGGCATAGACTCCATACAGTGTCAGACAAAGGTGGAGCAATCTTCTTCTAGAGTTGGCAATAATACTCTTGTTGGATGATTTTTTTAGCAAGGGCTTCGGCATTCACATGGCCTCCCCAAACTCCAGAATGTGCTTTCTTCAGCACCAACTCGGCTTTTTCCTCATCAAGACATCGAAGTAAAATTTCACTTAGGCACCACTTGTAGAGCACTCCTCCTAGGATTGTGTACCTCTGGGATACTTTCTGATTGCCTTCTTTTCCTTGGTAGTTGATCAAGGTAGATAAGACTGATTTTGATAGTATCTCGCAATCTCATCATACCAAGGTCTCTCACCTTCTTCCAATTATTCCAGCTCAACCAAAGATATTACTTCCTTGTGTTCCAAATATTTTTTTTTGTTAAATCTTTCCTTAACCTTTATAAAATGTCCATACTCAATTGCTGGAATTGATCTCTTATGGACATGGATAGTCCGTACTTGCTTGCCTAGGGGGACAGATAAAGATGAAGCTAGTGAGGCTAAGGCATCAGCAAGGACATTTTGAGCATGAGGGACATAGACAAAGGTGAGTTTGAAGAATAGCTTGATGTAATGAGCTCCTGGTAGGATTTGAGGTTTGGATGGGAAGTTTGGTACTTAGATAGAACTTGGGGTAGAATCAATTGACTATCACTTATCATCCTCAACTCGGTGGCACCATGGAAGTGAGCGGCCTCCAGCCCAGCCAACAAGGCTTCATACTCAGCTATGTTGTTGGTTGCAGGAAAGTTGAGTTGAAAAGCCTATGGAATGGTGACACCTTTGGGTGACAGAAAGATGATACCTATTCCTCTACCATAAGAGTTCGGAGCCTCACTAAAATAAAATGTTCAAAGATTAAAAAATTAGATTGACATTAGTTCATCATTCAGGAACTCCGACCAGACTAGGTCAAAGATGGGTATGGGATAATGAGCAAGAAGTTTGACATTAGCATAGTTCTTGATTGCCTTCTGTGGGACATAGGTGATATCAAATTGAGACAAGAAGCTCTTCCATCGCCCTAATCGATCAGTCAAAATGGTCTTCTCCAAGAGAAGCTTGATGGGATTGATACGAGTAATGAGCTTGACTTGGTGAGCAAAAAATAGTGCTTGAGTTTTAGAACTACCCAAATAAGAGCAGCACATGTTTTTTCCATCACAATGTACTTTAGCTCACATGCGTCAAATATCTTAGACAAGTAGTAACTAGCTCACTTTTTCCCTTCATCACCAACTTGTGTAAGGACTGCCCCAAGAGAGTTCTCAAGAACCAAAATGTAGAGGACCAATGACTTGTCGAGAATTGGTGGTTTAAGTACAGGGGGACTTGCCAGGTATATTTTCAATCCATCAAATACTTCTTGGCACTTCAAATCCTATTTAAACTCGACCCCACACCTTGGTCAACTCATAGAAAGGTTTACACCTTTGGAAATGTTGTGAGATAAACTGGCGGACAAATTGTAGACTCCCGATCAATCCTCGAAGCTCTTTCATATTGTTTGGTGGAGGCATACCAATGATTGTCTTGGCCTTCTTTGGGTTGATCTCTATGCCCCTTTCGCTTACTATGAACCTTAGTAGTTTTTCTGATGAAACACCAAATGTACATTTCTTAGGCTTCATCTTCAGCTTGTATTCTCTAGCTCATTTCAAAACTTTCCTTAGTACTTCAAAATGATCTTCCCAACTCTTGGATTTGATGACCAAATCGTTTACATACACGTTTACAAGGGTGTGCATCATGTCATGAAAAATAGTCATCATAGCCCTCTAATATGTAGCACCAGTAATTTTCAACCCAAAAGGCATGACAACATAGCAACATGTTCCCCAAGGTGTAGTGAACGAGGTCTTTTCTTGGTCCTCCATGGCTAATTGGATTTGATTGTATCCAGAATAACCATCCATGAATGAGAACAGTTCATACCCAACTGTGTTATCAACCAATACATCGATATGAGACAAAGGGATATCATCTTTAGGATACGCTTGGTTCAAGTCCTTGAAATCTATGCAAATCAAAACTCATCCATTCTTCTTCATAACAAGGACTATGTTAGCCACCCATTGAGAATAAAGAATGACTCTAATAAATTTTGCCTGATGTAATTTTTCGACATATTCTTTCATTTTGAGTGCAATGTCAAGGTGGAACCTCATGAGCTTTTGTTTAACTAGGGTAGTTTCAGGTTTCAAAGTCAATCCATGTTCAACGAATGAATTATCTAATCCCGGCATGTCTTCATATGTTCATGCGAATGTGTCCTTGTATTCATCTAAAACTTTGATCAAACGTTGTTCCTCTGAGGGAGTTAGATTTGAGCTGATGAGGATAGTCTTAGGATCTTCCAGGATTCCTAAATTTAGCTCCTTGGTCAGTTCCTGTGACTGATGGTTCTTCAAATCTTCTATGTCCAGATGCATATGCATCAGCCAAGTCTTCAATTTCACCCTCAGATTCAGGATCCTTCTTTGATAGTATCTCATATACTCTCAAGATATGATATATGTTATGCTCATCCTTATATCAAATTTCATCTAGCTGGATAGTATTCTCTATAAAGTTTGGCAGCCTTGCACACTCTACGCATTTTTGTGCCAATTATTGTAGATATCTGGTTGGAACTCGTTTACCTCTGATTTTTCTATTTCCTAACCTAACTTGACCTACTAAAGGTAAAGCTGGAAAGATGGTACTTACAGTGGAGGGTAGATCGAGTAAATCGATTAGTGATTCAGAGAAGAGGGATCCCTAATTGGGAGCACCCTCTGAGATGAGTAGGGACGTCTCCTCGACGAAAAGGTGAGTTTCAGATAAGACAATTTTTTTGGAATTTTCATGCAAAGAGACAAAATGAGTCAAAGTGACTCAAGGCTTACCAAACATCGATGGAATTAGTAAAGAGAAAAATTTGAGAATAAATGGAAAAAAGGGGCTCGTGGGCCCAATGCTGACATAAAATGGACACATAGGCCCAAAACTGATGAGAAATGTGAATGGGTACATGGACCCAGTTATTGATACGTATGGGCATGTGAGCCCATGGTGGTTGCACTGAAAAGGACCCCCAGTCTTGAAGCTGATAAGGGAATTAAATGGGCAAGCAAGCCCAATGAGAATAGAAGGCTAGAAAGGCCACATAAACCCAAAGTGGGTTGTTGGTCACAACAGGCCTGCTGGTTTAGTGAAAGAAAGCGGGCTAAGAATCCCATCCAAAAGATCCAAGAACAGTGGCACAAGGTTTAAATATGGGATTGTTGGGTACAGGCCTCATGGAACAATTTTAACTTGGACAATGGTTTGCTCAATAGGATGATCTAAGATCGATCTGCCCTTGTGTGGTTCTTGATGCTGTTCCCCGCTTGAGAAAAAATGGAACAAAGGCAAGCATAAGTCTTCCAAATCTTCTTCTTCCTTTAAAGCTTTCATTCTCTTAATAACTGTGGTTGGTTCTTGGTCAACTTCAACCATCATCATGGTCTCTCCATCGATAAAGAATGCTTGGAGTCCCATGGCATAACTTAGCCAGTTGACCCTCCTTGGGATGAAATCCTATTCATATCCCAACCCCAGCCTATGTGACCTTTTCACAGTTTCAATTGGTTGAGTAATTCCTTGAAGATCTTTGCCCAGATCTTTTCTAGGTTGATCGCCTAATTTTACCATAACCCGCCATTCCACAGTGTCTGGCGGAGAGGCAATCATACATCCAATTTCTAGCAATTCTCCCATTGAGATAAGGGTTTGTATCGATAAAGAAGCGTTGTTCACTTCGTCCCTTATAGACATGCTAGTCACTTTGACCACTTGTCCTTTAAAGAGAAAATTTAGGCATTGGTGGTTTGTTGAAGCCATATCTTCAATTGCTTCTAGATATGGCTTCCCAAGTATAGCCCAAAAAGTTGGATCCAGCTCTAGGACATGAAAATCAATAGTGACCATACATGGCCCAAGTCTCACCTCTAGAGTGACCACCCCATGTGCAGACTTATTTGAGTTATCATAGGTTGTCACCAGGGCACGTGATGACTTGATTTCTCCTTTAGAAATACTACATAACTACAAGGTTTCTGGCGGCTTAACATTGATGGAAACTCCAGTGTCAACAAATTGGATTTTACTTTGACATTACAGATAATAACAACCACATGTAAAGCATATCTCCTAACCTTTAAATTTGTTAATTCCTCCTGAGAGAAAGTGAGCATTAGATAAGGGCAATGATGGGTTTTGATCAGTCCATTTTCCCTTTCTTTCATTTGTCCTTCTTGTCAGCAAGGACTTTATTATATTAGATTAGGTTTTTACATAATACTTAATTGTTAATATTACAATAAATAAATAAATATTTTTTTAATGAAAAAATCAAAATCTTAATAAAAAATTTTCATGAATTTGAAAATTTATTCTTTTTATAGATTCTCACTTCTGGGGGCTAACACCGTAGTGATCTTCTCAGATGGGAGATCTTCATTCACCATGACCCTTTGCAGATATTGTTGTAGAATCTCCTGGTGCACCTTTGATCTTTTAATCAATTCAAGTGTAGAAATACGGGCCGACGTCTTATCCAAATGCTTCAATAAGTCATAAGTCATGCCTAGCAATGGTTCTTTTACTTGTTCCTCCTTCACTGGATCTTGTGGTTGTGTCCCAACTTGAGGGAAGAGCCATTGGAACATTGTCCCGCTTCGAAGCACCGGGGCTATTTGACGGTTAGGTAGAGGTGGTAGATTAACTGGGGTGGAATGTGATGGAACAGGTGGCATAGGTGTAGGTATGGTAGGTAATGGGATTTGTGGGATGGTTGAAGGCTCTGAAGGCTTTGAGGTGATTGTGTTGGTAGGCAGAAGGTTAGGATTTGGAGATGGTAGTGATGGTGATAGTAACGGCCTGATAAGAAGAGGATGGGTTGTAGGAATGACCGGTGGAGGTGTTGGTGGTGTTGTAGGTTGGAGTTTCGGGACAACGGAGCTCATAATATGGGTGTTCAAGCTTGGGGATGATAGTGGTGGCCGGATGAGAAGGGGCTAGGGTGTAGGAATGACTAATGGAGATGTAGCTGATGTGGGGGCTGGCCTAATGATAAGTCGGCGAGAAGAAGTAGCAGCCAATGGCTGGGGTATTGAGTTTGGTGGTGGTGGTGGAGTAGGTGTTGCACGGATTATCTATCGGTTAGTAGTTCTAGCTGGAGGCCTAGCTGGGATGATGGGCATAGTTGCATCATGTTTTTCTAGTTGCCAACCTTGAGCATGGTTGGCGACTTCTTGGGCAACAAAGTGCACTAAGCCAATCCCTGGATTCAGTGGTGCTGTGCTGGTGTAGGAGTAGGAGCATTCAATGGAAGCAGGTTCTAAACAATCTCCAAGCCGGGTTATTGTTGAGCCTGAGCTGGTGGACGCTGCCACTACTATTGTCTAGCCTTCATTGCTTGTATGCATTCCCCCATCTGGGCCCAATTAATGTTGTCTTGGTCATTGAGATCATGGATGTAATATTTGAACTGAAAACACACTTCAGTAGTGTGACCAGGGTACCGATGATAAGCATAGTATCGGGACATATCTGCATTCGCTAGCCAAACCTCCCTTTCCTTTGGAAATTCCAACTGTTTCTCTGCCATAAGTACATTGAAGATGTCGGTCAATGAGTAAGGTAGTTGCTGGTAGTTCTCCCTCCTAAGACCTCCTCTTCGTGGTGCTTGATTGGGTGGTGGCGGTGCCCAATTGTAGGTAGGTTGACGAGATTGCTAGGATTGCACTATTGGGGGTTGTCGTGGTTGTTGTAGCCTAACTTGCTGTTGAGGGAGGTGGAAAGATGGGTTTTGTGGTGGGTTCCTATACTGGTTTTGACAGTTACCTCCTTGGTTCCCCACAATGTTCACATCTTCATTGTTAACTACTCCCTCGGTTGTAAGTACAGTTGGTGCAGAAGTTTTCCTGATGTTTCTAGGTTTGGGATCAAAAGGATTTCTCGTTGTGGCATCTTTAAAGTGGGCTTGCAAGTATCGGGAATAGTCATAAAGTTCATTCATAGTGGTTGGACGGTGCATGATCAAAAGATTCATTAATGCTGATGTAGTGTTTCCAATGAGCATCTTTACTTCCCCTTTTAAAATGACATCTGTCAATTTCTCTACCATTCCTCTCCACTGGTCCGCAAACTTTGAGTCCTCTTCCAGCTTCATCTTCTCAGCAATCAGATCTATAATTGAACATGATGGTGCCACCTAGTCTTTGTATCTTTGCAAAAACTTGGTCTTGACAACGTCAAAGTCTTATGCCTCAAAGGGGTCGAGTGAATAGAACCATTCTAATGCAGAAACTTCTAGTGATCGGTGGAATAAGAAAGCAAGTACCCTACGATCATTCTTCCAAAATGGAGACTCATAAAGAAAATATTTAAGGTGAAGAAAAGGGTTTCTGGTAGCATTGTAGTGGCGATAAACTGGTAGTTTAGAAGGTGGCAGGTGAAGAACTGGCAAAGAAGGAATAGAGACCTCAGGAGTTGACTTGGAATCCAAGTGACATCTTAGTTCTTCATAACGTTCATTCATTTGGGTGAGCTGATCCATCATTCCCTGAGTGAGAGTAGGTTCTTGGTTTATAGGTGCAGCTATATGGTTAGATTTTTGATTATGGAATTGAGGATGAGAAGTATGAACTAGTAAATTATACGATGATTGTCCCATAACATGATGGGCAAATAGAGCAATGGGGTTGGAGTAAGGTGGCTGGACAAATGATGGTTGAACCATAGATGGTTGAGCAAGTGATGGTTGAATCACAGATGACTGGACAATAGGTGGTTGAACGAAAGATGGTTGAACAAGTGGTGTCTAAACCATGGAATGAGGGGGTGAGGCAACCCGTTTGGCTTAAAAAAACATGACCAGAAGAAGTTTTGCCCTTCACAAAGGATTGCATGTGTGATAAGGTGTTTGTGTCAATATAAAGAGATGACTCCCTAATGAGTTGTTCAACATCTCGTAGAGCAGAGGGTTGAGGGACTTCTTGCACTTTTGACTCAAACAAGGGGTTAACATGACCATCTGATGGAATTCAGAGTTGTTGTTGGTGACCTATCTCATTCTCTTGATGTTCAGCGCGTTCCACCATTCCAACGTGTCTTCCAGACCTTAATTGCATTGCCACAATATTATCAACTTCAAAAATAGGGTAAAACAAACAAATTGGAAAAACAAACAAAGATTTTTTTTTAATATTTTTTAATTTTTTTGGAGTTTTCAATTTTTGTCTGACAAACAAGTAATGCAAAGACTTGAAAACAAGATTATATAATGATATTTGATTAAACCTTAGCTTTATGGATTTGTGAATAATTATTCTCTCAACAAATGGGTTAGGATCCTAACTCCAATCTCCAATGACCTAGGGTTCACACAATCTCACCATGCATACTTCTTGGGGAGTTGTACAACCAACCCGATCGTGAAGAGAAATACTCCACAAATGAGAAATTACAAAGGCCTTGGTAAAAGCCAACCAAGTCAACTAGGAAGGAATATCTCAGAAGAGAGGTCAGAATCCACCAATAGGGTGTTTTGGGTGGGAGGGGTAAATGAGAGAGTAAGCTTCTGCCTCAAAAGAAAAGAAAGTGTAAAAGAAAGAGGTAGAGAGAAGGAGCACACAATGCAATCAAGTAATAATTCAAGTAATAAGCAAAACACAAACTTAAATAAATAAGCAATCACACAAGACAAGTAACTAGTAACTAGAATCTAGACCTTGTTTCTCACGGGAGCCAAATGGAAGTGGTGAAAAGGTGATAGAAGAGGGGATGGTTCATATATGATATCTAAGCAAAAGAGTGGTCCTTGTGGGGACCAATGTAAGAATAAGCTGGTTCACATGGGAACTGGGGTAAAAAGTGAAGGTGGTTCATGCAAAAACTGATTTTGGGTAGAAAAGGGTGGTTCACGCAAGAACCTATCTTAATGATTAAATGAGAGCCACATGGGGCCAATTTGAATGTTGATAAGGATCTTATTCATGTGGGTATAGATCTTTAATAAAGAGGTTTGGTTTACGTGGGAACCATAGTAAAGAAAGCAATTGGTTCACACAGGAACTAGTTTGAAGTGGAAAAGGGTGGTTTGCGATAGAACTGATTTAAATGGCAATTGAAAATAAAAAGAGGGTCACACGGTGACCGATTTGAGAGTGGGATCACATGAAATAAAATGAAAAATTCTGATTTGAATGGCTGAAAATAAATTTTGGTTTATGTGGGAACTTGTTTATTGAAGAGAGTTGGTTTGTGCGGGAACCAATTTTAAAAGCAAAGGTGGGTTCATGTGGGAACCGGCTGAAATAAAATAGAAGAAATTCAATAAAAGACTTTGCACTTCATATTTTATGAAAGAAAGGGTGAAATTAGAAAATTTTATATAGAATCAAATTAGGAAAGGTGGAAAGAAAAGAAGGCTCACGTGGGAACGGGTATAGAACTAGAAGTAGTTACACAAAATACTAAGCACCCATAGTTAAAGATATTGCTTGTCCCACCATGGTCGCTACAAAGTTGTCGACTCCAAAAATAGGTTTGTCATAATCCGGATCGACACCTCAAGAGGGAATGAGAGAGGATAAGAAGGAATATATAGAAAACTCTCACCTCAATCCCATACTCACATTGATCCCCAAACTTTCATCTCTTGACATCACTCAATCACCGAAAAGATGGTTCGGGTTGTGTGGGAGAAGGATGAAAAAAATAAAAAATTAAAACATAAAGTGATTATCAGGAACTGAGGACTCTACTTTATGCAATGGAAATAAATAGAAAAGTGACCATGTGTGTACCTTAGCAAGAAGAGTGTGGGTTAAAGCTTCTACTTCTTCGGCCAGCGATGAAGATGAGTTCTCAACTCATGGGTGCTTGGTTTCCTATGCAACTAGAGAATAAAACAAACGAAAAGACAAATAGGACTAAATAAAGTGAAGTATATGTAAAGAATATAACATGAAATAGACAATTGAAAAGAAACTAACCAGATTCGGGTTACTTCTAACCCTTTTTATTTTTTAATAAAAAACTAAAAATAATGTAAAAAATGTAAAAAATAATATATATATTCATAAGAACTAAATATAAAGATAGGAAGAAGAACAAATCAATTGTGAGCCTGTTTGAGAAAGATATGGCCAAACTTGGGTTGTCAAAAAAGCCAAACAGCAGCCAGGACCTACTGGGAGTGACTTTGCCTTAGAGCTCGCCACGACTAGCACCAACCTAAGAATCATCTTCCATTAGTTGAAAACGAAATAAGACTCAGAGTGGAAGAACTTTTATTTAGACAGCGTAGAAAGCAGACGTCCAGCACAGAAAGCGTAGAAGCCAAAGTAGAGAGAACTAGCTGAACGCTTGCTGACTGACCTTCCTCTCTCCCGAACTGACTTTCTCTCTCTAAAAGCTCTAAATTCTCTTTCTAAAAATCACTATAATGATGCAGGAGAAATATTATATGTCTTGAGCAGCCTGGTAGGTCATGAAAATCTTTCTAGAGTGACCGAAATCGGGGTCATTTTAAATGGGAACGACTGGTGCGATCCGGCCTAAGAAACAAGTACAATGCGCCCAGGTCCAAGGCGCATGCGCCCCCCCTCTAGGGGTGCATCCCATCTGGCCAAAGTTTCGACTTGATCTGATCAAAAATTTGATATGATCTAGTTGGAGGTAGAATCTCGGTTAAAAACTGGTATCTATGTGCCCTAGATTGGGGGCACATGGGTATGTGTCCCCGAACAGGGCGCATTGGACTCTTTCTATGCACCTGTGTGTCAGAAGCCATTACGAACACTCCCGAACTTGGAATTCGATGCCATTTGTTGCATTGGAAATATAACATGCCAAGGAAGCTTTCTATAGTAATGCATCAGCTAATACACTTCCCAAAACTTTAGAATTTCATACAGAATTTAGGATAGTGAAATGAAGATCTGACACTAGTCAAAATGATTCTGATGGTCAATTAGAAAGACACAGCATGAAATAAAACATGTTTGAAATAAGAATCTGACCATAACCTTCAAAACATAATCATTAGGATTTGTTCATCCATCTAGTCTAGTTTCCGTGTTTAGATGATTTACGTGTGACTTTCGCTCGAAAATTACGGCTTTATTTGAAAAACTCCGGAAAGCATCCGATTTCATTTGGCAAAGCTCCAAATCAACAATAAAAGGCCTAGCTGTCGACTCCAAAAAATGGGGTTTTTGGGTCCATCCATGATCTGGATTACCACCTCAAGAGGGGATGAGAAAGAAAAGAAGGAAAACTTAGGAAACTCTCACCTCGGTCCCACACTCACAATGATCCCTGAGTTTTCATCTCTCGGCATCGCTCGATCACCGAAGAGATGGTTCGAGTCATGTGGTTAGAGTATGAGAAATTTTTTTTTTAAGACATGATGTGATTACCTGGAACTGTGGGTTCCGATTTATGTAATGGAAATAAAAAATGTGACCATGTGTGTACCTTAGAGGGAAGAGTGTGGGTTAAAGCTTCTTCATCTTCGGCCGACAGATGAAGAAGAGTCCTCAACTCATAGGTGTTTGATTTCCTATGTAATTAGACAATAAAACAAATGAAAAGACAATTAGAACTAAGCAAAGTAGAGTATATGTAAAAAAATAACATTAAACAAACAATAGAAATAAAACTGACCAGATTCGGGCTACTTCTAACCCCCTTTTTATTATTTTTAAATTAACAAACTAAAAACTAATGCAAAAAATGTGAAAAATGATAGGTGGATGGAGAATGACGAAATGAATATGTAGTAAAAAAATAAAAAATTTTGACTAGAATTGAGAGAGATATGGCCAAATCTATATTGTCGAAAAAGCTAAACAATAACTAGGATCTGCCAGGTGTGACTTTGCTTTAGAGCTCACCATGACCAATAGCAATCTTGTAATTGCATGCTATCAATTGCAAACAAGATAAGACTCAGAGAGGAAGAACATTTTTGTTGAGATCTTAGACAGAAGATGTCCACACACTGTTGTAGAAGCCGATGAAGAGAGATCTAGATGATCACCTGCAAACCGCCCTTCCTCTCTCTTGAACCGACTTCTCTCTCTCTAAAAAGTTGAAATTCTAACTTTAAAATTCTCCAAAATGATGTAGGAGGGAGCTTGGACGTCTTGATCAGCCTGGGGGGGGGGTCATGAAAAGTTTCTTGGAATGACCAGAGGTCGTCTCAATTTATAGGGGAAGGGCCAGCTCTATCCAGCCTAAAAAATAGGTACCATGCGCCCTGGTTCAGGGCACATGTGCCCCCACCCGGGGGCACATCCAATCCTGCCAAAAAGTTTGGCTTGTTCCAATTGAAAATTTTGATATGATCTGGTTCCCATGTGCCCCCGGATGGGTGCGCATGGGGATGTGCCCCCGAATGGGAGCACATTGTACTATTTCCGCGCGTCTATGTTCGAGAAGCCATTACGGACACTCCCAAACACAAAATTTGATGCCGTTTGTTTATTTGGAAAGATAACAGGCTGTGGAAGCTATATACAATGATTCATCAGCCACCACACTTTTAAAAACATCAAAATTTGATCCTTAAGTTAGGATAATGAACAGAAGATCCAACACTGGTCAAAATGATTCTGACGGCCAACTAGAAAGACACAACATGAAACAAAACTTGTCCAAAACAAGAATCTGACCATAAACTTTAATGCATCATCATTAGGCTTTGGTCATCAAGCCAAATTCCATGTTTACATGACTTACGCGTGGCTTTTGTTCGAAAATTATGGCTTTGTTTGGAAAACTCTGAAAAATGTCCAATTTCATTTGGCAAAGTTCCAAATCAACAATAAAAGACTCGACATCATCTACAGATCAATCACACATGTTACCCTATAAAACATTAGTCTTATGCTCTGAATTAGGCAAATTTAGCGTGTCTACAGCTTGCCCTGCCTTGATGTCGGCTTTGGAAGGGAATGACATGTAATGAAGTGGAGTGATTCGAAATGAACTGTAATGAAATGCAAGTGAGCGTAGATGAACGTAGCAAAATGAAATGGTGATGGATTGAAAAGGTGGCATCAAGCTATAGATATAGACACACTTATCAATTCGATTCAGCTAAATGAGTCTCACTGAATATTCTAGATCACTTTCATGTTCCATCAAAATCTCATATAATTGATTAGTAAAAGGCATGCCAATGGCATAAGAGATAAAAATAAAAAAGAAAGGAGATGATTAGCCAACCCTCAACGTGGTGAGGAGTCCTGAATTTGTAGGTTCATCATCAGCCAACAATCTGAACTTTGCAATATTCTTATACCATGATGGGTTAAAGTTGAAAAGAGAAATTGATTTGAAATAAAAAGAGTGGATCCATCATATTTGGAATCTCAAGTTCATTCAAGTTTCACTAAAATACTCAATTTAATTCTGAATGGAATAACTTCAAATTCTAAAAGGGTTCATTTAAGCACAACAAAAACTTGCTCGGGTATCATAAAAAATAGTGAATCTCGCTTCAACAGAAAAATTGGTTATTAGGAAATTGACAAAACAAGCTCAAGCCATGGTGGGGTTAAAAGCTAATGGTGGGATTGACATTGATAGAAGAAACAATGGTGTGATAAATAGACATGATAGAATAATAAAAAAAACATAACAAAATAACAAACATGGCTGGATAACAGAGACAATAATGATAAAAAGAATGAAAAGAAGATTGATGTGACATCATCACTACAATGATAAAAATAAAAAAGAGAGAGATGGTGATAACAGAGGAGGTGATAACATCATCGCGATGATATAAAAGAAGAAAAAGGAGGTGAGATAGAGAGAGAATAGAACAGAGAGGGGGATCCAGTGAGGCCCAAAGGTTGTCTGTAAAGAAAAGGTGGATGCTATGCAACGATACCTATATGATGCTATCTGAGATAAAAAAGCATAAAATTATGCATAAAATAGTTCAAGATATAGATTGTCCATTAGAGGTCAGGACGCCTAATTAGGAACCATCATCCCGCCAATGATAAATTTTGGCTTATCCGTGAGTGTGAAGAAATGACCAAGCTATCGTGAATTTTGTTAAAGGGGATTGTAGACATGCCAAATTCACCTAATTCAGAACATAAAAACTCATGTTTTATAGGGTAACATGTGTGGCTGAATGACCAATGCCTAATGATCATGCATTGAAGGTTACGGTCAGATTCACGCTCCGGACAAGTTTGGATTCATGCCGTGTCTTTCCGGTTGGTCGTCAGAGTCATTCCGATCAGTATCGGATCTTCTATTCACTTGCCTAACTTCCGGACAGAATTCTGAAGTTTTGAAAAGTTTTATGGCTGATCCAATGCTATAGAGAGCTTCTTTGGCCTGTTATCTTTCCAACGCAACAAACAGTGTCGAATTCCGAGTTCGGGAGTGTCCGCAATTGCTTCCTGAAGAAGGACGCGCAAAACAGTCCCATGCACCCAGGTCCCTGGTCACATGCGCCCAGGACCCAGGGCACATGCCCATGCGCCCTACCCCTGAGGCATGTGACCTTGTGCCCTGACTTGAGGGCACATGCGCCCTGACCTTGAGGCACAGGGAACCAGTTTTTCACCGGGACTCTACCTCTGAACGGATCGAACCAGATAAGACCAAAAATTTCAAAAAGATTGGACATGCCCTCATTGGGAGGCACATGCGCCCCTCAGTGGGGTGCAAGCAGGGTGCATGCGCCCTGGGGTAGTGCGCAAGGCACCCTATTTTCTAGTAATGATAAGACCGGTCATTCTCCTATAAATAAACTCCGATTTCGGTCGTTCCAAGGGCATGTGCACCACCCCACAGGCATATCAAGACATCCAAGCTCCCTCCTGCATCGATTTTGTGATTTTTAGAGAAAGAATTTTGAGTTCTTAGAGAGAGAGAAGTCAGTTCAAGAGAGAGGAAGGCTGGTCTGCAGGTGATCTTTCAGGTTTCTGTTCGTCGACCTCTACAGCAGCGTGTGGACATCTTCTGGCTGATCTCTCTTCATCAAAGTTCTTCCTCCTCAAGTCTTCTTCAGTTTACAATTGACAGAACCTGATTCCTAGGTCAGGGCAATGACCCCTCAGTGTCGACTCTGAAAATTCGATGGGGTCCTCTCCTTTTCAGGGAAGTCCGTGAACCCAGATCGTCACCTCAAGAGGGGATGAGAAAAGAAAGGAATAAAACTCGGAAAGTAACTCTCACCTCGGTCCCACACTCACATTGATCCCCAAACTTTCATCTCTTGGCGTCACTCGATCACCAAGGAGATGGTTCGGGTCATGTGGGAGGAGGGTGAGAAGAAATAAATGTGGTCGCCAGGAACCGCGGGTTCCGATTTATGAAATTAAAATGACCGTGTGTACCTTAGCGTGAAGAATGTGAGTTAAAGCTTCTCCTTCCTCGGCTGGCCGATGAAGAAGAGTCCTCAACGTGGTGGGTGCTTAATCTTCTATGCAACTAGACAAATAAACAAGTGAAATAGACTATTATAACTAAACAAGGTGGAGTATACGTAAAGAGAATAACATAAAACACACAATTGACTAGAAACTGACCGGATTCGGGTTATCTCTAACCCTTTTTTTTTATTTTCGGAATAACAGAATAAAATTAATGCAAAAAAATGTAAAAAAATAATAGGAGGATGGATAATCACAAAAAAAAGAGATAGGAAAAAGAACTGAAAGATTCTGATTTGAATAGAGAAAGATATAGCCAAATCTGGGTTGTCAAAAAAGCCGAGCAGCAGTCCAGGATCTGCCAGGCGCGACTTTGCTTCTGCGCTCGTCACGACCAGCCCCGACCTTGGAATCAAGTGCCGTCAATTGTAAACTGAAGAAAACTTGGAGAGGAAGAACTTTGGTGAAGAGAGCTCAGGCATAAGACGTCCAAACACTGCTTTAGAGGCCGAAGAAGAGAGACCTAGCTGATCACCTGCAGAACAGCCTTCCTCTCTCTTGAACCGACTTTTTTCTCTCTAAAAACTCGAAATTCTCTCTCTAAAAATCACAAAATCAATGCAGGAGGGAGATTGGATGTCTTGAGATGCCTGGGGGGTCGTGCTCATGCCTCTGGAATGACCGGAATCAGAGTTTATTTATATGAGAACGAACAGTCTCATCCGGGCTAAAAAATAGGCACATTGCGCCCTACCCCAGGGCGCATGCGCCCTACTGAGGGGCGCATGTGCCCCCTGGAAGGGGCGCATCTCATCTTTTCCGAAAATTTTGACCTTATCCGGTCGATCGGTTTAGTGGTAGAGTCCCGGTGAAAAACTGGGTCCGTCGTGCCTCCAGGGTAGGGTGCATGTGCCCTCAAGTGAGGGCACGAGGTCACATGCCTCACTGGTAGGGCGCATGGGCACGTACCCTGGGTCCCGGGCGCATGTGACCAGGAACCCGGGCGCATGGGACTGTTTTTGCGCGTCCTTTTTCCGGAAGCCATTGCGAACATTCCCGAACTCGGAATTCGACGCCATTTGTTGCGTTGGAAAGATAACAGGCCGAAAAAGCTTTCTATAGCATCGGATCAGCCATAACACCCTCCAAAACTTCAGAATTTTATCCGGAAGTTAGGGCAGTGAACAGAAGATCCGATATAGGTCAAAATGACTCCGACGGCAAACCGGAAAGGCACGGTATGCAACAAAACTTGTCCGGGGTGTGAATATGACCATAACCTTCAATGCATGATCATTAGGCATTGGTCATTCAGCCAATTTTCGTGTTTACACGATTTACGTGTGGCTTTCGCTCCGAAATTACGGCTTTTTTGCGGAAAACATCGGAAAACATCCGATTTCGCTCGGCGAAGCTTCAAATCAACTTTAAAAGACCCGGTATCATTATAAGGTCAATCATACATGTTACCCTATAAAACATGAGTTTTATGCTCTGAATTAGGTGAATTTGGCGTGTCTACAGCTTGCCTCGCCTTGATGTCAGCCTTGTAAGGGAATGGCATGTGATGAAGCGGAGTGATTCTGAGTGAGCTGTAATGGAATGTAAGTGAACGTAGATGAATGTAGCGGAATGGAATGGTGATGGACTGAAAAGGTGGCATCAAGGTGTAGATATAGACACGCTTATCTACCTGATCCAGTAATATGAATCTCGCTGAGTATTCTAGATCGCTTTCATGTTCTATCAAAACCTCATATAATTGACTGGTAAAAGACATGCCCTTGGCATGAGAGATGAAAAAGTAAATGATAAAGGATAAAATGATGTAGCCAACCCTCAATGTGGTGAGGAGTCCTCGAATTCGTAGGTTCATCATCAGCCAGCAACCCGAACTTTGCGGTGTTCTTGTACTGTGATGGGCTAAAGTTTGTAAAAGAGAAGTTGATCTTAAAATGAAAAGAATACCAATCCATCATATTTGGAATCTCAAGTTCATTCAAGTTTCACCAAAATACTCAGTTTAATTCTGAGTGGAACAATCTCAAATTCTAAAAGGGTTCATTTTAAGCATAACAAAATTGCTCGGGTATCGTGAAAACCATGAATCACGCTCTAGTAGAAAATCAAGTATTCGGAAAACGAGAAAACAGACTTAAGCCATAGTGGGATTGAAAGATAATGGTGGGACTAACATAGAATGATGGGAAAGAAGAAACAATGGCATGACAATTGCCATGACACGGTGGGATAAAAGAAAGGACAGAATAAAACATGGTGGAATAAAAGAAAGGAATAAAATATGAAGGGATAAAATTAGTAATGATGAAGAATGAAAAGGAGATGGATGTGAAAACATAGAAAATTATGTATAAAATAGTTGATGATATAAATTGTCTATTGGAGGTCAAGACACCCGATTAGGAACCATCATCCCTCCAATGTTTAATTTTGGCTTATCCGTGAGTGTGAAGAAATGACCAAGCCGTCGTAGATTTTGTTGTAGGGGATCTCGGGCCCAGTCATTTTCACTCTCAAAGTCTTCAACATTAATGCATATAATATGTATCAAATGGACGTAACATAACTAGGTGACAGATAGTAGGAGTGATGTGAAGTGCAAAAATGAAGTGATGGTGATGATGTGATGTGAGATTGATGAGAATGTGGATTTGAGTGAAATCTTCAGGCGTGGTGCATCGACCAGCATCTCTGGTCCATCCTTGTCTTGCCTTCTGACGGAATACAACACCATGAGAATGTTCAGCTGGGTGGTGCTTCCTTTCTTTTCGCCGCAAGGTTGGCATGACGTTCCTTGGGGAACACTGATCTCACCAATTCACCTGTTAGGACTTAAAAGGTTGCCTGCACATTTTTGGTTAGTACCCAACAGACGAAATTGTCATATAAAGCATATTATCCTGAAATGAACAACTGAAGTTTTCACTATTAGAACCATCATTTGGAGGTTAAAACAAAGTTTTTGATGATGGTTACTTTAGCAAAAATGTCACATTTCACATTATAGACAATTTCTGATTTTTTGAGATTTTCTGAATTTTTCAAATTTTTTGTCCATGTGCCCCCGATCGGGGGCTCCTGGCCATGCGCCCTGGGGTGGGGCACCTGGCCATGTGCCCCCAGATGAGGGCACATGCGCCCTGAGGCAAATTTTTTTTTTTCAGAAAAAAATTGTACCTGATCGCCCTTCTCTTTTTGCTTCTTCAGCTCCTGAAAACACTTAACAAAGATGATTAAATTTTCATCATTACTCATCACTTTGCCTATATATCATTTGCCTTGATTTTGAGTCAAAGGGAGGAGCCTTCTTAACAAGGTGGAACAAAACAAATGACTTAAATGAAATAGGGGTAAGGGTTAAGAGAACTTACCTACCGTGGTGTGAATCTTCTCATCTTCTGCATTGAAATGCCTGAAACACTTGACAGAAGGAGATTAGATCTTCATCAGGACTCATCCCTTTGCCCATTATGGTCAACTTTGACTTAGGTCAAAGGGAAGAGCCTTCTTAACAAGGTAATTAAAGTAGAAGGATATGCAATGCAGGAATGGAAATATGCATAACAGAAAAATAAACATGGATGCAATTAAGGCAATGATCATGACTGAGCATTTTTTTTGGTTTTCTTAGATTTTTTTTAGATTTTCAAAAGTATTCAAATTTTTTTTTGGATTTTTGAAATATGTATTTTTTTTAGATTTTGAAATATGTATTTTTTTGGGCTTTTGAAATATGTATTTTTTTAGATTTTTGAAATATGCAGTTTTTTTTTGAAATATTCCTTTTTTTGGTTTTTTTGAAATATTCCTCTTTTTTGTGTGGAGAAAATGCTAGTATTTGAGACAAGTCATTGGACTTTGGGGTTTGTCAACACTCAAGTAGTAGATGCCACGTGCAAAAATAAAGTTCCCTACCTAGAATCCTTCTAACCTTTTTCCTTTGATCGGCTTGGGTTCCACCTGGATTTGGTCGGTTTACCCTACCCAAGGGGTTTAAGGAGGAAGAGTATAGAGAAAGTCCTTGATAGGGTTTGAAGATGTTGAGAGGGATTTCTCTACTCACACTCAAATTACCCATTGGGGTTCGGCCTCTTTGGGTTTCTCTTATTATTTTTTTCTCTTTTCTATGTGGCACATATTTGGACAGGTTTTTGACCCGTGGGGACATTGCCCATCTTTTAGTGCCTTTTGCCTTGACTATCATTCTGGGTACTCATTCAGACAGGTTGATCATTTTTTTCTTCTAACCTGAGGGGTTCATTGCCCATCTTTTGGCACCCTTTTGTACCCTCTGAGACGGCCTCCTACTAGGGTGGGAGTGTTTTCGATACTACCCCTCTCTAATCTTCTCTCCCTATCTTGGACCGAGTAGAAGAGAATAGGGTAAGGGTACTCCTTCCATTTCTAGATTTCTGCCTTGCCTTTCGCAAGTGTCGGGTTGTCTGGATTCTAGGATCGGGAAGTGTTGTGTGTGTAGGATGGTACCTACCCTTGACTTCTCACGAACAACCTAGGATCGATGACTTGAGATTATACCAGTGATTTCTTCATTTTTATAGAAAGTACTTTTTGAGGTGAACTCCATTCCAAGGATGATTCAATTTTTCTTACAAGATTTCTTGATGATTTCTTGATGATTTTGATTAAGGTCTTATTGGTGATTTCTTGATGATTTTGATTAAGGTCTTATTGGTGGCTTCTGCTTGACCATTGCCTTGAGGTTAGTATGGTGATGAATGATGCAATGAAATGCGATACCTGTTGCAAAGATCACGCAGATTTTGAGAAAGAAATTGTGGCCCATTATCGGTGACGATGTCGCTGGGGATCCCGAACCTTGCAATGATGTTGCGCTTGATGAAGGAGCAGACTGTTGATGCTTTAATCTCCACAAATGCTTCCGCTTCAGCCCACTTTGTGAAGTACTCCGTTGCCGTCAGAATGAATGATTTTGAGTGCATTTCAGAGTTGTGGTCACTCAAGGGGCCAATGATATCAAAAGCCCACATGGCGAAAGGCCACGGGGTATGAATTGGATGAAGGGAAGATGCGGGAGAGTGAATCTTGTCGGCATGGAGTTGACATGAATGACAATGCTGGACAAAGATGGAGCAGTCTTCTTCTAGAGTTGGCCAATAATACCCATGTCGGATGATTTTCTTAGCAAGGGCTTGGGCATTCACATGACCACCATAAACTCCAGAATGTGCTTCCTTCAGCACCAACTCATCTTCTTCTTCATCAAGACACCTGAGTAAGATTCCACTTAGGCTTCTCTTATAGAGCTCTCCTCCTAGGATTGTATACCTCTGGGATACTCTTCTGATTGCCTTCTTTTCTTTGGTGGTTGATCCAGGTGGATATGACTGATCTTGACAATACCTCGCAATCTTGTCATACCAAGGTCTCTCACCTTCTTCTAATTCTTCCAACTCAATCAAGGAGATTTCTTCTTTATGTTCCAAGCATTCTTTTCTGTTGAACCTCTCCTTAACCTTTAGAAAATGTCCATCCTCAATTGCTGGAATTGTCCTCTTACAGATGTGGATAGTCCGCACTTGCCTGCCTAGCGGGACAGATAGAGATGAAGCTAGTGAAGCTAAGGCATCGGCGAGGATATTCTGAGAGCGGGGGACATGGACAAAGGTGAGTTTGAAGAATAGCTTGATGTAGCGAGTGGTGAGCTCTCGGTAGGGTTTGAGGTTTGGATGAGAAGTTCGGTACTTGGATAGGACTTGGCGTAGGATCAATTGACTATCACCTATCACCCTCAGTTCGGTGGCACCATGGAAATGAGCGGCCTCCAGCCCGGCCAGCAAGGCTTCATACTCAGCTATGTTGTTGGTTGCTGGAAAGTTAAGCTGAAAAGCCTATGGAATGGTGACACCTTCAGGTGACAGAAGGACAATACCTATCCTTCTACCATGAGAGTTTAGAGCCCCGTCAAAATATAATGTCCAAAGATTGGAAGATCGGACTGACATTAGTTCGTCATCCAGGAACTCTGACCGGACTGGGTCAAAGATGGGTATGGGATGATGGGCAAGGTGTTCAGCAATAGCATAACCCTTGATTGCCTTCTGTGGGACATAAGTGATATCAAATTGGGATAAGAAACTCTGCCATCGCCCTAACCGATCAGTCAAGACTGTCTTCTCTAACAGAAACTTAATGGGATTGATACGAGCAATGAGCTTGACTTGGTGAGCAAGAAAATAGTGTTTGAGTTTCTGAACCACCCAAACAAGAGCAGCACAGGTCTTTTCTACCACAGTGTACTTCAGCTCACAAGCATCAAACATCTTAGACAAGTAATAAGTAGCTCGTTCTTTCCCTTCTTCATCAACTTGTGCAAGGACTGCCCCAAGAGAGTTCTCAAGAACTGAAATGTAGAGGACCAAGGGCTTGTCGGGAATTGTTGGTCTAAGTACAGGGGGACTTGCTAGGTATGTTTTCAACCCATCAAACGCCTCCTGGCACTTCGAATCCCATTTAAACTCAGCCCCCGCCTTGGTTAACTCATAGAAAGGTTTACACCTTTGGGAATGTTGTGAGATAAACCGGCGGACAAATTGTAGCCTCCCAATCAAACCTCGAAGCTCTTTCATATTCTTCGGGGGAGGCATACCAATAATTGCTTCGGCCTTGTTTGGGTCGATCTCTATGCCCCTTTTGCTTACTATGAACCCTAGTAGCTTTCCTGATGAAACTCCAAATGTACATTTCTTAGGGTTCATTTTCAGCTTATATTCTCTAACTCGTTGCAAGACTTTCCTTAGCAGTTCAGAATGATCTTCCCGATTCTTGGACTTGATAACCAAATCATCCACATACACCTCTACAAGGGTGTGCATCATGTCGTGAAAGATAGCCATCATAACCCTCTGATATGTAGCACCAGCATTCTTTAATCCAAAGGGCATGACAACATAGCAATATGTTCCCCAAGGTGTAGTGAATGAGGTCTTCTCTTGGTCCTCCTCAGCTAACCGGATCTGATTGTATCCAGAATAGCCATCTATGAATGAAAGCATTTTAAATCCAGCTGTGTTATCAACCAAAACATCGATACGAGGTAAAGGAAAATCGTCCTTAGGACACGCTCGGTTCAAGTCCCTGAAGTCTATACAAATCCGAATTCGTCCATCCTTCTTCATAACAGGGACTATGTTAGCCACCCATTGCGGATATAGGACAACCTTAATAAATTTTGCTTGATGTAGTTTGTCGACCTCTTCTTTCATTTTGAATACAATATCAGGGTGGAACCTCCTGAGCTTTTGTTTAACCGGGGTAGTTCCAGGTTTCAAGGTTACTCTATGTTCAACCAATGAATTATCTAATCCTGGCATGTCTTCATATGTCCATGCGAACGTGTCCTTATATTCTTCCAAAACTTTGATCAAACATTGTTCGTCTGAGGGAGTGAGGTTTGCACTAATGAGGATAGTCTTAGGATCTTCCAGGGTTCCTAAATTCAGTTCCTTGGTCGGTTCATTCCCTGTGGCTGATGGTTCTTCAAATCTTCTAAGTCCAGATGCATATGCATCAGCCAAGTCCTCGATTTTATCCTCGGATTCGGGATCCTTCTCTGATACCACCTCATATACTTTCAAAGTATGATCTATGTTATGCTCATCCTCATATCGGATTTCATCTAGCTGGATGGTATTATCTAAAAAGTTTGGCAGCCTTGCACACTCTATGCATTTCTGTGCCAATTGTTGCAGATACCTATTTGGAACTCACTTACCTATGACTTTCCTATTTCCTAACCTAACTTGACCTTCTGAAGATAAAACTGGAAAGGTGGTATTTACAGTGGATGGGGGGATCGAGTAAATCGATCAATGATTCAGAAAAGAGGGATCCCTGATTGGGAGCGCCCTCTGGGATGAGTAGAGACACCTCCTCGATGGAAATGTGAGTTTCAGAGAAGACGTTTTTTTTTTGGGATTCTCAAGTAAAAAGATAGAATGAGCCTGAGTGACTCGAGGCTTGCTAGAAGATGACTGAATTAATAGAGAGAAAAACTTTAGAATAAAGGGGAAAAAAGGGCTCGTGGGCCCAATGGTAACAGAAAGTGGACACATGGGTCCAAAACTGATGAAAAAAGTAAATGGGTACGTGGACCCGATCATAGAAATAAATGGGCATGTGAGCCCCTGTTGGGAAAAGCCCTCAGTTCTGAAGTTGATAAGGGAAGCAAATGGGCAAGCTGGCCCAGTAAGAGTAGAAGGTTGAAGAGGGCACATGGGCCCAAAGTGGGTAAGTGGGCCCTGAAGCCCATCCAAAAGATCTAGAAACAATGGTACGAGGTTCAAACATGGGATTATTGTATTTGGGCCTCGTGGAATGGTTTTGACTTGGGTGGTATGCTCA
Source organism: Cryptocoryne crispatula var. balansae (assembly GCA_036172225.1). Classification (NCBI taxonomy): domain Eukaryota; kingdom Viridiplantae; phylum Streptophyta; class Magnoliopsida; order Alismatales; family Araceae; genus Cryptocoryne; species Cryptocoryne crispatula. The sequence goes on from CM069921.1 coordinate 39,847,259, forward strand.
ACCAGATGATCCAATATTGGTCTGCCCTTGGGTGGTTCTTGATACTCTTCCCCACTTGAAAACAAACGAGTTAAAGATAAGCACAGGTCTTCCAAGTCTTCTTCTTCTTCATCTGGAGCCTTTCTTCTCTTGACAGCTATCACGGAACTTTTGCCATCTTCAGCCATCATCATGGTCTCCCCTTTGATAAAGAATGTATGGAGTCCCATGGCATATCCTGGCTTGAATATCATCCTTGGGATGGAACCCTCTTCATATCCCAACCCCTGCCTGCGTGGCCTTTTCACAGTTCAATTGGCTGAGTGATCCCTTGAAGATCCTTGCCTAAACCTCTTCCAGGCTGATAGCCCAATTTCATCATCATCCGCCATCCCAGTGTGTCTGGTAGAGAGGCGGTCATGCATCTGACTTCTGGCAATTTTCCCACTGAGATCTAGGGTTGTATTGATAGACCTAGGGGTAAAGAAGCATCGTTCAGCTCATCCCTTATAGGCATGCTAGTCACCTTGACCACCTGTCCTTTAAAGGGAAATTTTATGCACTGGTGGTTTGTTGAAGCCACAGCTCCTATTGCCTCCAAGTATGGCCTCCCAAGTATAGCCCGAAAAGTTGGATCTAATTCTAGAACATGAAATTCCGTTGTGACCGTACATGGTCCAAGTTTAACTTCTAGAGTGACCACCCCACGTGCAGACTTCTTGGAGTTGTCGTAGGCCGTCACCATGGCACAGGATGGCTTGATTTCTTACTCAGAAATGCCACACAACTGCAAAGTTTCTGGCGGCATAACGTTGATAGAAGCTCCAGTGTCAACCAAACATGATTTCACTTCGACATTGTAGATGATAACAGCCACATGCAAAGCATATCTCCTAAATTCTGGATCTACTAATTCTTCCTGAGATAAAGTGAGTGTTGGGTGCTCACTTCTAGGGGCTAACACTATAGTGATCTTCTCAGGTGGGAGATCTTCATTCACCATGACCCTTTGCAAGTACTGCTGTAGAATCTCCTGGTGCACCTTTGATCTTTTGATCAACTCAAGTATGGAAATACGGGCTGGTGTTTTATCTAAATGCTTTAACAGATCATAGGCTGTGCCTGGCAATGGTTCTTCTACTTGTTCCTCCTTCACTTGATCCTGCGGTTGAGTACTAGCTTGGGGAAAGAGCCGCTGGAACATCCTCCCACTCCGGAGCACCGAGGCTATTTGGCGGTCGGGTAGAGGTGACAGGTTAACTGGGGTGGGTTGTGGTGGAACTGGTGGTGTAGGTGCATGTATGATAGGTAATGGGATCGATGGTTCTGGGATGATGGGGTTAGTTGGTAGAGGGGTAGGATTTGGAGGTGGTAGTGATGGTGATACCGGTGGCCTAATAAGAAGAGACCGGGGTGCAGAAGTGGTTGATGAGTTTAATGAAGGTGTAGGTTGTGGGATTGGTGGTATGATAGGTTGGGGTTTTGGAGTGGCAGAGCTCATAGGCTGGGGGTTCAGGTTTGGTGGTGATTGTGGTGGTCGGATGAGCAAGGGCTGGTGTGTAGCAATGGTTGAAGGAGGTGTAGTTAGAGAGGGGGCTGGCCTAATGATGGGCCGGCGAGAAGAAGTGGCGGCCAGTGGTTGGGTTATTGAACTTGGTGGTGGTTGTGGAGTAGAAGGTGAACGGATTATTTGTCTAGGAGGGTTCCTAGCAGGAGGCCTAGCCGGGTTGACAAGCATGGTTGTATTGTGGCTTTCTAGTTGCTAACCTTGAGCACGACTGGCATCTCCCTGGACAATGGAGTGTACTAGACCAATTCCTAGGTTTTGATGTGCTGGTGCCGGCTCTGGAGCGGGAGCATGTAATGGGAGCGGATTCTGAACAATCCCCAAGCCAGGTTGTTGTTGAGGTTGAGCCGGTGGATGCTGCCGCTGCTGCTGCCTAGCCTTCATTACCTGTATGCATTCCCCCATTTGAGCTCAATCAATGCTGCCATGGTCATTCAGATCGTGGATGTAATCCTTGAATTGAAAGCACACTTCTACAGTGTGACCAGGACACTGGTGGTAAGCACAGTATCGGGACATGTCTACATTTGTTGGCCAAACCTCTCTTTCCTTGGGCAATTCCAACTGTTTTTCTGCCATGAGTACATTGAAGATGTCGGTCAAGGAGTAAGGGAGTTGCTGGTAGTTCTCTCTCCTAGGACCTCCCCTTCGTGGTGCTTGATTGGGTGGTGGCGGTGCCCTATTGTAGGTAGGTTGACGAGGTTGCTGGGGTTGTGCTACTGGCTGAGGTGGTTGTTGTGGTTGTCGTGGTTGTGGTGGCCTAACCTGTTGTTGAGGGGGGTAATAGAAATGGTTTTGTGGTGAGTTTCTGAACTGGTTTTGACGGTTCCCTCCCTGGTTCCCCACAGTGTTTATAGCTTCGTTGTTGACCACTCCTTCGGTTGTAGGCCCAATTGGTGCAGAGGGGGTTTTCCTGAAGTTTCTAGGTTTAGGATCAAAAGGGTTTATCGTGGTGGCATCCTTGAAGTGGGCTTGCAAGGATCGGGCCTTGTCATAGAGTTCATTCATTGTGGTAGGACGGTGCATGATCAAGACATTCCTCAAGGCGGTGTAGTGTTGCCAATAAGCATCTTCACTTGTTCCCCTTCGAAAATCACATCTGTCGGCTTTTTCTCGCCATTCCCCTCCGGCGATCGGCAAACTTTATGAAGTCCTCTTCGGGCTTCATCTTCTCAGCAATCAAATCCGTAATGGAGCATGCTGGTGCCACCCGGTCTCTGTATCTTTGCAAGAATTTGATTTTAACAATATCGAAGTCTCCTGCCTCAAAGGAGTTGAGTGAGTAGAACCATTCCAATGCAGACCCTTCTAGTGATCGGCAGAACAAGAAAGCAAGAACCCTATGATCATCTTTCCAGAATGAGGATTCATAGAGAAAATCTTTAAGATGAAGAAAAGGATTGCCAGTACCATTGTAGCGGCGATAAACTGGTAGCTCAGAAGGTGGCAAGTGGAGAACTGGCAGAGAAGGAATAGAAATCTCAGGAACTGACTTGGAGTCCAGGCGACATTTCAGCTCTTCATAACGTTCATTCATCTGGGTGAGCTGATCCATGATTGCCTGGGTGAGAGCAGGTTCTTGGTTTACTGGTTGGGGTATGTGGTTAAAGGCATGGTTTTGGAATTGAGGAGCATGACTTGGCAAATTTACTGAAGATTGTCCCATGACTTGATACAATCAAGTAATAAAGCAAGTAATAAACAAAACATGAACTTAAATAAACAAGCAATGACACAAGATAAGCAATTAGAAACTAGACAAGCAACTAGAAACTAGAATCCAGACCTTTTTTCATATGTGAGCCAAATGGAGATAGTGAAAAGTGATGGAAAGAAGAGGGTTCAGATCTGATAGCCAAGCAAAAGGGTGGTCCACGTGGGGACCGATGTAAGAATAAGCTGGTTCACGTGGGAACCGGGGTAAAAGGTAAAGGTGGTTCACGCGGGAACCGGTTTTGGGTAAAAAGGGTGGTTCACGTGGGAACCGGTTTGAATGGTCAAAAGCGGGCCACGTGGGGCCAATTAAAGGTGAATAAAGATCTGATACAAGTTGGTATAGATATGGAAAGAAAGGGGTTTGGTTCACGTGGGAACCGAAGTAAAGAAAGCGATTGGTTCACGCGGGAACCAGTTTAAAAGGAAAAGGGTGGTTCACGTGGGAACCGGTTTAAATAAAATGACAGAAATTAAATGGCATACTTGGCACTTCATATCTGATGAAAGATGGGTGAAATCAGAAATTTTGAGATGGCATGAAGTTTAAGAAAGGTGGAAGGAAGGAAAGGCTCACGTGGGAACTAGTTTAGAACTAGAACTAGTTGAAAACAAAACACTAAGCACCCACGGTTGAAGACATTGCTTGTCCCACCGTGGTCGCCACAAAGCTGTCGACTCTAAAAATTTGACGGGGTCCTCTCCTTTTCAGGGAAGTCCGTGAACCCAGATCGTCACCTCAAGAGGGGATGAGAAAAGAAAGGAATAAAACTTGGAAAGTAACTCTCACCTCAGTCCCACACTCACATTGATCCCCGAACTTTCATCTCTTCGCGTCGCTCGATCACCAAGGAGACGGTTCGGGTCATGTGGGAGGAGGGTGAGAAGAAATAAATGTGGTCACCAGGAACCGCGGGTTCCGATTTATGAAATTAAAATGACCGTGTGTACCTTAGCGTGAAGAATATGAGTTAAAGCTTCTCCTTCCTCGGCCGGCCGATGAAGAAGAGTCCTCAACATGGTGGGTGCTTAATATTCTATGCAACTAGACAAATAAACAAGTGAAATAGACTATTAGAACTAAACAAGGTGGAGTATATGTAAAGAGAATAACATAAAACACACAATTGACTAGAAACTGACCGGATTCGGGTTATCTCTAACCCCTTTTTTTATTTTCGGAATAACAGAATAAAAGTAAAGCAAAAAATGTAAAAAAATGATAGGATGATGGATAATCACTAAACAAAGATATAGGAAAAATAACTTAAAGATTCTGAGTTGAATAGAGAAAGATATAGCCAAATTTGGGTTGTCGAAAAAGCCGAGCAGCAGTCCAGGATCTGCCAGGCACAACTTTGCTTCTGCACTTGTCACGACCAGCCCCGACCTCAGAATCAAGTTCCGTCGATTGAAAACTGAAGAAAACTTGGAGAGGAAGAACTTTGATGAAGAGATCTTAGGAAGAAGACGTCCACACACTGCTGTAGAGGCTGAAGAAGAAAGACCTGGCTGATCACCTGCAGAACAACCTTCCTCTCTCTTGAACCAACTTTTCTCTCTCTAAAAACTCGAAATTCTCTCTATAAAAATCACAAAATCAATGCAGGAGGGATATTGGACGTCTTGAGATGCCTGGGGGGTCGTGCTCATGCCTCTGGAACGACCGGAATCAGAGTTTATTTATAGGAGAACGAACAGTCTCATCCGGGCTAAAAAATAGGCACATTGCACCCTACCCCAGGGCGCATGCTCCCTGATGCAGGGCGCATGCGCCCTACTGAGGGGCGCATGCGCCCCCTGGAAGGAGCGCATCTCATCTTTTCCGAAAATTTCGACCTTATCTGGTCGATCGGTTCAGTGGTAGAGTCCTGGTGAAAAATCGGGTCCCTCGTGCCTCCAGGGTAGGGCGCATGTGCCCTCAAGTGAGGGCACGAGGTCACGTGCCTCACTGGTAGGGCGCATGGGCACGTGCCCTGGGTCCCGGGCGAATGTGACCAGGAACCCGGGCGCATGGGACTGTTTTTGCGCGTCCTTCTTCTGGAAGCCATTGCGAACACTCCCAAACTCGGAATTCAACGCCGTTTGTTGCATTGGAAAGATAACAGGCCTAAGAAGCTTTCTATAGCATCGGATCAAACATAACACCCTCCAAAACTTCAGAATTTTATCCGGAAGTTAGGGCAGTGAACAGAAGATCCAATATAGGTCAAAATGACTCCGACGGCAAACCGGAAAGGCACGGTATGCAACAAAACTTGTCCGGGGTGTGAATATGACCATAACCTTCAATGCATGATCATTAGGCATTGGTAATTCAGCCAATTTTTGTGTTTACACGATTTACGCATGGCTTTCACTCGGAAATTACAGCTTTTTTGCGGAAAACATCCGAAAACATCCGATTTCGCTCGGCGAAGCTTCAAATCAACTTTAAAAGACTCGGTATCATTATAAGGTCAATCATACATGTTACCCTATAAAACATGAGTTTTATGCTCTGAATTAGGTGAATTTGGCGTGTCTACACTCAGGTCGGCAAAAGAATAGACATGTCTAAATGTGTACTAACAAAAGCCCAAAAAAGAAAAGGGCTCCAAAAGATGGGCAATGAACCCCTCAGGTCAAAATCAAGCGAAAGAGAAAACTTGTTTGAATGTGGGCCATCAAAGAAAACGGGCTAGAAGGAAGGACTCGAAGAGGTCTAATCCCAACAAGCAATGTGGGCACTAGTAGAGAAACAAGTTCAACATCCCTGAACCCTTCTAAGGACTTACCACCAATCCTCTTCCTTCTTTAACCTTGTGGGCAGGGTCGACCAACTAGGTCCAAGAAGAGCCATAGCCTATCAAAGGTAGAAGGTCAGAAGATTCTGAACAAGGCACTTTCTCACACGTGATGCCTACTCTTAACTCTTAGATAATGATGAGGGACACTTACAACAAGCAAGGCAAAGGATGAGATGGTCGTGTCCTGCACACCGAAAAAAAAAATCAAATATTTTAAAAACACCAAACAAATTCATAAAATCAAAAATCTTAAAAATTAAATATTCAAAACACCAAAAAATCATTAAAATGCCAAAATACTAAAAACATTATCAAAAATTTCCAAAACCCTTAAAAATTTGCTCTCTAAATTGACTAGTTGCCTTTGCATTCATGTTTAATTTCGATCGTGCATACCTTGATATGGCGTATATCCCTTGACAAGAGATCAAGGCAACTTTTCCCTCTCCTCACAAGGGACTAAGAAAAAATAAAGTTCTAATATCTTCTCTCGAGTGGATGCAGGAATAGGAGAAGGCATACCAACTTCATATCCCCAGACACTTAGAGGAAGCAAAAACGACAAAAAATCATAAATTGGAAGAAAACCAAAAGTGGACTACCTCGACCTCTATTAGGACTTGCATTTAGTATTGCATCTATCAAAATAAATAATATTCAAGATGTTCAAGACCTCAAGTCTAGAAGGAGCTGAGCCTGAGAACCCCTTCAACAAAATCAGTGAGGGCTCAGTCATTCCCTAGGCTTGTAGAAAGGCCAAAGTTGAATATGCGGGGATGACGATTTCTTTGTGGATATCCTGACCCGTTATGTTCAACCTATATCTTCAACTATTTTCTTATACTTATTTGTATTTCTTTAAACCCAGCATGCATCATTTGATACATCATCATGCATCATCCCACCATAACCACTCTCTGCTCTCTTCTTCTAGTCCCACCATGAACCTTTTAAAGAAGGTCTTTTATAGCCCCTAGAGGAGGTCTTGATTTTTTGCAGAATTGGTTTCCATTATGTTTAAACAATGATTTCATCAAAAACAAAAAGTTATTCCATTCCAAAGTGATATGGTATTTTTGAGTAAGACCTTATGAATTCGAAGAACCCACCTTGGTTGATTAATTGTCTCCTCTTTAATTTTCGCAATTTCCTTTTCAATGCATTTCTACCGAGTCCAGCACACCATGCAGTTCGGGTCCTGGCTGGTAACAATTCTCTCCCATGTGGGATTTTAGTTATTCACTTTCAGTACTATTCTTCTCTTTATCCAATCAACCATAAAGAAGGTTTCGATAAGACAAAGGGTTATCTCGATGTCCGGTAAAATTTTATTCCACTCAACAAGGACAATGAGGGCACGTCTAAATCTACACCTTAGCGATACCTTTTCAGTCTGTTACCACTTCATTCCACTACACCTCACTACGCTTCACTACATTCGCCTACATTTCATTCATGTCACTCCCTTGCAAAGCTGACGCCAAGGAGAGGCAAGCTGTAGACACACAATTTTGATCTAGTTGGAGAGCCCAAATTCTTGTTTTCATGAAGTATATTTGAGTATTATTTCAAGGAAACCAAGGTTTTCAAAAAATCGAAACTTCCTTGCACGTTTTGGCCAAACTGGACCTAGTGCCCCTTCAAAGCGCCCTATAAACAGGGCACCGGGCACCCTGTTTTAGGGCACCAGGCACCCTATTAATAGGGCGCCTGGCACCCCACTGGTGGGGCACTTGCACTTGGTCTGACTGACTGGACAGATTGATGGGACAGTTCTACAGATAAAGTTGCCCTCTTCTTGGCTATAAAAGAACCCCCATTTGGAGGCTTGAGGACACACCAAGGGCGTCCCCAAACCCTCTCATCCACCACAACACTCTCAAGGCTTTACAACTCCTCTCCAAGCTCTCAAACCATCCCAAAACCCTCTCATCCACCACAACATTCCCAAGGCTTTACAACTCCTCTCCAAGCTCTCAAACCGTCCCAAAACCCTCTATTAAAACCCAAAAAAATCATAGTTGCTTCTTGAAAGGATAGTCTAGCAGAATAAAGTTGCCATCTTTTAGGCTATGGAAAGACCCCCATATAGAGGTTTAGGAGGTTCCAAGTCCGTCATTCACTCCTTCTTATTCACCACTACATTCCTAAAGCCTCAACCACTGCCCAAGCCCTTAAACCATCCTGAATCCCTTCCCTAAAAACATAAAAACCCACAGTTTTCTTCTTCAAAAGTATGATTTTTCTTCAACTTTGAGAGCCTCTACAAGATATTTCCCTTACATCTAGTGCCAAATAACCCTTCCATCAGCTTCTTTTGTGTATTGGCTATTTGGAGAAGCTTTATTTACATATTGAAGGTCATCCTACACTCCGAGGCGATGCCGCAAAGAAGGGAAGAAAATCTACCAGAACTAGTCCCTAGTGCCCCATCAAGTGGCACTTTGACTTTGGTCAACGCACCCGACTAATAGGGCACCTGCAACAGGTTCCCCATATATGGGGCACTAACAGGGGCAGGATCCTTTACTCCTCCCTTTCATTCTAGCTTCCATTATCATGACATCTAGCATGCATTAGACCATAGCTTTGCATCTTCATACCTCTTTAAAAAGCTATAAAAAAATAGGGGTTGGGATTTAGTCCCAATCCGGTCAGTTCCTTCCCTTTTGCATGTTTAAGTTCGAATTTGAGCATGATCCTACGCTTTCACTAGAACTAATGATCTTTTCACATGTTTCTATGTTTTCTTATGGACATTTTTAGATAAATCCGGCCGAGGAAAAGCTTCAACCAGATCGAAGACGAAGGACTCACTAAGCTCTCTTCTTTCGGCCGGCCGAGAGAGGAGAAGTTGGAACCCAACATTCTCCCCACTTCCAAAGGTACGATGATCATTTTTATTCTTCATTTTTATTTCTTTCTATTATATTTTGGAGCCTTTGGCTCCTGGCGACCACAAACATTAACATACCATCCACCAAATCTCCAAAGAAAGCATAAGGGCCAGAAAAGGAGATCTACAAATCCCATTTTGGGTGTTTACACTCTTGTATCCTTTGAGAATCTTATAGGCTTGAGGTTTTTGGGCCGTGATCAGGTAGTGAAGAACTTCATCGATAAATTGAGACAAAAATTGATGGGCAAGAAGGAACATCTAGTTGATAAGAAATTGAAACCAGAGAGTGGGGTTGAGAGATTTGAAGTTCATTTTAAGAAATGATGTAGTAATCGAGGGAAGAAGAAGAAGAAAGTAGGAAAAGGACATAATTATTAATGCATGATTACCTTAATTAGTTGGAATTGTTGGGGGATTTCCGGTATGATAAAATCATAGAATGGCATAATGTTGTTGCTTCACATCGTCTAGATGTTGCATTGCTACAGAAATTGAAATAGGCTTTGTTAAGTTTGAGGATATTATGGCCTTAAAATGAAGGAAATTGATGGAGATCTCCTTTGTTCTTTCAACCGGAAGGAATGGAGATCTGGCAGTACTCAGGAATGATAGTAGATTCTAGGCTGAAGTTTTATCTACTGGTAGACATTTCTAGGCTCTAAAATTCATGGTGTTGGGTTCTGATAAAGCATGGTTTTTGTATAATGTTTATGCCCCGTGGATGACAATAAAAATATAACTTCTTTTCTAATCTTAAGGAAGTGATCACTAAATACGACAACATTGCTTAGTGCATAGGAGGAGATTTCAATGCAGTATTGAAACTATGTGAAAGACTTGGTCATGATATATTGGCCTAGGAGATGACTATTTTTAATGATTGGATGAATTAATGTGGACTTATTGAGTTTTCCAACTCTGATCTTGACTTCACTTGGTCTAATAATAGATCAAAATTGAAACTTGATAGATTTTTTATCCCCTTCTTAGACACTAGAGTTTGGCATTCTGGAGGGCTTCCATATCCCAAGGGTGGTCTCGGACCACTTGTAAACACCCAAAACAGGATCCGTAGATCTCATTTTCCGGCCTTTACGCTTGCTTTGGGAACTTGGTAGATGAGATGCTAGTGTTTGTGGTCGCCCGGAGCCAAAGACTCCAAAATATAGTAAAATGAAAAGAAATGAAATGGAGAAATGACCATCGTACCTTTGGAAGTGGAGAGATTGTGGGTTCTCACTTCTCCTCTCTCGGCCGGCCGAAAGAAGAGAGCTCAGTGAGTCCTTCGTCTTCGATCTGGTTGAAGCTCCGCCTCGACTTGATTTACCTAAAAATGTCCATAAGAAAACATAGAAATAAGTGAAAAGATCATTAGTTCTAGTGAAAGTGTAGAATCATGCTCAAATTCGAACTTAAACATGCAAACGGGAAGGAACTGACCAGATTGGGACTAAATCCCAACCCCTATTTTTGGTAGGTTTAAAATATATGAGTGATACAAAATGACCTAATGCATGCTAAACGACATGTTAATGAAAGTTAAAATGAAAGAGGGGAGCAAAGGATCAAACGAGAGGGTAAAAGAAACTCGAAAAATGAAAAACGGGGTCTGTCCAACTAGTGCCCTAAATATTGGGCGCCAACTGTGGGTGTCCCCTTTATGGGGCACATTCTTCACCTACGTGAACCCCTCGCGTAGGTGAGAATTTGGTAGGTATATGTATCATTTACCAACATAGTATAACTACTAATTAGTTGCCCGTAGGTAAATGTGACAACACCTACGGGCGTACGATAAATATCCCGTAGATAAATGATATAATTAAAAAATATATAATTTATCTATTTGAAATATATGGTATAACTAATAAAAATAATTAACATAATAATATAAATAACATAATATAATAATATAAATAGTTTTAATAATAATTTAATAATATATTTATAATATATAATATGATAAATATATTATTTTTAAAAAATAATATATTAATATATAATTTAATAATGAGACTATTAAAAACTAATATATTAATATTGATAAAAATATAATATATCAAACATATAAAATATTAACATAAATATATATAAATTTTAAAATATTCAAATATTCTTAACATTTTTTCTATTGTTCGATCTCCCACCTTGTCACCCAATACAAGAAAATAACCTTACCTACTAGCTACTAATTAAATAGATGAATTTTCATCATTAGTTCATCATATATTAATAAAAATTTAATAATATAAATAAAAATTTAATAATATAATAAAATTTAACATATTTATAACAATAGTAACATACAAAAATATATTGATGTATAATATATCAAACAATATAATAATGGTAATATAATTTATTAAATATTAAATACAATATATAAGACAAATATATATAAATATTAAATAAATTTAAAATATTTAAATAATTTTTTAAATTTTTTCTACTCTTCGATCTTCCACCTTGTCATCCACTATAAGAAAATAACTTTACCTAATAATTACTAAGTACAAACTCACCCTAATAGATAAATATAATGTTAAATAGATCAATCTCAACCATTCAATTAAATAGATGAATTTTCATCATTAGTTCATCATATATTAATAAAAATATAATAATTTAAATAAAATTATAATAATATAATAAAAAACTAATATATTTATAATAATAGTAATATATAAAAATGTATTGATGTATAATATATCAAACAATATAATAATGGTAATATAATTTATTAAATATTAAATACAATATATAAGACAAATATATATATAAATTTTAAATAATTTTAAAATATTCAAATATTTTTAACATTTTCTCTGCTCTTCGATCTCCCACCTTGTCACCCACTATAAGAAAATAATTTTACCTACTACTTACTAAGTACAAACTCACCCTAATTAGTAAATATAATGTTAAATAGATCCATCTCAACCATCTAATTAAATATTTGAATTTTTATCACTAGTTTGTCATATATTATTAAAATATAATAATATAAATAAAAAATATAATAAAAAATTAATATATTCATAAAAATAGTAATATACAAAAATGTATTGATGTAGAATATATCAAATAATATAATAATAATATAATTTATTAAATGATATACGTAAATAATATATTCATAGTAATAATAAAAATAAAAATTTATAATACTATAATAAAAATACTATATTCATGGTAATAGTAATGTACAAAAATGTATTGATGTAGAGTATATCAAACAATATAGTAATAATATAATTTATTAAATATTATGCAAAATATTAAATACAATATATAACATAATAATTTGAATATTAAATATTAAATATTAAAAATATACCTAAACTCTCACTTGCCCCCTCCATCTCCCGCCCAAACTATCTCCCGAAATTTATTTCCCGCTCCTCCTTCCCCAGTCTGTGAAACTTAACCTGTTTCCCCCTGTTGCTCTTGGTAACACTCCTCGCTGCAGAAGGATGCGTCTCCTTCACGGAGGAGCCAAGGGGCCGCTGGCAGAGATGGCAAGGTAGTAGTATTGCCACACCTCTTCCTTGCCTAGCAGCGCCAGCGAGAAGGCTGTGTTGTCCGGAAGTGTCCTGGAGTACAAATCTTGGGCGAGGGTCGACGAACTACCGGCGGGAGGGGTACTCCAGGTAGTCGGCGGGGAAGGGCATCCGGGGGAGCTGGCAGAACCGCTTGGGGAGGTGGAGCTTGAGGCAGTCGTTGGTGCGCTTCTGCCAGAGGGAGGCGATGCAGTCGGAGCGCTCGAGGATGACGAAGGGCACGCCGTGCTCCCGGAGGCAAGCGCCGACGCATCATGGCTCCCCGCCGCCGCAGGACAGCTCCGTCGGGATCATCAACGGGGACTTCTCAGAGAAGATGGTGGAGATGGACCCCGGCGACCCCCGAGGAGACTTCGACGACGACGGAGGACGCGGCGGCGCGGCGGCAGTCATCGCAGATCTCCCCGGTTACATGGCGGCGACCCAGTCCGCCAAGACCAAGATCCAGGCGTAGGGAGCCGCGAGCCGGCCGCGGCGGTGCACGCCGCTGCACCCGAGCCGGTGGAATCCTTCGACCAGGCCAGCCAGATATGGCGGCGGCCGCGACTCCTCGAGCTCGGGCGGAAGCACGGGGGCGGCTGGCCTGAACCTGCACCAGGTGATGCGGAGCCCGGCGAGGCCGGTCGCGCGGCTGCAGGCTCGGTGGCTGCTCGCCGGATACAGCCCGGACTCCAGCGGCGGGGACGAGCTCAAACATAGTTACCGAGGATCAGCTACTTGTAGTGATCTCGTAGAGACGACGTAGTGTAGTCATAGTCATGCCAGAGATCATGAAGGCTTTTGGCAGCTCGGAGATGGAGCTCCGAAAGCCGAGGGTCTGCGTGCTGGATCTTTGGGTGAGTACCTCTAATGAAATAACATGTTCAAACTATTGTTTTATTCAAAAGGCTTTGATTCTTTATTCTTGAGAATAAATTTTTATGTAATTGCTTGTTGTGCTGAATCGTAATGTCATTTGGTATGGCTGCTATAACCATGTTAGTCTCTTATAGGGCTTTCAGCTTCAAGCTTCATTCTTGGGAAGCTACTTATAATCATTTCGCCATGTGCCTTCCAATCGCTGATAATGCGTGGCTATATGTTTTTCACTCTGGATCACATTCTCATCTTCGCTTGTCATTTGGGATTTCTGACATCCCCGTTTAATTGAACTTCCACACCAAGTTCCTATTTCAACTTAACACGGTTTCAATGTCTTTTCTTATTTTTGTTTAATTTTCTGTTTTAGGTGGGTAATGAGGTGGGCAAGACAAAGACAGCCCCGTTGAAAATGAAAGTTCAGTTCATGCTGCAAGTCCCCCAAGATGATATTGAAAAATCTGCCTTGATAATACATTCTTGATGAACGTCTAGCCCCCCCACACCCAGGATCGAGCGAGCAGATCAGAGAGAAGATATATATATATATATGTTACTACTAGCTGATTAGTTCCTCTAAATATTATTCTGCGGCCGAACCAATATTCGTCTTGATCGATCGTTGATTGCCTTGTGCTGCAGATGAGACGGAGATAACGAGGAGGATCGAGGAAATGAAGTCGACGAGGGACGACGATGGGAGGCTGTCCCTGTTCGTGGTGGATGTCATGGACTACCAGATTGAGTAATTTTATGATCATTACAAGTTATCTTGAAGGTAGATTGAGTACATTCCTACGAATATCTTTTTATTTTCTTTGCCCATCTCGTGGTTACTTAAAAGCATAGGTTAGGTATGTTTGACCTATTTTTAAGTTTGGATGAATGATTCATATTAATTGCTAGTGGGGGTGAGAAAAAATTAACCTCTAGTGGCTATTCTGCAACAAAGGAAGGTTCTTTATGAGGATAGTTTATGAAAGAAAAACATGATATATGTTCACTAAATTGAAGTATTTGATGTTCGGGAAGATGGTCTTTTTGTTTAGTTTGATTGACTGAAAGTTTGAAGGAGTCAACATCTTGTTGATAGTTTATATATCTTTCTATAGAGATTTGTGATATGTAAATGCCATTTATTCCTGTGCTCTATACATATCAACTCTAGTAATCTGCTTTATTTTTAATGATAATTTCTTTTGCTAGGTGTACATGTAAAGGCCATCTATTCCTACTCCCTAACAAATAGCTACAAGTACAATTAAATTGCATATGGTGCCAACCTCACAGGTTCAACTATTGTATTTGGATCAAACATTCTCATTGGATTAACCACAACAAGCACCGTCATAACAAGTAATTCTCTAACCCTATCAATATAACTGATCTATCTTGGTATAGCTTCCTCTGTTGTTAGAATATTTTTGCTTACTCATTTATAGGTGAATGAATTTGTAGGCTAGGATAGACTAGTATATTATCTGCATATGTGAATGAGGATGACTACTAAGAAAGATGTTAGATAGTATGCTTTACATCCGTGTGTAGATATGAGTTCCAAAGATAGAGATTGAGTTAATGGAGCTATGTGCAACTAGAAGGATGGCATGACATCTTATAAGAACATATGTTTATGCTCTTGAATGGTATCAATTGTAATTGGTGAAAAGTCAAATACCCCCTATTTGGTAAAGACAATCATATGAAGAAAATGCAAGATGTTATTAGAAGTTATATAATATGGTTGAGGGATTATGTAAGTCATCTTTACATACAAAGTTACATCACACAAGTTATCATTTTGCATACTTATGTTTTTTGTATTTTTATGCCACAGGTTATCTTCAAGACAGATTGATTACATTTCTATGCATGAGGAGCCATGAAAAATGTAATTCATCAATACTCTGGTTGTAGTTGAACATGAAAACTTTTAAATCTTGTGCATTTTTGGTGTATAATATAAGTGTAGATGTGTTACTTTAACATGTTGTAAAACTTCTTCGTTTTCATTTTAGCAACTCAATAATATGTGCAAAATTGTTTAAATTTTCTTAAACAGAACTTGAAATCTGAGTACATGAATGGAACAATGTGTATGGAACAGGTTGTATGGAACATGTGTATGGAACAATGTGTCAAGAGGTGTAACATGAATGGGTGTATGGGACAATGTGTAGATGAAACAGTGTATGGAACATGTTGTATGAAACATGATGTATGGAACAATGTGGACCAATGTATGAAACAGGTTGTATGGAACATGGAACATATTGTATGAAACAAAGTGATTGAATGGAACATGAATCAGTTTATGTAATGATGTGTATATGTGGTTGTATGGAAGAGTGTGGTTGTAGAATAATGTGTAGATGAGTGGTTGAAGAACTTGTATGAATACCTACGGTTTCTGGCCGTAGGTAAATGTAAAACGCTGCCAAAGATCCGTCTATTTTTTACCACTACTTTTACCTATGGGAGGAACCATAGGTATGTCCGTTTGTATTAGTTTTCTTTACCTACGCTTGCTAAACAGGTAAGCAGGTTTTACCAATGGGTGTATGGATCGTAGGTATACATAGGGACTATACCTACGGGTGTTTGTTGACCCGTAGGTATAGTACATGTACTATACCTATGGGACCTACCGTAGGTAAAACATTTACCGACATGTCCTAGCCCGACGCGACTTCCTACGGGGGGTCCCGTAGGTAAATTGAAATACCTATGGGAAAATAAGCTTTACCTACATTTTTCTCGCGTAGGTAAAGGACGAATTTGGCGTAGTGGACCAAGGTCAAAGTGCCCTATTTGTGGGGCACCAGTGTCTGGTTCTGGCAGATTTTCTTCCCCTCTTCGCGGTGTCACCCCGGAGTGTAGGACGACTTCCAAGATGAAACGGGAGCTCCTCCTTATAGCCAATATATAAATGATGCATATAGTAAGGTGTTTGGTCATTGTATGTAAGAGGAATGGTGGGTAGAGGCTTTCATGAAGAAAACTATATTTCTGGGTGGCTGAAACTGCAGGTTTTTGTGATTTTTGAAAAAGAGTTTTGAGGTGATTAGAGGGCTTAGGGAGTGTGCTGAGGGCTTGGATTTGTAGTATTGGATGAGCTGGGGGGTTGGACAGAGCTGGGAACTCCTCAAAGCTCCAAATGGGTGACTATTTATAGTCAAAAAGGGACACTTTCGTCAAATCTGAAAACTAATTCCACGTGGCAAAGCGCCCCATATATGGGGCACTAGTATCATGAGCCATGTCAGTTCGACAAGATGAGTCCCAATGAGTGGTCAAATCGATTGATCAAATCTATTTGACCAGGTGCTAGGCACCACATTTATAGGGTGCCTAGTGCCCCATTTATAGGGCGCCTGGTGCTCCATAAGCAGGGTGCCTGGTGCCCTATTTATAGGGTGCCTGGTGCCCTGTATATAGGGCACTTTGACCCTGATCAACGCCCTGTTGATCTTGTTCGAAATGCGCCGAGAAACTTGATTTTTTTAGAAAAACTCGATTCGCTTAAAAGGTTACTCAAATATTCTTCATGAAGATAAGAATTTAAGCTCTTCAATTGGACCAAAATTGTGTGTCTCTAGCTTGCCGCGCCTTGGTGTCAGCTTTGCAAGGGAATGATATGAATGAAGCATAGGCGAATGTATTGAAGCGTAGTGAGGCGCAGTGGAATGAAGTGGTAACAGACTGAAAAGGTGATGTCAAGGTGTAGATTTAGACACGCCTTTATTGTCCTAGTTGAGTGGAATAAAACTTTGCCAAACTCCGAGATCACCCTTTGTCTTATTGAAACCTTCCCTCTAGTTGATTGGTACGGATAAGAACAGTATTGAAAGTAAATAACTAAAATCCCACATGGGGGAGAATTGTTACCGACGGGACTCGAACCGCAAGGTGTCTTGGACTCGGTAGAAATGCATTGAAAAGTAAATTGTGAAAAGTAAAGAGGAGGCAGGTCAATCAACCAAGGTTGGGCTCTTCAAATTCATAAGGTTTACTTAGAAATACTGGTTAGTTTGAAATAGAATAACTTCTTGTTTTAATGAAATCATTGTTAAAACATGTTGGAAACCGATTCTGCGAAAAATCAAGACCTCCTCTAGGGGCTATAAAAGACCATCTTTAAAAGGTTCATGGTAGGACTAGAAGGAGAAATCAGAGAGTTGTTATGGTGGGATGATGCATGATGATGTATTAAATGATGCATGCTGTGTTTAAGGAAATATAAATAAGTATAAGAAAATAGTTGAAGATATAGGTTGAATATAACGGGTCAGGACGTCCACGAAGAAACTGTTGTCCCTGCATATTCAACTTTGGCCTATCCGCAAGCCTAGGGAATGACTGAGCCTTCACTAATTTTGTTGAAGGGTTCCCAGGCTCAAACCCCTCTAGACTTGAGGTCTTCAACATCTTCAATATTATTTATTTTGATAGATGCAATACTAAATGCATGTCCTAATAGGGGTTGGGGTAGTCCACTTGTGATTTTTATTCCAATTTATGATTCTTTTGTCGTTTTGCTTCCTCTAAGTATTTGGGGATATGAAGTTGGTATGTCTTCTCCGTTCTGCATCCACTCGAGAGAAGATATTAGAACTTTATTTTGGCTTAGTCCCTTGCGAGGAGAGGGCAAAGTTGCCTTGATCTTTTATCAAGGGACATAGGCCTTATCATGGTAAAGATAACAGAAAAATATAAGTATGCACAAAAGGAAATATGCAAGACTGAAAGTTAAACATGAATGCAAAGGCAACTTGTCAATTTAGAGAGCAAATTTTTAAGTGTTTTGGAAATTTTTGATAACATTTTTGTATTTTGGCATTTTTATCATTTTTTTGGTGTTTTAGATATTTAATTTTTAAGATTTTTGATTTTATGATTTTGTTAGGTGTTTTTGAAATATTCAATTTTTTTTGTTCGGTGTGAAGGACATGGCCATCTCATCCTTTACCTTGCTTGTTGTAAGTGTCCCTCATCGTTATTTAAGGGTTAAGAGTAGGCATCACGTGTGCGAAAGTGCCTTATTTGGAATCTTTTGACCTTCTACCTTTGATAGGCTATGGCTCTTCTTAGACCTAGTCGGTCGACCCTGCCCCCAAGGTTAAAGAAGGAAGAGGATTGGTGGTAAGTCCTTAGTAGAGTTCAGGGATGTCGAACTTGTTTTTCTACTAGTGCCCATGTTGCCCATTTGGGATTTGACCTCCTCGGGTCCTTTCTTATAGCCCATTTTCTTTGATGATGCACATTCAAATAGGTTTTCTCTGTTACTTGATTTTGACCTGAGGGGTTCATTGCCCATATTTTGGAGTTTTTTTTCTTTTTTGGGCTTTTGTTGGTACGCATTCAGACAGGTCCATTCTTTTGCTGACCTGAGGGGTCATTGCCCATCTTTTGGCACCTTTTCTTTTAAGAAGCCAGACCTTCAAAGACATCCTCCTACTAAGGCGATGGGCACTTTCATTACTCCTCATTCTAATCCCTTTCATCCATTCAGGACCAAAATAAGAAGAGAATAGGATAGGGTCGACCTTCTTTTGCTAAGTGTTGCCTAGCTTTCTCTCTGACTTCCAATCATCGGATATCGAAATTTAGGTGTGTAGTGTGTGCAGTATGATGCTTATCCTTATTTCCTGAAGTGACAAGTTAGGGCACCAAACAAGCAAGCATTAGATGTTACTACCATTCTTCACACCTTTGGATTTTATAGATTTTTTTGTGATTTTTGTTTTTCTTTTAAAGGGAAATATTTTTTGAGGAATACACCATTCCAGGGATAAGCTAATTCTTCACCTTATGCATTAATTAGCTTGTATGAATTACCAAGATAAACAGCCAAAATTACATATGGACCCTCCGAATTAGGTTGGAGTTTGGAGCGAGGACCGCCCGACTTAATGAATATTCTTTTAAGCACAACCTCACCGACTTCAAATTTTCTCTCTACCACCCTCCTCTGATAAAATCTTTAAGTCTATTCTGGTAAGACCTAGCATGTTCGGCAGCGGCCAGCCTCCTTTCGTCCAAGAGTTCAAGTTGCCCGAGAAGGGAATCTCGGCGATCATCCATCGGGATGTCTCGATCGATCTAGACTCAGAGGGAAGAAATGAGTACTTCATATGGGACTACTGCCTCCATCCCAAATGCCAAGGCATAGGGAGTTTGACCCGTTGGGGTTCGAACAGAAGTGCGGTAGGCCCATAGAGCATCAACTACCTTATTCGGCCAGTCTGCGAACTTGTTAGACTTACACATTTTCTTGATGATTTTTATCAGAGTTTTGTTTGTAACTTTTGCTTGACCATTGCCTTGAGGATAATATGGAGACGAATGATGCAATATGATGCAATACCTATTACAAAGGTCCTGCAGCTCCTGAGAGATGAATTGAGGTCCATTGTCGGTGTTGATGTTGCCTGGGATCCCGAACCTGGCAATGATGTTGCATTTGACGAAGGTGCAGACTGTTGATGCCTTCATTTCCACGTATGCTTCTGCTTCTGTCCACTTGGTGAAGTACTCTGTTGCTGTTAGGATGAAATATTTGGTTTTGTTTGTGGAGTTTGGGTCACCAAGGGGTCCGATAACATCAAAAACCCACTTGGAGAAAGGCCATGGGGCATGAATCGGGTGAAGGGAGGATGTGGGAGAGTGAATCTTGTCGGCGTGAACTTGACATTAATGACAATGCTGGACAAAGATTGAGCAATCTTCTTCCATAGTAGGCCAATAATACCTTTGCCTGATGATCTTCTTGGCGAGGGCTTGAGCATTTACATGGTCTCCACATACTCCAGAATGTGCTTCTTTTAGCACCAATTCAGCCTCTTCTTCATCTATGCATCCTAATAAAATGCCAGCCAGGCTCCTTTTGTAAAACACTCCTCGAAAGATGGTGTATCCTTGGGAGACTCTTCTGATAGCTTTCTTTTCTTCAGCGGTTGACCCTGATGGGTATGTCTGATCCTGATAGTAATTCGCAATCTCAAAATACCAAGGCTTCTCACCTTCCCCCAATTCCTCCAACTCAACCAAAGATACCTCTTCCTTTTGCTCAATGGATTCCTTCTTTTAATATTCTTCTTTAACCTTCAAGAATTGCGCATCTTCTACTGCCGTAGTGGTACGTCGGTGGACATAGATCGTCCTAACTTGTATTCCTAGTGGGACAGATAGTGAAGATGCTAGGGAGGCAAGAGCATCAGCAAGAATATTTTGAGCATGAGGAACATGAATGAATTCGAGTTTGGAGAACAACTTGATGTAACAAGCGGTGAGTTCTTGGCACGGTCTGAGCCCATGATGAGATGTGCGATATTTGGCAAGCACTTGGCGGAGAATCAGTTGACTATCACTAATCACCCTTAGTTCGGTGGCACCATAGAAGTGAGTGGCCTCCAGTCCGGCCCGCAAGGCTTCATACATAGTTATATTGTTTGTTGCTAGAAAATGAAGCTGAAAAGCCTGCGGGATGGTGACACCTTTTGGTGATAGAAGAACAATCCCTATCCCTCTACCCTGACAGTTTAAGGCCCCATCAAAGTAAAAAGTCCAAAGGTTGGAGGATTGAATGGATATCAATTCCTCGTCAAGAAATTCTGATTAGACAGGGTCAAAAATTGGGATGGGATGATGGGCTAGATGTTAGGCAATTGCATAGCCATTGATTGCCTTCTGTTGAGTGCAGGTGATGTCAAATTGAAAAAGAAAGCTTTGCCAGCGTGCCAACTGGTCAGTTAGGATAGATTTCTCAAGAAGAAACTTAATAGGATTCATGCAAGCAATGAGATTAACCTCGTGAGCTAGGAAGTAGTGTTTAAGCTTCTGAACTACCCAAACTAGGGCGGAACAGGTTTTCTCCATGGTTGTATACATTTTCTCACAAGGATCGAAGATCTTTGACCAATAGTATGTAGCTCCCTCTTTCTCTTCATCATCTAGTAGTGCCAATACTGCTCCAAGAGATCCTTCCAAAACTGAGATGCATAAGATCAAGGGTTTACTTGGTACCGGAGGCTTGAGCACAGGTGGGCTTGACAAATACCTCTTTAAACCATCAAATGCCTCCTTACATCTTGAATCCCATCTAAATTCAACCTTCGTCTTGGTTAACTCATAGAAAGGTTGCACCTTTGGGAGTGTTGCGAGATAAATCGACTAATGAATTGTAACCTACCAATTAACCCTCTCAGCTCTTTCAAGTTCCTTGGTGGAGGGATATCAATGATGGCTTTGATCTTGTTGGGATCGATCTTAATGCCTCTTTTGCTGACGATGAACCCAAGTAGCTTTCCGGATGATACTCCAAACACATTTTTTGTGATTCATTTTAAGTTTATATTCCCTGGCTCGCTGCAAAACCCTTTCTAACACCTCAGCAAGCTCATCTCGGGTCCATGACTTGACCACCAGATCATCCATGTATACCTCTACAAATTTATACATCATATCATGAAATATCGCTACCATGGCCCTTTGATAAGTTGCTCTGGCATTCTTTAATCCAAGGGGCATGACGATGTAGCAATAAGTTCCCCAAGGAGTAGTGAATGAGGTCTTTTCTTGATCCTCTTCTGCTAACTGGATTTGATTATACCCTGAATATCCATCCATGAATGATAAGGTTTCATATCCAGCTATATTATTAACAAGAACATCAATATGAGGAAGGGGAAAATCATCTTTTGGACACACTCGATTTAAGTCACTGAAGTCAATGCAAATTCGAATTTTTCCATCCTTCTTCATGACCGGGACTATATTTGCCACCCATTGCGGATAAAGGATGACTCTAATGAATTTTGCTTGGTGTAGCTTATCGATTTCTTCCTTCATCTTCAGAGCTATGTCTAGGTGGAATCTCCTTAACTTTTGCTTGAGCAGGGTAGCTTCAGGTTTCAAAGTTAATTGATGTTCTACCAATGACTTGTCTAACCCTAGCATATCTTCATATGTCCAAGTGAACGTGTCCTTGTATTCCTGCAATACCCCTATTAGATTTTGCTCTTCAAAAGGGGTGAGGTTGGCACTGATGAGGATATTCTTAGGCTTTTTCGGTGTTCTAAGATTAAGTTCCTTAGTTGGTTCATCCACCGTGGCTGATGGTTCTTCGAATCTTCTTAAACCGGATGCATAGGCATCAGCCAAATCCTCTTCTTCGTCCTCAATGTCAGGATCATGTTACGACACAACCTCATAGACCCCTAAAGTTTGATCAATTTTTTTCTTGTCCTCATATCGAATTTCATCTAATTGGATTACATTTTCTAGATATTCTGGTTTCCTGACACATTCTAAGCTTTTCTGAGCTAACTGATGCAGGTATCTTTTTGGAACTCACCTACCTCTAATTTTTGTCCTATTTTTATTGAAAACTAAACCTAAAGAAAAAGAAGGTAAATAAGAGAAGGAAGAGGAGGTGGAGGGAGTGGAATTTATTGGAGAGAGTGGAGGGAAAAGGAGGTCAATCAAGGATCTGGTGGCTCCTTGAGGTGAATGCCCTTCCGGGGCAAGTTGAGATGTTTCCTCGATCAAAATTTAAGTTTCGAGGAGGACATTTTTTTGGGAAGTGCTAAACATAAAGATAGAATGGGCTTCAGGTGCTCGATTTGGAGTGATATCAACTGCAAGAGCCAAAGTAGGCAGAGATATTGATAAAGAGGGGAAGACTTCGAGCAATGTTTAATAGAGGGGGCTTTCAGGCCCAATATTGACAGAAAGAGGTGATGGGCCAGTAGGCTGGATGATCATGCAATAAGGTGGGTTCATGGACCCAATAAGAAGAGTGTAAGCACCCGGAACGGGACATCCGCGGATCTCCCCCCCCGGAACCCCCTTACGCCCGGCCTCGGTGTTCGTCGGTGGGTGGGTGGTGTGTTTTGTGTGTGGTCGCCAGGAACCAAAGGCTCCAAAGTATGATGGGATGAAAGAAAATGAAATAGAAAGATGACCGTCGTACCTCCGGAAGCGGGGAGATTCTTGAGTTCCGACTTCTCCTCTCTCGGCCGGCCGAAAGAAGAGAGCTTAGTGAATCCCTTGCCTTCAATCCGGTTGAAGCTCCACCTCGATCGGATCTACCTAAGAATGTCCATAAGAAAACATGTAGACAAGTGAAGGTTTCATTAGTTCTAACGAAAGCATAGCATCGAGCTCGAATTTAGATTCAAACATGCAAATGGGAAAAGACTAACCGGATTGGGACGAAATCCCAACCCCTATTTTTGGTAGGTTTTAAACGTATATGAAATGCAAAGATGCTCTAAGACGTGCTAAATAACTTGATGATCGATGCAAAAGCGAAAAAGGGAGACAAAACTCGATTAAACGGACGATCGGAATCTAAAAATAACGAAAACAAGCTTTTGTCCTTCCTGGTGCCCTATATATAGGGCGCCAGGAGAAGGTGCCCCCTTTATAGGGCGCGTTGACCAAGTCAAAGCGCCCTGTATACGGGGCACTAAGTCTGGCCCGAACAGATTTTCTTCTCCTCTTCGCGGCGCTGCTCCGGAGTCCTGGGAGGCTTCTGGGCCGAAGTAGGGGCTCCTCCTTGTAGACAATACTCAAATGAAGCCCATGGAAGAGGGTTTGGGTGCTGGATATAAGAGGAGAGACGGGTAGAAGCTCTCAAAGTTGGAGAAAAATCATATTTACGGGTGACGAAACGAGAGGGTTTTGGGGTTTTTGGTGGAAGATTTTGGATCGGTTTGGAGGCTTTTGGAGGGTGAATGTGGCTTGGAATCGTAGTGTTGGATGATCTCTAGGGTGGCACGGAGTTGGAACCTCTCCTAAGTTCCAAATGAGGCTCTATTTATAGCCCAAAAGAGGGCACTTTGGCCATTTTCGAAAAACAGTGCCATGTGGCATAGCGCCCTGTATATGGGGTGCTAGCATCATGAGATATGTCAGATCGACAAGACAAGTCACTGCGGGGGGTCAAATCAGCCTGTCAAATCGATCGGATTTGGTTCCAGGCGCCCTGTTTATAGGGCGCCTAGTGCCCTATATACAGGGCGCCAGGTGCCCTATATACAGGGCGCCAGGTGCCGGTCTGGTCGCTTGATGGACCCACTTTCGGAATGTGCCAAAACTCGATCTGTCCGGAAAACACGATGTGCTTTAAATATTCCTTATGAAAACAAGAATTTGAACTCTCCAACTGGGCCAAAATTGCGTGTCTACAGCTTGCCTCGCCTTGGCGTTGGCTTTGTAGGGGAGTGACATGAATGAAGTGTAGGTGAATGTAGCGAAGTGTAATGAGGCGTAACGAAATGAAGTGGTAATGGACTGAAAAGGTGACGCCAAGGTGTAGATTTAGACACGCCCTCATTGGCCTAGTTGAGTAAAACAAAACTTTACCGGACTCCGAGATCGCCCTTTGTCTTATCGAAACCCTTCCTCTTGTTGATTGGTTAAGTAAACAACTAAAATCCCGCGTGGGGAGAACCGTAACCGGCCAGGACCCGAACTGCATGGTGTGCTGGACTCGGCAGAAATGCAGTGAATTGCGAAAAGTAAAGAGAAAAAGGCCAATCATCCAAGGTTGGGTTCTTCAAATTCATTGGGTTTTACTCAAGAATACTGGTTCAGTTTGACATGGAAAAACTTCTTGTTTCGATGAAACCATTAAAATTGGATCTTCCGGATAGATCAAAAACCTTCTCGAGGAGCCATAGAAAGATGGTGATGGAAAAGATAATGCATGATGTATGCTGTATGATAATGCATGATGTATGCTGCATGATAATGCATGATGTATGCTGCATGATAATGCATGATGTATGCTGAGTTTAAAGAAATAGAAATAAACATAAGAAAATAGTTGAAGATATAGGTCAAACATAACGGGTCAGGACATCCGTGAAGATACCGTCGTCCCCGTTCATTTGACTTTGGCTTAACCGCGGGTCTAAAAGGTGACTGAATCCTTCATCGATTTTGTTGGAGGGGTTCTCCGACTCAGCTCTTTTAGACTCGAGGTCTTCAACGATATACATGCGAGATATATGATAATACATGCAAAATTACGGGCTCCGGGCGCCACCTTATAGGGCTCCGGGCGCCCCATTCATGGGGCACCGGGTGCCCCATTTATAGGGCGCCGGGCGCCCTACTTACGGGCGCCGGGCGCCCTACTTACGGGCGCCGGGCGCCCTACTTACAGGGCGCCAGGCGCCCTATAAGTGGGGCACCTGCGCGGATTTCAATTCTGCTCCTTCCCGAGGCAGTTTTGGCTTCTATAAGAAGGGGGGTCCCCCCCTTCTTCTCCCCCACACCAGCTACAGTGCCTCTTGCCCCTCCCTTTGCTTCGATGGCTTCTTCCTCCTCCCGCCCGATCGGTTCAAATGAGATGAAAAGTTTTTCCGAAGTGCCGTGTCATATTCGGAACCGGGTGTCCATGGGAGTGGTAGTGTCTTTATTAGGCACCCTCCTTCGTTCTGTCTCAAAACCCTTTCTAATTGCGCGGTTATTTTGCAGGATCTTCCGAATTTTCCTGGGGCTCGCCGATACGGCCAGGTGCTATGGATAGCCCGCTTAATGGCTGCTATGAATATTCATGTGCGGACCATTCTTAGCGGGTGGGGCTTCAACGGCATCCTTGTTCACGCCAACGACCTTTTCAAATACTTCTGGGATTTTTGTTTGGGGGGTTCACTTCTGGAGAGGTGGGATCCCGATACACACACTTTTGTTTTTGACTCTTTCGAATGTACCGTTCTCTTGGAGGAGGTGGAGCTGTTCTGGGGCTTCGTGCCATGCCTGGGTACGGTCAGGCCATGTTTATCCCTGTCGGACCGGTCACCGGTTTAGACTTCCTCCGCGGCTTTATGACCACCGGAGAGGCCCGATCCATTATGGTAGGCGGCCGTATTTACACCGAAGCGTTGGCGGATTGGTCCATTGGCGTGATTCAAGGCGCCGGTGATAATGAGGACCTTTTGCTGCCCGGTGCCAAAGGCGTCGCCGCTTGCCTTGCCTCAGTGCTCCTATACCCGTGTGAGGACGGGTGGCTTGATCCTACCGCCTCCCTTGCATTCGGGGCATTTGGTCCAATGAGTGCATAGCCCACTCGGTGCCGGGCTACCTTTATGACGGCACGACTTCGCTAGCGTCGGCGAGGCCTATGTTTGGCGGCATTCTCTTGTTCGTGTCTTTGGGTTGACCGGCACTTTAAGTTTGACGTGTGCTTCGGACCGGCCACGGCTTCACGGCTTTTCGCTCGGAGCCCCCTCCAGCCTCTCACCAACCGCCTTTGCATGGAATATAAGGTTCAGAACAAGTGCCCCTCAGTGAAGACCCGTGCTGACTGGCGTTTGTACTTTTCGGCGATGAGCAGCAGCGGCTTTGTCTGTCCCACAGAGGCGGTTATGCGCCAGAATGTTCGTGCCTCTCCCACCCCCGGGGTGGATCTCCGGCTGATTACCGGTACCTCCTTCATTATCTATAATCCTCACCGATGTCCTCTTCAGTTGGGCCAACCGCGGCTCAAGGTTCCTCGTCTCTCTCACATCTCGTCTGTCAAGGATCGTCAGACGGGCACGGCGGCAGATGTTGAGGAGTGCCAGAGCATCCTTGCGATCTGGGGAATCTACAAGAGCTTTTCGCCAAGTGCTTATATGGACGAAGACGAGGTCTGGAAGAGCCGGTACGTGGCGAAGCTGAGGAAGCTGCGCGGTGGTTGACCTGTGTCTCTCGCCCTTTGATTGGATCCAGTTGTAGTTTGGTTTTGTTGTGTCCAGATGTATTTTGTTTGCTTTCGTTATGTCTAGGACTTTGATCAATGTAGGTGTAGGATTTGCTCGATGTAGTTTCTTTTCAGTTGTCCTAGTCCTGTCAGTGTCAGAAGAACAACAAAATATGCAAAAGTAATAGAATATCAATGTTTTGGCAATGAAATTGTATTTTTCACGAAGAATATTGCTTGTGGACACGTTCTAAGAATTTTGAAAATTTTGACCAAAGCACTTTATATTTTCACCCATGCACTTTTCTTCATTTTACCATCCTCTTTTCTACTTTTTCTATTGGGCGGGACATTTTCGGTGAGTGCAGCGCATCGTGCGGATCCCACGGTAAGTTCCTTCCAACCGCAAACTTGTAATTTATTTCGTTATCTTCATTTTCGCGAGAAGGGTCCGAACCGATCCGGAGTCGTCCCGGATCGGAACGGGAAGAGAGAAGGGGGGCTCAGCCCCCTAGCGCCCCTATGATGGGGCGCTTGGCTCTCCCTGGCGCCCCATCAAAGGGGCGCCAGGCGTCCCACCAATGGAGCGCCCGGCCCAGCGCCCCATAAATGGGGCACCTGGTCACCGAGCCCCCATCGTCTCCATTTTGCTGTTCTTGACTCATTCTAATGCTTTGCGGATGACGAAGAGGTCTCGCGTTGACGCTTCGGTGCCGCCGGGGCCTCTTCCTCCGCCGGTGCTTCTTCTTCGCCGGCGCTTCTTCCTCTCGCCGGTGCCGGCTCATCGGAGCTACCTACTCTTCATCCTCCTCCGACCGTCTCGGTAACCGAATCTCAACTTTCCCTTTTGAATTTATTCATGATTGCTTCGTTCCTAACATGATTGTTTGATTGTGCAGGGAAGATCAAGTCCCGGATATCCTGGGAGATGGTCTTCCATGCCTACCAGGGGTTGAAGGACTTCTATAAGGTACGGCTTGATGCAATGGGTTTTGGCCCATTGCTTCGTTGTTCGGCTTTCTGGGAGGACCTCCCTCTGATCCAGGCCTTGAGGGAGAGATGGGACTCTACCACCCATTCCTTCCTCTTCCCACGGGGGCATATGGTCCCTACCTTGGAGGATGTCTCCCGGATCACGGGTCTTCGTGTTCACGGTCGTGCCGTCACCGGCAAGACCTATCGCGATTACTCGGCCATGGTCCGGGATTTTCTGGGTCATCCGGTCCCACACTACCCCGGCGGACTGCGCGTTATGAAGCGCACAGCTGTCGGGAACCTGCTTGGTCTGGGCAACGCCAGTGTGGGTAAGGATGATGTAGTGGCGGTTGTGCTCGACGAGTTGACGAAACGCGTCGAGCGCTCCCTGGTCGGTGAGGAGGGCACTGTTGAGGCCGACCGGGATCTCCGCCGGTTCCTTCTCTTCTTCCTCACCCGTCTTCTTCTAGCCTCGAAGACGGACAGGGTGCCCTTGCGGTTCCTCCCTTTTCTTGGTGAGCTGTCGAAGGTTGGTGAGTATGCGTGGGGTGCCGCCATGCTGGCTCATCTGTTCTCCTCGCCGGCGATGGAGAGTGGTCCGGTTTCGGTAGCCGGCTTTACTCCATTCCTTCGGGTATGCCTCGTTCTTTTGTTCATTATCAATTCGCCTTGTCTCTTTTGGTGACTAGCGAGCTTTTAATTTGACGGGTATGGAGTTACTATTACATCCCCCTGGGTCGTGCTCGCTGAAGGATGACCCCGAGTACCCTCTTATCGGTAGCCGGGTTGCTACACGATCTCGCTTCCTCCCATCCTTACCAGGTGGAGAACACGAGGAGGCAGCTGCTTCGCTTTCCTCATCACGAGGTATTCTGTTACTTTTCTCCTTCTTAACTCTTGGTTCTTCTTGTTTACTGCTCTGCCTTGCTTTTTCAGGTGGTATGGCAACCTTTTTCAGATCTTCATTTGGATCGGCAGCCGTGGGTTTTGGAGGGTCGTCCGGCTTTTGGCCGTGACACCTTCTTGATCTGCCTGAACGAGATGGAGCCACTTTGGGTGCGTCTTATGATGCGCTCATTGGGGATCTACCAGGAGTGGGTGGATCTTCCACCTTACCTACACCTGGGTCGTTCTACTCGCAGCCTGATCCAGGAGATTGACTGGAAGAAGGAAGGCCAGTTTGCTGTCCGGATCTGGAAGAGGGGTGGCACCCCAGTGACTTCCAGTGCCTCTGATAGTGATGACTATCTGCGTCGCTATGTGGCGACATTCGCCCACCTTTTCACCGAGGGTGGAGAGGTACGCATTTGTTGTTTTCACCATCGTTCTTCCTTTGTTTTGATGTCTAACCGTATGTTGCTTTCGAGCATTCGGGCGGAGTCGTCTCGTTTGAGGGCGGGGACGGCATCTTTGGAGGCCGAGTTGGAGCGACGGTGTATTTTCTCGTACTTTGCACCTTTCCATTGTTGGTTAACCGACCTTTCTTTCTTCTTTTCTTTCGGGGCCGACGTCGCTACCGAGGTTCCCGCCGGGTAACACTCTTTATTTTTCCTTAATTCCATGAATGAATGTTGTTGACTGTCTCCTCTATTTCCTTTCAGATCTCTCGGCTCCGCGAGCGCGTGGCCGAACTGGAGTTGGGTTCCCATCCGGCTGCCCCTGAGCCGACAGCTTTTGATGAGCCTCCCTTCGAGCCGTTTGACTTTGGTCAGCCTACGGGTCCCGAGTTACCTTCTCACCCTTTGCCGGTCGACCCTCCTCCCTTCATTCCTGTCGATCCCGGGAGCAGTTCTTCTGAGACGGGCTTCCTTCTTGAGGTGATTACTGCTTTTACTTATATTGTCTTCTTTCTTCATTTGCCTTGCTAATCTTTTCTTTTCTTGCAGATTGCCCAGCTGAAGGAACGGGTGGAGGCCCTTACTACTGAGGTGAATCTCCTTGACTTTCTCTTACTCTGCTTTGCTTGATTCTAACATTTTCCTTTTGTAGAACAAGGATCTTTGGGCGAGGATTTCTGATCTTCCCGTAGGGGGTGCTCCGCCTCCTACTGGTGATCCCTTGGGTTTTCAGCCGCCTTCTACTGATGATCCCTTGGGTTTTCAAGACAAGGTACATAATTTTCTCGCTCTCGCTTGTTATCATTTTCTTTCTTTCCCGACATTTTCCCGGTAGGTGATGGAGCTACGAGAGGGAGCTCGGGCTCGAGCCCCTCGTAGGCATTCCGGATCCCGGTTCCTCTACTTCCGAGGTGCGATGTTTTTATTATGATTTTAAACTCGGAAATGCTTGGACCGACGTCTCCTTTGGTTTCCACGGCATCGCTCGGAGGATAGAGGAGCCGACACGGGAGGTACATGTCCGATTCTTTTTCCTTAAGTCGCTTTTTCTCAGAATCGATGTATCTCTTTGTCATCTCGTAGGTCGGGAGACTGGAGACTCGTGTGGTCGAGTTGTCACGGCCAGAGTCTGAGCAGGTCCTCCTTCTTCGTCTTGAGCATTCCAGAGAGCTCCACCGGGTGGAGGCTGAGCATCGTCAGTTGATGATGCAAGCGTTGCAGTCTCGGAGCCACTCCCACCGCTCCGATTCTCGAGGGACCACACTGAGGGGACCTGCCCACTCAGGTTCCTCTCAGTCCAGTAGTCGTAGGAGGCGAGATGAGGAGAGACTTGCCATGCCACCTCCGGATGATCAGGCACCAGCAGAGGGAGGCGGCGATTTGTGATGTGCCGACCCCCTCCTATCTTTGATGTACTCTGTTTTTCCATAGTGATGGTTGTTGACTTCTTTTCCTGACTCCCTGCTTTTACTCGAAGGGCGATTAGAAATTTATTCAGGCTTAGTCCCTTGCAAGAAAAAGGGCGAAATTGCCTTGATCTTTTGTCAAGGGACATAGGCCTTATCAAGGTAAAATAACGAAAAACATAAGTGTGCATAGAAAGGAAACATGCAAGACTGAAATTAAACATGAATGCAAAGGCAACTAGCAAAGCAAATTTTTAGGTGTTTTGGGATTTTTGATTTGTTTGAGTTCTGATGGTTTTATAATTTTTGTGTTTCGGGATTTTTGATTTGTTTGGGTTTTTGAATATTCTCTCCTTTTTTAGAATTTTGATTTTTAAGATTCGTTTGGTATTTTCCAAAGTATTTGATTTTTTTTTTTTTTTTTGTTGGTGTGAGGGACACGATCATTTCATCCTTTGCCCTGCTTGCCATAGGTGCTTCTCATTGTTACCTAAGGGTTAAGAGTAGGCATCACGTGTAAGGAAGTGCCTAGCTTGAGATCTCCTGACCTTTTGCCCTTGATAGGCTATGGTTCTTCTTGGGTCTAGTCGGTCAACCTTACCCGCAAGGTTAAGGAGGGAAGAGGACTGATGGTAAGTCCTTACTAAGATTCAGGGGTGTCGAACTTGTTTCTCTACTAATACCCACATTGCCCGTTTGGGTTTTGACCTCTTCGGGTCCTTCCTTCTAGCCCATTTTCTTTGATGGCCCACATTCAGACAGGTCTTTCTTCTTTTTTGCTTGATTTTTGACCTGAGGGGTTATTGCCCATCTTTTGGAGCCCTTTTCTTTTGGACTTTTGTTGGTACACATTCGAACGGAGTCTATTCTTTTGCTGACCTGAGGGGTCATTGCCCATCTTTTGGCACCTTTCCTTCTAATAAAAAGGTCAGACCTTCAGAGGCATTTTCCAACTAAGGCAATGGGCATTTTCGATACTCCTCATTCTAACCCCTTTCATCTATTCTGGTCCGAAACAAGAAGAGAATGGGATTAGGTTGACCTTCCTTTGCCAAGCGTTGCCTAGCTTTCTCTCTGACTTGTGATCATCGGATCTCAAAGCTAGGTGTGTAGTGTGTGCAGTATGATGCCTATCCTTATTTCCCTAAGTGACAAGTTGATGCTCCGGGTAAGTAAGCGTTGGATGCTATCATTATACTTCACACCTTTGGATTTTATAGATTTTTTGTGATTTTTGTTCTAAGGGAAATATTTTTTGAGGTAGACACCATTCCGGGGATGAGCTAGCTCTTCTCCTTCGCATTAGTCGGCTTATATGAATTACCGGGATAAATGACCGAAATAACATAAGGACCCTCCCAATTTGGTTGAAGTTTGGAGCGGGGACCGCCCGGCTTAACAAATATTCTTTTAAGCACAACCTCACCGACTTCAAATTTTCTCTCCACCACCCTCTTCTGATAAAATCTTTTAAGTCTATTTTGGTAAGATCTAGCATGTTCGGCAGCGGCCAGCCTTCTCTCATCCAAGAGTTCGAGTTGCGTGAGAAGAGAATCTCGACGTTCATCCATTGGGATATCTCGATCGATCTGGACTCGGAGAGAAGGAATGATTACTTCGTATGGAACTACCGCCTCCATCCCAAATGCCAAGGCATAGGGGGTCTGGCCCGTTGGGGTTCGAATAGAAGTGCGGTAGGCCCATAGAGCATCAACTAACTTATCTGGCCAGTCTGCGAACTTGCTAGACTTACAAGTCTTCTTAATGATTTTTATCAGGGTTTTATTGGTGGCTTCAGCTTGACCGTTGCCTTGAGGATAATATGGACATGAATGATGCAATTTGATGCAATACCTGTTGCAAAGGTCGCGTAGCTCCTGAGAGATGAATTGCGGTCCATTGTCGGTGATGATGTCGCTCGGGATCCCGAACCTCGGCAATGATGTTGCGCTTGATGAAGGTGCAGATCGTTGATGCCTTGATCTCCGCATATGCTTCCGCTTCTGCCCATTTGGTGAAGTACTCCGTTGCAGTTAGGATGAATGATTTGGTTTTGTTTGTGGAGTTTGGGTCACCGAGAGGTCCGATAACATCAAAAGCCCACATAGCGAAAGGCCATGGGGCGTGGATCGGATGAAGGGAAGATGCGGGAGAGTGAATCTTGTCGGCGTGGAGTTGACATTGATGACAGTGCCGGACAAAGATCGAGCAATCTTCTTCCGAGTAGGCCAATAATACCCTTGCTCGATGATCTTCTTGGCGAGGGCTTGAGCATTTACATGGCCTCCGCATACTCCGGAGTGTGCTTCTCTCGAGTACCAATTCAGCTTCCTCTTCATCTACGCATCTTAACGAACACCGGCCAAGCTCCTTTTGTAAAGCATCCCGCCTAAGATGGTGTATCTCTGGGAGACTCTCCTTATGGCTCTCTTCTCTTCGGCAGTTGATCCTGGCGGGTATGTCTGATCCTGACAGTAATTCGCAATCTCATGATACCATGGTTTTTCACCCTCTTCTAGTTCTCCCAACTCGACTAAAGATACTTCCTCCTTTTGCTCAATGTACTCTTTCCTTTCAAACTTCTCCTTAACCTTCAAGAACCGTGCATCTTCTACTGCCGGAATGGTACGTCGGCGAACATAGATCGTCCTAACTCCGTCCGCCTAGCGGGACAGATAGTGAAGATGCCAGAGAGGCAAGAGCGTCGGCGAGAATATTTTGAGCACGAGGGACATGAATGAATTCGAGTTTGGAGAATAGCTTGATGTAGCAAGTGGTGAGTTCTTGGTATGGTTTGAGATGTGCGATATTTGGCCAGTACCTGGCGAAGTATCAACTGACTATCACCGATTACCCTTAGTTTAGTGTCATCCTAGAAGTCAGTGCCCTCCAGTCCTGCCACCAAGGCTTCATACAAAGCTATATCGTTGGTTGCTGGAAAATGGAGCTGAGAAGCCTGTGGAATGGTGACACCTGCGGGAGATAGAAGAACAATCCCTATCCCTCTACCCCGGGAGTTTAATGCCCCGTCAAAATATAGAGTCCACAGATTAGAAGATTGAATGGACATCAATTCTTCATCGGGAAAATACGGCTGGATAGGGTCAAAGGTTGGGATAGGATGATGGGCAAGGTGCTCGGCAATTGCATAGCCCTTGATTGCCTTGTTGGGTGTAGGTGATGTCAAATTGGGAGAGGAAACTGCGGCGTGCCAAACGATCGGTCGGGACAGATTTTTCAAGGAGAAATTTGATGGGGTTCATGCGAGCAATGAGATTAACCTCGTGAGCCGAGAAAGTAATGTTTGAGCTTCGGACCACCCAAACCAGGGCGGCACGAGTTTTCTCCATGGTTGTATACTTTTGTTCACAAGGATCAAAGATTTTGGACAGATAGTATGCCGCTCGCTCTTTCCCTTCATCATCTACTTGTGCCAACACTTGCTCCCAAGGATCCCTCCAAGACCGAGATGTATAAGATCATGGGTTTGCGGGAACCGGAGGTTTGAGCACAGGTGGGCTTGACAAATATTTCTTCAAACCATTGAATGCCTCTTGACACCTCGAATCCCATCCGAATTCGGCCTTCGCCTTGGTTAACTCATAGAAAGGTTTGCACCTTTGGGAGTCTTTGTGAGATAAACCGGCGAACGAACCGTAACTCGCCAATCAACCCTCTCGGCTCTTTTAGGTTCTTTGGTGGAGGCATGTCAATAATAGCTTTGGCCTTGTTGGGATCGATTTCGATGCCTCTTTTGCCGACAATGAACCCAAGTAACTTTCCGGACGATACTCCAAACACACATTTCTTGGGGTTCATCTTGAGCTTATATTCCCCGGCTCGTTGCAAAACCCTCTTCAATACCTCGGCATGCTCCTTTTGGGTTCGAGATTTGACCACTAAATCATCCACGTACACCTCTACAAATTTATGCATCATATCATGAAATATTGCTACCATGGCCCTTTGATAAGTTGCTCCGGCATTCTTTAATCCGAAGGGCATGACAACGTAACAATAAGTTCCCCAAGGTGTAGTGAATGAGGTCTTCTCTTGATCCTCTTATGCTAACCGGATTTGATTATACCGTGAGTATCCATCCATGAATGATAGGGTTTCGTATCCAGTTGTGTTGTCAACAAGAACATCGATATGAGGAAGGGGGAAATCATCTTTTGGACACGCTCGGTTTAAGTCCCTGAAGTCAATGCAAATTCGAATCTTTCCATCCTTTTTCATGACTGGGACTATATTTGCCACCCATTGTGGATAGAGGACGACTCTAATGAATTTTGCTTGGTGCAACTTATCGACCTCTTCCTTCATCTTTAATGCCACGTCTG
The DNA here is from genome assembly GCA_036172225.1 of Cryptocoryne crispatula var. balansae. Taxonomy (NCBI): domain Eukaryota; kingdom Viridiplantae; phylum Streptophyta; class Magnoliopsida; order Alismatales; family Araceae; genus Cryptocoryne; species Cryptocoryne crispatula. The sequence goes on from CM069921.1 coordinate 39,882,381, forward strand.
GGTGGAATCTTCTTAACCTTTGCTTGACTGGGGTGGCGGCAGGTTTTCAAGTCAGTCGATGTTCTACCAATGATTTATCTAACTCGGGCGTTTCCTCGTATGTCCACGCGAACGTGTCTTTGTATTCTTGCAATACCCCCATTAGATTCTGTTCTTCTAAAGGGGCGAGGTTGGCATTGATGAGGATATTCTTAGGATCTTCCGGTGTTCCAAGATTAAGTTCCTTAGTCGGTTCATCCACCGTGGCTGATGGTTCTTCGAATCTTCTTAAACCGGATGCATAGGCATCGCCCAAATCCTCCTCTTCATCCTCGGTGTCGGGATCCTTTTCGATACAACCTCGTAGACCCCCAAAGTTGGATCAACATTGTTTCTCTCCTCATATCGAATTTCTCCTATCCGGATTGCATCCTCTAAATATTCCGGTAGCTTGGCGCATTTTAAGCTTTTCCGAGCAACCGATGCGAGATATCTCCCTGGAACTCTTCTACCTCTGATTTTTGTTTTGCTTTTGCCGTAAACTAAACCTAAAGAAGAAGAAGGTAAATAAGGAGGTGAGGAGGAGGTGGATGGAGTGGAATTTATTGACGAAGGGCAAAGGAGATCGATCAGAGATCGGGTGGCCTCCTGATTCGGGTTGTCCTTCGGAGCGAGTTGGGATGTTTCTTCGAGCGAGATTTGGTTTGAGAAAAGGACGTTTTTTTTTGATCTTTTTGAGAAGTACTAAACATAAATACAGTGGGGCTTTTGTTGGTTGTTGTTTCCGACGGGGGTTGAGATATTGATAGAGAGGGGAACGAATCAAGCAAAGACAGGTAAAGAGGGCATCCGTCTTTGCTATCTGGAACTAACAATGGATTTGTCGGGAATGAGTCTGCTAGATCCGAGGAGATGACACTTGTTGAATGCCCTGGATTCTGACTGTTAGAAGGCTCGTTGCAGAACGATTCATCACTTGACCCTTCTTCAGCAAATAACCATGATACGTCAATATGTGTCTCATCCCCTAGGTCGCCCACCTTCTTCCTCTTCACTTGTTCTTGTGGTTCCTGCTCTTCAATCATTTGTATTGTTTCTCTTTTATCAAAGAACTTGCGCAGACATCCTTGGAAGTATTTTTGGCCGTTTTATGGCCATTATCACGTGTCCCATCATACCCTACCCCATTCCTTGATGTCGTCTTCACTAGTGAATGGGTTCGTGATGCCTTGCGGTTCTTTCCCCGGTCCTCGGCCTTCTTGATATCCCGGACTCTCCATCATACGCCACCCAAGGGTTTTGGCGTTATCTTTCTTCTTTCTCCAAACTTACCTAGGCTTGTCTTTTATCCCTTGGTAGATCAAGGATTGTAAATGCGGTTGATTCGGCAAGCCGGGGGAGAGTAACCAAGCAATCCACGGGCATACTCACTACTTTGACAACTTGTCCCTTGAAGGGAAATTTGATGCACCGATGATTGGTTGAAGCTACGGCCTCTAATGCTTCCGAGGTAAGGCCTTCCCGGGATGGCTTTGTAAGTTGGATCCATATCCAAAACATGGAAGTCGACGGTAACAACCCGGGGTCCGAGTTTGACTTCAAGTGTGACCATGCCATGGGCGGGCCTCTTGGAATTATCGTATCTTGTCACGGTGATTTGCGATGGCCGAATATCTTCTTCTCGGGATTCCACACAACCGTAGTGTTTACGGTGGCAAGACATTAATAGATGCACCGGTGTCAACTAGACAAGACTCAATATACGTTCGTTGATACCGATAGTGATACATAGTGCATATTTTCTTGTTTCGGTTCGGCCAATTCTTCATTAGTGAAAATGAGAGCAGGATGTTCACTTCTCGGGGTTAAAGCGATGTAATCTTTTACGGGGGAGAGTTTCATTGACCATCACTCTTTGCGGATATTGTTGAAGTACTTCTTGATGAGCTTTGCACCTTTTAATTAGCTCCAGAATGGAAATTCGCGGAGGTGTCTTATCCCGGGGCTTCAGCAAATCATAAGATATTCCTCGGGCTCGCTCTTCCCGGTGTTCTTCTTCTTCTTCTTGCGGTCGTCCTGGTTGACCGGCTTGGGGAAAAATTCTTTGGAACATACGCCCGCTTCTAAGCACCGTGGCGAGCTGGGGAGTTATGGTTGGTGTAGTGGAGATAGACGGAGGGTTAGGTCGGATGATAGGAGTCCCAGGCGGGGGTGTAGTGATGATGGTCCGAGTTGTAGGGGTACGAGTGGATTGTGGTGGCATGGTTGCACGAGGTGGTACAATGATGGGTCCTAGTGGCGGTGGTATTTGTGGGGGCTCGACTGGGCGGATCAAGGTCCTACCCGGTTGGAGTTGTATGGCTGGTGGTGTTATGGTTGGTTGTGGTGGCGTGCGGATAATCGGCGGTTGGCTTCTTCTGGCGGGGATAACTCGGGGTATGGAGTGAACGGTTCGGTTAACGTGGTTTGGAGGGTTGGTGTTTATGAAGGAAGCAGGTCCCTCTATTTGCCAATTTTGACCTCTATCGCGGGGTTCATCAGTGGAGGTTAAGATAGGGTTAACCCTGCGGTTTTCTCGGTGCTTGTTGCCGGTGCGTGCGCGGGTAGCGGGTTACGAATAATTCCCGTGCCGGGTTCTGTTGTTGTTGTCGAGCCGGTGCACTGTTCGGCTGGCTGGGGTTGGTTTTTCTTTGCTTTGATGTATTCGCCCATTTGGCCCCGGTCAATGCTCCCTTGCTCGTGGAGGTCATGGATGTAATCTTTAAGCGAAAGCGGTTCTCCACCGTATGCCTGGGAATCGTGGTACAAGCAGTACTTGTCCGTGTTGGCATTCTGTGGCCACTCCAACTTTTCTCTCGGCAATGAGATCTGCCCTGCCACCATAAGAGCGTTAAAAATATCTACGAGAGAGTATGGTAATGGCGGGTAATGATTTCTCCTAGGCCCTACTCTTCGTGGTACATAGGTGCCGGGGGGAGGTGCCTGGTTGTAGGTGGTCGGGTGGCGGGGAGGTTGAGGTGCAAAGGTCTGTACGGCCAACTGCCGGGGTTGCTGGGGGACTGGTGTCTGTATTGGTTGTTGGGGGTATTGGTTCGGCGCTTGGTGGCGGAAAGGTTGGGGTTGGATCTGGGGGCGAGGTGCCGGTTGGATTTGGCGTGGGGTTGTATGCGGGGATTCTGTATTCTTGTTGGTGGTTGATGGGCGGGTTCCCTAGGATATTGACGTGTTCGTTGGTTACCACGCCTTCGAGTCACGGGCCCAGAAGTGGTGGTGGTTGTTTTTTTGGTGACTCGGGGCCTAGGGTCGAAAAGGTTCATAATGGGAGAGTCTCGGAGCTGTGTTTGGATATACCGTGCTCTCTCATAGAGTTCGCTCATCGTGGCAGGGTGATGTAATGCCAATACATTTTTTAAAGCGGGAGTGGCGTTGGTGATGATCATCTTAACTTGTTCCGATTCGGACAGTGCATTTGTCAATCTTTATGGCATTGCTCTCCACCTATCCGCATACTGATAAAATCTTCATCATTCTTCATCCTTTCAGCCATGAGGTCGGTGATGGAATAAGTTGGTCCGACCCTATCTTGATATCTTTGCAAAAATTTGGCCTTGACGACTTCAAAGTTACTTGCATCTGAAGGGTCAAGTGAGTAAAACCATTCTAAAGCTGAGCCCTCCAATGATCTTCGGAAAAGAAAAGCCAGGGCCCTCGGATCGTTCTGCCACATTACTGACTCATAGAGAAAGTCTTTAACATGAATGAAGGGATTACCGGTTACGTTGTAGCGACGGTATACCGGCATCTCAGAGGGAGGTAGATGAAAAGTAGGGAGAAAAGGAAGAGAAATTTCGGGGGCTGCCTTGGCGTGGAACAAACGTCGGAGTTCTCTATATTGTTCGTCCATGCGATTGATTTTATTGATCATAGCCGGATCGACGAAGGTTCCCCAAGAGGAGGAGGAGGAGCGGGTGCTTGGTGCACCGGGATCGGGATTTGGTGGGCCGAAGTGACCGGATGAGAAGGGTAGATTGGGGGATGTACCAAAGGGGGAGTAGGGTTGAGATGATTAGAAGAATAAACTGGTGGTCTAGAAGGGACGACCACATTCGTATGGGGGTGATCTAGATTAGCCACCGGATGAGGTGAAATTGGGGCTAGGAGCCCGGTATGGGAATGGCCATGAGTGGGCACATTGGGTTGGTGTGCCACTGACCGAGGAGTAGAGATATGAAGGCCACATTCGGTAGGAATGTGGTCGGTGGGGGACTTGCCCTTGAGAATGGCTTTGATAGCCTGGAGTTGGGTAGGGTCGGCATGAGAGAATGCCTCCCAAAGTGAATTTGGATTGGGTCGAGGAGAAGTTTGACTAGGTTCAGGGAGAACTTCAGGTTCGTTGACGGCACATACGGCATCAGGGTAGAAGTAAGACTGGTCGTATTCCAATTGCGATTGCTCGCATCTTTGATCCGCCATTCCGATAACTCGACCTCGACCTCAAGTTCATAAACACGACGAGAAAAAGAAGGTTGGCAAATAAAAGTTCAAGAATTTTTTGGTTTTGATTTTTGACCTCTTTTGTTTTGATTTTCTTTTGTTTGGACAAGCAAGTTGTCAAGCAAATTAACCTCAAGTAAATTTTTTTGTTTTGGTTCTTTTCAGGTGATTTTGGGATTTTTGTTTAGTTTTCGGTTTTTGTTTGCAAACAAGTAATAGCAAAGACTTGGAATGATTAACGCAATTTTTTTGTTTCAATCTCAAATTAATGGCTTGTTAAGAGAAATATTGTCCACTCAAATAAATGGGTAGGACCCTATGCTCTCACAACACCGAGCAATCTAAGGTTGTCACTCTTTTCACAACGATGGGTAATAGGTATTCCGGGTTTTGGGATAAAGTGGTACAACCAGCCCGATCAGTGAAGAGGGAATCCTTCACGTCTGGGGACTTATGGAGGCCTTGATGGAAGCTACCCGGTCCTTCCGAGAGGGAATCCCCGGAGGAGGAGTTGGCAACCACCAAGAGGGGTGTTTGGATGTGTGGGGCTTTGGGAGGAGAGAGCCTCCCTTCTCGGATGTCCTAAGGAGACGGGCGGACCCGAAGCTCCGATGCAAACTAAATGCAAGTGAAATTTCAAGGAATAAGAAGCAACCAAGAAGAAAATAAAAGCATACAATGATTAATGAGATGTTTGTAGGAAGCAAGTGAAAAAGGCAATGATATAAAATTAAGCTAGGATGGAAGAAAGAACTAATTTAACTAAGCATGCTTTGAAAGATTTAAAGGAGAACTAGACTTAGCAAAGAAGATGATATCTAAAATACTAAGGTGAAATAAGTTGATTATCAAAGCTGGAAATCAGATGGATATGCTTTTTAAAAGATAAACGGAGAGCAAGTAAACTTGGAAGAGACAAGATGATGCTTCGAAGAAAAGTAAGCAACGTAAACAAGCAACAATGTAAGGAAATGGAAATGACTCACATGGAAATGAAAGTAAACATGATTTTCAGATGGACATTCTTAGGAAAATAAAGTGGGATTTCACTAAAGCAAAGTCGGTCCCACCGTGGTCGCCAAAAGGTGTAAGCACCCGGAACGGGACATCCGCGGATCTCCCCCCCCGGAACCCCCTTACGCCCGGCCTCGGTGTTCGTCGGTGGGTGGGTGGTGTGTTTTGTGTGTGGTCGCCAGGAACCAAAGGCTCCAAAGTATGATGGGATGAAAGAAAATGAAATAGAAAGATGACCGTCGTACCTCCGGAAGCGGGGAGATTGTTGAGTTCCGACTTCTCCTCTCTCGGCCGGCCGAAAGAAGAGAGCTTAGTGAATCCTTTGCCTTCAATCCGGTTGAAGCTCCGCCTCGATCGGATCTACCTAAGAATGTCCATAAGAAAACATGTAGACAAGTGAAGGTTTCATTAGTTCTAACGAAAGCATAGCATCGAGCTCGAATTTAGATTCAAACATGCAAATGGGAAAAGACTAACCGGATTGGGACGAAATCCCAACCCCTATTTTTGGTAGGTTTTAAACGTATATGAAATGCAAAGATGCTCTAAGACGTGCTAAATAACTTGATGATCGATGCAAAAGCGAAAAAGGGAGACAAAACTCGATTAAACGGACGATCGGAATCTAAAAATAACGAAAACAAGCTTACGTCCTTCCTGGTGCCCCGTATATAGGGCGCCGGGGAGAAGGTGCCCCTTTATAGGGCGCGTTGACCAAGTCAAAGCGCCCGTATACGGGGCACTAAGTCCGGCCCGAACGATTTTCTTCTCCTCTTCGCGGCGCCGCTCCGGAGGCCGGGAGGCTTCAGACGAAGTAGGGGCTCCTCCTTGTAGACAATACTCAAATGAAGCCCATGGAAGAGGGTTTGGGTGCTGGATATAAGAGGAGAGACGGGTAGAAGCTCTCAAAGTTGGAGAAAAATCATATTTACGGGTGACGAAACGAGAGGGTTTTGGGGTTTTTGGTGGAAGATTTTGGATCGGTTTGGAGGCTTTTGGAGGGTGAATGTGGCTTGGAATCGTAGTGTTGGATGATCTCTAGGGTGGCACGGAGTTGGAACCTCTCCTAAGTTCCAAATGAGGCTCTATTTATAGCCCAAAAGAGGGCACTTTGGCCATTTTCGAAAAACAGTGCCATGTGGCATAGCGCCTGTATATGGGGCGCTAGCATCATGAGATATGTCGGATCGACAAGACAAGTCACCGCGGGGGGTCAAATCAGCCTGTCAAATCGATCGGATTTGGTTCCAGGCGCCCTGTTTATAGGGCGCCTGGTGCCCTGTATACAGGGCGCCTGGTGCCCTGTATACAGGGCGCCAGGTGCCCTGTATACAGGGCGCCAGGTGCCCTATAAATAGGGCGCCAGGTGCCCTATATATAGGGCGCCTGGTGCCCTATAAACAGGGCGCCAGGTGCCCTATTCTTGGGGCATTCGGCCGGTCTGGTCGCTTGATGGACCCACTTTCGGAATGTGCCAAAACTCGATCTGTCCGGAAAACACGATGTGCTTTAAATATTCCTTATGAAAACAAGAATTTGAACTCTCCAACTGGGCCAAAATTGCGTGTCTACAAAGAGGATGTGGGCTCGGGAGCCTAGGTTTAGGAGATGGGTTTGAGAGCCAGAGAAGTGGGTTTGAGGGCCGAAGAGTTGAAGAAAATGGGCACAGATGCCCAGATTCAGTAGAGGGGCCTGGTGGCCCGGGAGCAACAAGTGGGCACGTGGACCTGTAAGTAGAGGTTGGGCTTGGGAGCTTGGAACTAGGGATTGGGCCAAGAAGCCCAGGGAGAGCATCACAGTGCTTTGAGGCATCGCCCCCAAAAGATGAGATAGTGAGGGAAGGCCCTCGTGGAGTTGGTTGGACTTTTTCTTGAGTCGATTTGGCAATGACCCTTGGGTGGGTTAATAGGTGGTTTAGCCTAGAGTGGTTCTTTGCTTGACCTTTTTTCATCAGTGGAAAACAAAAGAGATATTTCAGGATACACGTCATCTTTAGGGTTTTGGATAATCCCCAGGCCAGGGTTCTGGTGTTGTTACTACTGAGCTGGTGCATGCTGCCGTTGATTTTTCACTGTTCTGATGTATTCCCCCATCTGGTCCCAATCAATGCTACCTTGGTCATTAAGGATGTGGATGTAGTCTTTGAACTGAAAATAATTTTCAATGGTGTGCCCAGGATATTTATGAAACAGGAAGTATCACTCTGTGTTAACATTTTGAGGCCACTCCAACTTCTCCCTTGGTAATGCAATTTGCCCTGCTACCATTAGTGCATTAAACATGTCCACGAGAGAGTATGGCAAAGGCAGGTAATGGTTCCTCTTGGGTCCAACCTTCTGGGGTTCGTAGGCCATGGGAGGGGGTGCTTGGTTGTAGTTGGCCAGTTGTTGCCGCGGTGGTTGGGGAACTGGGGCTTGTGGTCACTGAGGGATTGGAGCTTGTTGTTGACGGGGCTGGAATTGAGGTTGAGGTTGAGGTTGAGGAGGATTTCTAAATGGTTGATTTGTTGAGGGTTCCTAAACTGGTGTTTATAATTTCTAGGTGGGTTCCCTACAACATTGAGGTTTTCATTTGTCACTATGCCCTCAGTCACTGGGCCGGTTGTGGTAAAAGTGGTTTTCTTGACAGCTCGAGGTCTTGGATCAAACAAGTTCATGATAGGTGAGTCCCTAAGCTATGTTTGAATGTACCGTGCCTTCTCATAGAGTTCACTCATGGAGATGGGGTGATGCAAAGCTAGCATATTCTTTAAGGTTGAGTGGCATTGGTGAAGATCATCTTTACTTGCTCCAGTTCTGAAATGGAATCAGTAAGCTTTTCCGCCATTGACCCCCACCTATCAGCATATCTGATAAAGTCTTCATCATTTCTCATTCTCTCAGCCATGAGGTCGGTGATGGAATACATTGGTCCAACCCTATCTTGATATCTTTGGAAGAATTTAGCTTTAACAGTTTCAAAGTTACTCGCCTCCAAAGAGTCGAGCGAGTAGAACTACTCTAAAGTTGGACCCTCTAATGATCTTCTAAAAAGAAAGGCAAGGGCCCTTGGATTATTTTTATACATTACCGACTCGTAAAGAAAGTCCTTGATGTGAATGAAGGGATTACTAGTCCCGTTGTAATGGCAGTATATCGGCATCTCCAATGGAGGAAGATGAAAAGTAGGGAGAGAAGGAAGAGAAATTTCGAGGACTGCCTTGTTGTCGATCAAACATCTAAGCTCTCTATACTTCTCATCCATGCGATTGATTTTGTTAATCATAGCCTGATCGACAGAAGTTTCCCTAAGAGGAGGAGGAGGAGTGGGTGCTTAGTGCACCTGAATTGAGATTGGGTGGGCCGAAGTGGCCAGATAAGAAGGATACATTGGGGGAAGCACTAAAGGGTGAGTAGGGTTGAGATGGTTAGAAGAATAAACTAGTGGCCTAGGAGGAACAACCGCATTCAGATCGGGATGATCTAGATTAGCCACCGAATGAGGAGAAATTGGGGCTACAAGCCCAATATGAGAATGGCCATGAGTGGGCACATTAGGTTGACGTGCCACTGATCGAGGGGTAGAGATGTGAAGACCACCTTAGGGGGGAATGTGGTCGGTGGGTGACTTGCCCTTGAGGATGGCTTTGATAGCCTGAAGTTGGGTGGGGTCGGCATGAGAGAATGCCTCCCAAAGTGAATTTGGATTGGGTTGAGGAGAAGTTTGACTAGGTTCGGGGAGAACTTTGGGTTCATTGACGACACATATGGCATCAAGGTAGAAATAAGACTGGTCATACTCCAATTGCAGATGCTCGTATCCTTGATCTGCCACTTTGATAACTCGTCCTGACCTTAAATTCATAAGCACAACAGGAAAAGAGGGTTGACAAATAAAAGCTCAAGGATTTTTTTGTTTTGATTTTTTTGATTTTTTACTCACTTTTTGTTTTGATTTTCTTTTTTTGGATAAGCAAGTTTATCAAACAAATTAACCTCAAGCAAATTCTTTTGTTTTGTTTTTTTAAGTAATTTTGGAATTTTTGTTTACAAACAAGTAATAGCAATGACTTTGAAATGATTAACGCAAATTTTTTTTGTTGTTTCAATCTCAAATTAATGGCTTGTTAAGAGAAATATTGTCCACTCAAATAAATGGGTAGGACCCTATGCTCTCATAATGCCGAGCAATCTAAGGTTGTCACTTTTTTCACAACGATAGGTAATAGGCACTCCAGGTTTTGGGATAAAATGGTACAACCAACCCGATCAGTAAAGAGGGAATCCTTCACATCTAGAGACTTGCGGAGGCCTTGATGGAAGCTACCCAGTCCTTCTGAGAGGGAATCCCTAGAGAAGGAGTTGGCAACTACCAAGAGGGGTGTTTGGATGTGTGGGGCATTGGGAGGAGAGAGCCTCCCTTCACAGATGACCTAAGGAGCCGAAACTCCAATGCAAGCTAAATGCGAGTGAAATGTCAAAGGAATTAAGGAGCAAGTAAGAATAAAATAGAAGCATACAATGATTAATGAGATGTTGTAGGAAGCAATTGAACAAGATAATGATATGAAATTAAACTAAGATAGAAGAAAGCATTAATTTAATGAAAGATTCGCTAAAGGAAAACTAGGCTTAGAAGAAAATAGACAAGTATACTTAAAAAGGGATGAAAGAAGATGATATCTAAGATGCTATGGTGAAATAAGTCGATAAACAAAAGTAGAAATCAGATTGTTATGCTTTTAAAAGGACCAAAGAAAAGCAAGTAATTCGGAAGAAACTAGACGAAGCTTCAAAGAAATAAACAAGTATGTAAGCAAGCAAAAAAATGCAAGGAAATGGAAATGGCTCAAATGAGAATTAGAGTGAAAATAAACATATTTTCAAGTGGACATTCTTAGGAAAGAAAAGAAGAACTCACTAAAGCAAAGCCGTGTCCCACCGTGGTCGCCAAAAGGTGCAAGCACCCAAAACGGGATCCGTAGATCTCCTTTTCCGGCCCTTACGCTTGCTTTGGGGACTTGGTGGATGAGATGTTAGTGTTTGTGGTCGCCAGGAGCTAAAGACTCCTAAATATAGTAGAATGAAAAAGAAATGAAATGGAAAAATAACCGTCGTACCTTTGGAAGCGAAGAGATTGTTGGGTTTCGACTTCTCCTCTCTCGACCGGCCAAAAGAAGAGAGCTTAGTGAGTCCTTCATCTTCGATCCGGTTGAAGCTCTGTCTCGGCTCGATTTACCTAAAAATGTCCATAAGAAAACATAGAAACAAGTGAAATGATCATTAGTTTTAGTGAAAGTGTAGAATCATGCTCAAATTTGAACTTAAACATGCAAATGGAAAGGAACTGACCGAATTGGGGCTAAATTCCAACCCCTGTTTTTGGTAGGTTTTAAAATATATGAGGGATGCAAAATGACCTAATGCATGCTAAACGACATGTTAATGAAAGTTAAAATGAAAGGGGGAGTGAAAGATCAAACGAGAGAGTAAAAGAAACTCGAAAAATGAAAAATGGGGTACGTCCCCGCTAGTGCCCTGTATATGGAGCTCCAGCTGCAAGTGTCCCCTTTATGGGGCACGTTGACCAAGGTCAAAGTGCCCAATTTATGAGGCACCAGGGACTAGTTCCGGCAGATTTTTTCCCCTCTTTGCGGCATCGCCCCGGAGTGTAGGAAGACTTCCAAGACGAAACGGAAGCTCCTCCTTATAGCCAATATGTAAATGATGCAAATGATAGGGTGTTTGGTCGTTGGATGTAAGAGGCATGGTGGGTAGAGGCTTTCAAAGTCGGAAGAAAATTGTATTTCTGTGTGGCTGAAACTGTAGGTTTTTGTTGTTTTTGATAGAGAGTTTTGAGATGATTTGAGGGCTTAGGGAGTGTGCTGAGGGCTGAGATTTTTAGTATTGGATGAACTGGGGGGTTGGACAGAGCTGGGATCTCTTCAAAGCTCCAAATGGGTGCCTATTTATAGCAAAAAAAAGGGCACTTTGGTCAAATCTAAAAATAAGTTCCACGCAACAAAGCGTCCCGTATACAGGATGCTAGCATTATGAGCCATGTCAATTCAACAAGATGAGTCCCAGTGAGTGGTCAAATCGGTCAATTGAATCAATTTGACCTGGTGCCAGCTATCCCATTTATAGGGCGCCTGGTGCCCTATTTATAGGGTGCTTGGTGCCCTATAAGCAGGGCGCCTGGTGCCGTGTATAGGGTGCCTGGTGCCCTGTATATAGGGCGCTTTGACCTTGGTGAACGCCCTATCAATCTTCTTAGAAATGTGCCAAAAAATTTGATTTTTTCGGAAAACTCAGTTCCCTTGAATGGTTACTCAAATATTCTTCATGAAAACAATAATTTAAGCTCTTCAACTGAACCATACTTGCATGTCTACACCACTGTGCTATTGGTAATAGGTGTGGCAAACTAAGCTCAATTTGTGTGAAAAAAAATCCATTTTGAATTATTTGGTGCAAAGAACCACACTGCAAGGACTTTATCAAAGGTTTGTGGAAGAAGCAAGCCCCTTCTTTTACTTCAGCCACCAGGAGATTCTTGTACGAACTCAATTAGACAAGAAATTGTCTTAGGAAATGGGCTATCTATTATTTCAACATTTTAGCCATCACTAGAAAAGAATGGATATCCAAAATTGTTTGCTTTGAGAGGCTAAATGATGCAGGATCAATTAACAATATCCAGAGAGATGAATGAGATCAACTGAAGAAGGCCTTCACAGAATGGAGTCTAAAGGAGATCAAATCTAACCTAGTATATAGAAATGGCGATTCCGTTTTTTCGTCTGCCATGTTGCACCGTCCGATTTCACCATTTTTTTTTTCGACCGTTCGATGGCTCGGCTGATGACCGTTCGATGGCTCGCTCGTTTCATGCCTGGGAGCCGTTCAGCGAACATTCACCTCCAACGCCGCGCCCCCTTCTGCATCCGACGCCATCCCCTCCTCCGCCGTAGCCGCACCCCCTTCTGGGTGCCGCCGCCGTCATGTGCACCCTTTCCGCCATCAGCACCTCCCCCTCCCCGGCCACGCACAGCTCCGCTGCCTCCGCCACCCCCACCGCTCCTGCGAGGTAGACACCCGGGCGCACGGCGACGTGCCGCCACCGCCAGCCAGCAACGGTCTCACCTGGCGGGCTTGTTTCTTCTTCGTCTCGACCTGGTAAGCCACCTGCTCCTTCCATTATTATCATCGTCTATAGCCTCTGATGATTCCTCCAACCTCAATCCTGACTCTGAGATGATTCCTCCGACCTCAATCCCGACTCTGATTCCTCCGTTGGAAACGATGCTGCTTTCCTAAGTAATATGACCAGCGGAGGCAACTATGAGTCCGGATATATGGCAACTGAGTCGAGGTAAGCACCCTTACTGTAAACAACATTCCTCCTCTGTCCCGACTCTGATTTACGTACTAACCATCCGATTTCTACTCCAACCCTACTCTGTTTAAGTACCCACATACGTCCGTCCCCCCAACTGATCTTGTCGGAGCAACGCTGGAGAGCACGTCATAAGGCGTTGATCTTCTACACAGCAACTTGCATCCTTCGATGCCCCAGCACATATTCAAGGTCCTTCCTTGGAGTAGATACAGCCGGTTGGTACCACATCTTAGATTAAGAGTATCTTGTTTACACAGGTTTAAATTTATGATTTTAGATCATGTAACACTTACATATAGTCATTTTTCTATACCGCAGGCTGTCCTATTCTCAACTTCTTGATCAGCCTCATCTCTTGAAGCATCTGAAGGTACTCTTTTTTGACTTTAATGTTGATTGTTGTTGATTTTTGTTTTTTTACATTATCCTTTTCATGGGTCTTACTTGAAAACACCAGAGCAATATCATGGTAAAATTTTAAATTTCAACTCCTATTCATCTGTACGATCATCAAGGGCACAAATAAAAAGCATGCTGCTGGATCAGCCGACTCCATAACAATAAACAGGCCGATCCGGTAAAACTGGTCCTTGATGCTCCTAAATGTCTTTAGTTACCTACATGGTGATTGTTAACGAAAAAGACCAACATGATTCTAGACTTTGTTTTAGATATTCATATCTGTTGACTCTTTTGCTTTACGCTAATAGTCTTTGGAGCTTATATTCTGACTTTGTATGCTACCTGATTGGCTCCAAGTCTCAAATTTTAAATAAGTACTTTCAATCTGATTTTTCTTTTTTTACCTTCTTGGATTTGGGAGTTTTGTTAATGTTTAAGATTTGAATATTTTCTTTCGGTTGGGTTTTTGTTAGTTTATGATTGAATTGATGACCAGTTCAATCTTTGACTAATTTGCGCATTGCTTTCATGACTGTTTTAGATTGGTCAGACTTTAGACCCTTGAGAGTTTCAGATTTCAAGCTCATTGGGTAATGTTCGATTTTTAACTCTTCCCAAACTTTCAGATTTTATTAAATCATATTGATTTACTTGCTCCCAAGTTAACTTAAGTCTACCACATATTTGTTTATTTTGATATTTATCTATTTTTCCAGAAGGTTCAAACAAATTAAACTCACATAAAAAACAAATAAAAAGTGCGAACATGTTATATGTTTTAATTGTTGTACTTCCTTCAATTTCTCTTCATGTTCTTGTAAGTTTGAGACGTAATACCATAGACAAATGTGCCTTGATCACACTTCTTAAACAAATGTAATCAAGATATGTTAAGATGTTTAACAAATCGGTGTTTCCAACGATCTATAACATTTATTGAACAAAAAAGATCAGTAGCATATTTAAATCAGATTTGGAGAATTCATTACTCATCTTCAATTCATAGATGACACTCTACTTTTCCCTTCTGTCAGCCCTAGCAAATGCATCAATTTAAGAATCCTTCTTTGTTTGTTGTGGGTCGTAATATGTATGATTATGGTGAGCTTATAGGCCTTAATATATATGATTCCTATCGTGAACGGGTGTTGAGTATTTTTAATATGCCTTGGACTTTGCCATCTAACAACTATGTTGGTTTACCTTTGTCTATCATTGGAGTCAAAAGTAAGGATTGACAATGCATAGTTCAGAAGGTTGACAATAAATTGCAAGGGTAGACTGGCAGAATGTTATTCTTTGGTGGGATATGGCTTTTGTCCAAGTCATTTCTACTGAGTATCCCACTGTTTACTTGAGGAGTTTCAAGATTACTAAGGAACCTACTGCAACAGTATGTGGACAACACAGAATGCAATGTGTATTCATGGCCAGCATTAGATCAAGAAGGTTTCATTCTTTAGAAGAGACTTTTTGATGCCATGTGACAAGATCTAATGCTGGCCACTGTCTACACCTTCCTGCCTTGTTCCAAATTGTAGGTTTGTAACTTTGTATTTTGTCAATTTACTAAGTAAAATATGGAAATATAACTATTTACTTGGGGAGTTTCAAGATTACTAAGGAACCTACTGCAACAGTATGTGGACAACACAGAATGCATTGTGTATTCATGGCCAACATTAGATGAAGAAGGTTTCATTCTTTAGAAGAGACTTTGTGATGCCATGTGACAAGATCTAATGCTGGCCTCTGTCTACACCTTCCTGCCTTGTTCCAAATTGTAGGTTTGTAACTTTGTATTTTGTCAATTTACTAAGTAAAATATGGAAATATAACTATTTACTTGGGGAGTTTCAAGATTACTAAGGAACCTACTGCAACAGTTTGTGGACAACACAGAATGCATTGTGTATTCATGGCCAGCATTAGATCAAGAAGGTTTCATTCTTTAGAAGAGACTTTGTGATGCCATGTGACAAGATCTAATGCTGGCCTCTGTCTACACCTTCCTGCCTTGTTCCAAATTGTAGGTTTGTAACTTTGTATTTTGTCAATTTACTGAGTAAAATATGGAAATATAACTAATACTTGGGGAGTTTCAAGATTACTAAGGAACCTACTGCACCAGTATGTGGACAACACAGAATGCAATGTGTATTCATGGCCAGCATTAGATCAAGAAGGTTTCATTCTTTAGAAGAGACTTTGTGATGCCATGTGACAAGATCCACTGGAAATATCTATCCATAGTTATCCTATTAATCAACTTTGACAACAAGTGGAGTTTATGGATATAGGAGTGCCTCTCTATTGCAAGGTTCTTCATGCTTGTTAATGGCAGCTCATGGTTCATTTGAATCCTTTAGAGGGCTGAGTGGAATACTCATTTTACCTCTGCTATCTGTTACTATTTTCTCGCTTTTCAGTAGTATGTGGAACATGCCTTAAAATATTGGTTGTATAGGCTGAATTCATATATTCAGCATGGCTCAGGTTTTCACGTCCCTATGGTTTTGAAGGGGAAATTAGCATTTTCCTGACGGTGGATAAAAGCAAGAAATAGTCTCAAGCACTTATACTTGAAGCCACCAGCATTTTGATGATCTTTGGCTTCTATGAACATTTTTTTAAGTCATCATGGAGGACTATATGCATGGTTCATAGTATCGGATGGTCCAGACCAAAATCTGCCAATTTTGGATCGGGATCAGCTAATGCGTACTAGATTTAGAGGGATAACTCCGATCTTAGAGAGGATGAGGACAAACTCCAATCCAATAGTGGATTCTTAATCAACTTTGACAAAGTTCCCTAAAAGACATCTACTGTATGAAACCAAATCCCCAAAAGAATTTTAATCAACTTTGATTAGGTCCAAAATAATTGTAAAGATGAAAGACACTAAGTCTCGACCTTAAAAAATAAATTTCCATAATAAACTCAAATCAAATCAAATCAAACTAAATCTAAAACACAAAGTTTGCATTCTAACAAGCACATGGAGCCGTTGCTCTAAGTGTTTACTGTAGACACGCCAAATTGGCCTGATTCGGAGCCCCAGACTCTTATTCCATAGGCGATATTCTTATTTGACCGTTACCTGATTCGGATTACCTCATGGACATGAGCTAAGGACATGGGTGGAGCCCCTCACAAGTTGAGAATGGACCAATGATTTCCGGAATGATGCCGAAACCTTCAAGCGAGAGCCGCGCGTGAAATGTGAAAAACACGAAGCCTGCTCGATGACCGACAATGAATGGTCCATAATTGAAGGTCTCGGGAGTCCTGCATGTGTTCCGTAACATTCAGGGTTTCCGAGAAGTCATTTTGGTAGGTGTCGGTCAATGATGGCTTTCGTTATGGCTTTTTCGATCTGTACTGACACGGCTATCCCGGACCACGCGTTAGGCCTTTCCGATCATCACCGGGTCTTTTCGGGTCGTCTGGGTCGATTCTAGCCGAATATTTTCATCAATCATGGCCATACGTCCGGTTCGGTCAATTTTAGGGTTTCCCGACTTTTCCGATGTTCGGTTCATGTTTACCGGGTTAATCTCAGATTTTTCGATGATTTTGGGTTTTCCGATCGTACCGGACTTGTTCGGTCATCATTTTAAGTTATCCCGAGTTGACACGAGATTTCTCGATCGGAACCGTGCTCTTTCGGATCTTCGCCATGAGTTTCGGCTTTCCGCGAGAGGGTAAACCAGTAGAAAGTCCCATGTGAACGTCTCGGGAGTCATGCCGGCTGGTTTACCGACTTGAGGAGGTGCGTTTGAAGGCGCTCTTTCCAACGCGACAAACAAGAGCCGAATCGGACATCTCATTTGCAAGATACGGCTCGCGGAACACGCGCGCAGGAGACAGAGTGCACCACGCCCCCACTCCGCTTGAAAGGGGAGGGAGCGCTCTGCGCACCCTCTACACGGGGGTGCGCCCTGCGCACCCTCAAACAGGGGGCACGTCCTGCGCGCCCCCGGTTCCTTTGAAAAGCGGGGGCGCGGTCAGTTTCTTTAAATCACAAATTACCCCGATTAGCACCTTCTAAACCTGATTTTTGGAAGGTTTCCAGTGATGATTTTCGATTATTTGTACCGCGCCCCCGGTTCGGGGACGCGTTACGTATGTCAAGTCGATTTTTAGCAATTTCTGGAAGTTTCCGGTGAATTTTAGCAGTGAGACGCGTAACGTGCCCCCGCTCCCTTTGAAACAGGGGAGTGCGCAGACCGCACCCCCGAACTGAGGGCGCACCCTGTGCGCCCTTGGTTTGAGGGCGCGCCCTGTGTGCCCTCGTCCCCTTTGAAAAGCGGGGACGCGGTCGGTCCAGTTTCCATTTTTTGCACCGGCTTCCTTCCCCTATAAATTGAGGGCCATTCTCAACGACCCAAGGAGAATCCCCCATTCCTAGCTCGTCCTGAGTTCGTCCAAGCTCTCTCCCAAGGCCGTCCCGACGTCCAAAGCCGATCCGACGGCGAGAGATCGATCCCGAGGCGAAGGAGAAGCCTGATCCGTGCATTCTACATCAACCAACTTCATCGGCTTCTGTAGATAAATTTGGGGCTCCTGCTGCAAAAGTCTTCAACATAGAAGTTGTTCCTCTCTTCATCCTTTTTCATCTCCATCTGACGGCACTCGATTCCGACTTTCCATTTGTTTGTGGCAATTGCTGAACTGAGGGCATGCATCCAGGGTTTACTTTTCATATCCATCTACTTTCAGAATTTTTTCAGACTTCTACAGGCAGATTCTGGAGAGGTCATCAACATAAGAACTCTTCCTCTCCGAGTCTTCTATCTACTTCAACAAACGGCACTCAATTCTGACATCGGTACTGCACATGGAAAGCTCTGTGCCGAAGTCACGCCAGACAGTGCAACGTGCCCCCAAACAAAGGGCGCGCAGACCGCGCCCTCACACCTAGGGCGCGCCCACCGCGCCCCCAAACCCAGGGCACGTTTAGTCCTGTGCGCTGTCCGGCCATATTGGTGATATATTCTCCGTTTTAGCTCCGATTTGAGTCATTCAAATTTCTATGTCTTCGTCATTCTTCCAGGATCGTTTTAGCATCATTTTTATTTAGTTTTTGCATAATTTTATATCACAAAAAACTAAACAAAAAAGGGGTTAAGGCTCACCTTGAAGCCAGTGAGTCCGATTCCAATTGCTTCTTTCTTATCTTCTTACTACAGTTACTACACTTCACATAGTTCTAATCAAACTCTTCACTTGGTTTATTGTTCTAGTTGCACAGGTTGATCAAGCTAGCATCAGTTGGACTCTTCTTCATCGGCCGGCCGAAGAAGAAGGTTGAACCCACATCCCAATCTCCCACGCTAAGGTACATACGGTCAAATCAACTCAATCTTGTCTTTTATTCCATAAAGTGGAGCCCACGGCTCCTGGCGACCACCTCTTTTATGTTCTTATTTCATCTCCTCCTCACTCTCCCCCCACATAACCTGAACCATCTCCTGTGCTCGAACGACGCTGCGAGATGAAAGTTCGGGGATCAATGTCAGTGTGGGACTGAGATGAGGACCTTTTACAACTTTCCGAGTGTTTTCCGATTCACTCCCCCCTTTTTCCCAATTCTATCTTTCACCTTCTCTTGAGGTGCCGATCCGGAACCCGTTTTTGGAGTCGACAGCTTTTTGGCGACCACGGTGGGATTGCCAATGTCTTCAACCGTGCTAGCTTGATTGATCCGTGCAACTAGTTGCTTTCCGACTTGGTTCCCACGTGAACCGGCTTGTCCTTTACCTTTTCCATGTTCACTTACTTTTGAACTTGCTGTTTATTCTTTCTTCAAGATTGTCCTCCATGTGGACTTGAGTTACTTGTCTTTAATTTCAACCCAGTTCCCACGTGAACCTATTTTCTTCTTATAAACCGGTTCCCGCGTGGACCACCTCTTTACAACACCTTTAGATTGGCCCCCACGTGGCCCTCCTTTCATTTTGTCACCTTTTACACGTGTTCCCGTCTTAACCACCCTTTTCTTCACAAAAACCAGTTCCCGCGTGAACCAACCCCTTTTCTAAACCGGTTCCCGCGTGAACCAACCCACTTTCAGATCAGTCCCCGCGTGGACCACCCCTTTGCACCATTTTATATTGGCCCCACGTGGCTCTCCTTTTCTTTTTCCAACCAAACAAACTGGTTCCCGCGTGAACCACCCCTTTTTCCTTCAAAAACTGGTTCCCACGTGAACCACCTACCTTTCCAAAAACCCGGCTCCCGCGTGAGCCACTTTATTTTCAAATCGGTCCCCGCGTTGACCATCCTTTTACCTTTACTTCAGATTTGTCCCCACTTGGACACTCCATTACAAGCCGGTTCCCGCGCGAACCACCTTTTAGTTGCTAGTTGCTAGTTACTTGTTTACTTTATCATTGCTTTTCTTGATTGCATTCACTTGCTTGATTTATTTAATAGCTTTCATTCATGTTTGCATATTGATTGCTTCTTCTCCTCCTACCCTCCAAATTTTATTTTTGCATTAGCTTTTTCATCGGGTACCGGACTTGCTCAGATCCGTAGGACATTCGAGGCGGGGGCTCTCTCTCCCAACACACCCTCACCCTCCAAACACCTTCTTGGTGGATTCTAACCTCTCTTCTGGGATATTCCTTCCTAGTTGATTTGGTTGTTTCCATCATGACCTCCGTAAGTCCCCATCCGTGGAGTATTCCTCTCCGCACGATTGGGCCGGTTGTACCACTTCCCAAAACCCGAAGAACCTAAGTACCTACTCGTGGTGATTGAGTGACAACCTTAGGTCTTGAAGATTGAAGCAATAGGAACCATACCCATTCGAGTGAACAATTGCTAACAATCTATCTAATCTAAGATTTTAACCCAAAAATTGTCGAGTAGTCATTTTAAAACCTTGTTTGCATAACTTGCTTGCTCACAACAATTGAAAATAACCAAAAAAAAATTTCTTCTTTCAAAACACCTAAAACAAAAAAAAATCCCTTTAATTTTTGTGTTCAACTTGCTTGCCAAACAACCAAAGTGAAACCAAATCAAATCAAACAAACAATTATAACCAAACAAAAACTCTCTTTGCATTTACACCTTTCATTTGCTTTCTTTCAACCATTTTTAAAGAAAATTTGACAAGATGCCCATAACACTAAGGTCTGGAAGACACATCGGGATGTCGGACTACTACGGCCAAGAAGAGGAGTACGAGATGGGCCACTACGAGCTGCAACAACCCATGGTCCAACCAGAGGGCCATGTCAACGCCGTCAGGGAGCCAGAAATTCAAAATCCTACTCATCAACCTGCTTCACTTAGCGTGGAGCAACTCTTCCAGGGTCTATCTCTTCATCTAGACCCTGAATCTTTCTCGCTTGTGCAATCCTTGACGAAGGGCAAGATGCCCACCAATCAAGATCCGGTCGAGGGAAATCAAGCCCCCTCACCACCTCAATCAGCAGTCAGGCCCTTAATCATCTCTTCTCCTGGGCAACCCTGCCGTGTCTCCACTCACCCCGTTATGGGGCATTCACATAATACTATTCCAGTTCCTATTTCCAACCTAGCTCTTCCAACCCAATCACCTAAACACTTTGCTCCCGTGGCTCAGGAATCCAGCCTCACCTAGGCATTAATGAACAAACTTAACCAGATGGATGAGCGCTTTGAAGAGATGAGGCACCACCTTGATTCTAAAGCCATCCCTGAAATCTCTGTCCCATCCTTCCCAGTTCTACACCTTCCTCCTTCAGAGATACCAATCTTCCAACGTTAGAACGGGACTGGTAATCCTTTCAACCATCTAAAGAGATTCCTCTATGACTCCTCGTTATGGAAAAATGACCGCAAAGCACTTGCCTTCCTATTCCGTCGGTCATTGGAGGGATACGCCCTGGACTGGTTCTATTCTCTTGATTCCATTGAGGCGGTGGATTTCAACATTGTTAAGGCAAAGTTTCTACAGAGGTACAAGGATCGGGTGGGGCCAGCCTACTCGATAATTGATTTAATTGCCGAAAAGATGAGGCCGGATGAGGACTTTGCTAGAATTGCTGATTAGTGGTGGGGAATGGCTGAGAGGCTAGTGGATACCATCTCAGAGGGGGAGCAGGTGAGGATGCTCATCGGGAACACCACGCCTAACCTTCGCAACCTCCTGATCATGCACCGCCCAACAACCATGAGTGAGTTGTGTGATAGCGTCCGCTACCTCCAAGCCCACTTTAAGGACGCATCCATGATCAACCCATTCGACACCAAGTCCCGTTAAACTAGAAAGCCTACACCTATAGGACCCACCACCGAAGGGGTAGTAAACAATGAGAGCATCAATGCCATGGGTAACCAGGGTGGGTATCGCCAAAACCAATACCGTAACCCACCACCCAACCAACAATACCGCTCAGCTCCTCAACCAGCTCCTCAGCCCCAGAAGCAACTTGCATACAACCGAGCACCACCACAGCAACCCACCTACAACCGAGCGCCCCAGCAACCAAATGCCTACAACCGAGCGCCTCAACAACAACCCATCTACAACCGACCACAACCACAACAACAAGCTCACAACCAAGTGCCACCACCAATCAACCGACCTAGGAGGGGGACCCAAGAGAGAATACTACCCTCAACTGCCATTCCCCCTCACCGATATCTTCAACGCATTGATGGCTGAACCGCAGCTAGAGCTTCCAAAGGAGAGAGAAGGATGGCCAGCGAATGTTGACATGACAAAATACTGCGCTTACCATCGGTATCCTGGGCACACAGTGGATGTCTGTTTCCAGTTTAAAGACTACATTCATGACCTCAATGATCGAGGGAACATTGACTGGGCACAGATGGGAGAATCCATTCAAGCAATGAAGGCACGCCAGAATCAACCACGACGACAACAAGCACAACAACAGTCTGGGCCTGGGCATAGTCCAAGATCCGCTCCCGGTACATGCACCCGTACAAGCACCAGCACCAGCACCACCAAACCAACGACTCGGCCTCGTTCACTCCGCCATCGAGGAGTCAACCCACCATTCCCAGGGTTGGCAGGTCAAGGATCAAATCGCCTCCATGTCCGCCAGACCAACCCCACCTACAAACCGCACCATACTCTCCATACCGAGAGCTACCCCCAGCCCACAAACTACGCAAACACCATTGCCCCCAACAACCATCAACCCTCCACGGTGCCTAATCATTAGACCGCCACCAGCATCCCAACTAGCATCCCAACCAGCACCCCAACCCTCACCTAACCTACCAACCACCATCAACCCTCCTCGGTGTCTAATCACTAGACCGCCACCAACACCCCAAACATCACCTAACCTACCAGCCTCTCGGCCTCTCATTATCCAACCATCACCCAACCCACCAGTCGCCACCACTCCATGACCCTTAATCATCCGACCATCACCACCAACACCCCAACCATCACCCAACATACTGGCCTCCACCAATCCACGACCTCTCATCATCCGATCCTCACCACCCCTACCTACCACGGGCTCCTCAACATACCAACCAACCCTACCATCACCATCATCACCACTTCCCTTTACCACGCTGGCGCCGGTACTTCGTAGCGGGAGGATGTTCCAAAGGGTCTTCCCCCAGGCCGTGATGCAACCACAGGAGCAAGTAGAAGAGGAGGCAGTGGAAGAACCATTGCCCGGCACGGCATATGACTTATTGAAGCACTTGGACAAAATGCCAGCACGGATTTCAATTCTGGAGCTGATAAAGAGGTTGAAGAACCATCAGGACATTCTACAACAATACTTGCAGTGGGTCATGGTCAATGAGGACCTCCCTCCCGAGAAGATCATTACTGTCCTGACCCCGAGAAGTGAACATCCGGCACTTACATTCACGCAGGAGGAGTTGGCACGGCCTGAGATCAGAAAGTACGCCTTGCGTGTTGCAGTAGTCATCCGAGGCGTGGAGATCAAGTCTTGCTTGATTGACACCGGAGCATCTATAAATGTCATGCCGCCAGAAACATTGCAACTTTGCAGCATCTCCGATGAAGAAATCGAGCCTTCTGCCATCATGGTGACAGCCTATGACAACTCCTGGAAGCCGGCATGAGGGGTGGTTACGTTGGAAGTAGGACTCGGACCGTGTGCTGTCACTACCGAGTTTCATGTTATAGAACTGGACCCTACATTTAAAGCTATCTTATGACGCCCATATCTCGAGGCAATAGGAGCTGTTGCCTCCACTAATCATCAGTGTCTAAAGTTCCCATACAAGGGCCAGGTGATTAAAGTAACCAACATCCCCATTCTAAATGACGTGGATGACCCCTCTTCTGCACTGCCAATATCAAAATCTGTCTAGCCGTTGGTTTCCACTATAGAGATGCCCGAGGTCATGATGTTAACGACGCCTCCAGATATAGTTGCATGGCGGATGATGAAAGGGATGGGCTATCAGCCAGGAAAGGGGTTGGGAAAGGAGTTGCAGGGCGTTGTGCACCCCATTAAAGCCGTACAAAGACCAAAGGGACACGGGCTTGGCTATGAGCCCAATTTCACTTCGAGGATGGTCTACCGGCCAAAAAATGCCATGGGACTCCAAAAATTCTTTATCAAAGGGGAGACCATGATGATGGCCAGGGACGAGGAGGAAGAACCAGTCAAGAGGAGGAAGGCACCAGAGCAAGAGGAGAAAGTGGACAACCTGAATTCATCTTTGGCTCGGTTGTTCACAGAGAAGGAAGAACCAGTCAAGGGCAAGTCCATTCTTAAACAACTTGTCCAATCAAACTCACCTCTAGATAACATTACGCGTAAGCCGTATCCTACGGTCACATATTTCAAAGTCCTCATGCTCTCCCTCCAAGATTCACTTGATGCGCTATCTAGCCCAGTTCCTACTTCTGGGCCAAAATGCCCCCCTGAACTGATCATTGGGCCTAAGAGCCCATTCAAATATTCTTACTCCACTGGGCTTCTATGTCCATTTCAATCCAACAACATTGGGCTCGCGCGCCCACCAATCGGGTCCACGTGCCCTTTAGATTTATTTTCTTTCTTTGGGCCCACGTGCCCATCATTTGGGCCCACGTGCCCCTTAGATCTTTTCACTAGCTTTGGGCCTATCCACCCATTTCTTGTCATCGTCGGGCCCGCGAGCCCATTTTTCTCCCATTTGCTTAAGCTTTTTACTTCTGCTCGAGCCCCATCAACTCATTTTTTTTCTGTTATTGAAAACACCAAAAAAAAAACGTCTTCTCGCAAACTCAATTTTTCGTTGAGGAGACATCTCTTCTTGTCTCAGAGGGTGCTCCCAACTAGGGACCCCTCATCCCTGACTCACTGATTGATCTGCTCGATCCTTCACCCACTGTAGATACCGCCTTTTCAATTCCGTCTTCTTTAGGAGTAGTTAGGTTAGAAAAAAAGAATAAAATTCGAGGTAAACGTATTCCAGAGAGATATCTCCAACAAATAGCTCAAAAATGCAAGGAATGTGCAAGGATGCCAAGTTTTTTAGAAAATGCTATCTAGCTTGATGAAATCCAATATGAGGATGAATTCAATGTAGATCATACACTCAGAGTTTACAAGGTTTTATCGGAAAATGATCTTGATTTCAAGGATGGAATTGAGGACTTGGCTGATGCGTATGCATCTGGACTTAAAAGGTTTGAAGAACCATTAGGCACGGTGGATGAACCGACAAAAGAATTAAATCTTGGAACACCGGAAGATCCCAAGACAGTCCTCCTAAGTGCAAACCTCACTCCCACTGAGGAACATAGCTTAATTAAAATTTTGGAAGAATACAAGGACACGTTTGCATGGACATACGAAGACATGCCGGGGTTAGACAACTCGTTAGTTGAACATCGTCTAACTTTGAAACCTAGAGCTACCCCGGTCAAACAAAAATTAAGGAGATTCCACCCTGATGTTGCACTTAAGATGAAAGAAGAGGTCGACAAGTTACATCAAGCAAAATTCATTAAGGTTGTCCTTTATCCGCAATGGGTGGCAAACATAGTCCCTGTCATGAAGAAGGATGGTAGAGTTCAGATCTGTATAGACTTCAGGGACTTGAATCGAGCGTGTCCTAAAGATGACTTTCCTCTACCTTATATTGATGTACTGGTTGATAACACTACTGGATTCGAGATGCTATCATTCATGGATGGCTATTCTGGATATAATCAAATCCGGTTGGCCAAAGAGGACTAGGAGAAGACCTCGTTCACCACACCTTGGGGAACATACTGCTATGTCGTCATGCCCTTTGGAGTAAAGAATGCTGGTGCTACCTATCAGAGGGCAATGATGGCTATCTTCCATGACATGATGCATACCCTTGTAGAGGTGTACGTGGATGACCTGGTCGTTAAGTCCAAAAGCAGAGAAGATCACCCGGAAGTGTTAAGAAAGGTCTTGCAAAGGGCTAGGGAATATAAATTGAAAATGAACCCAAAGAAATATATGCTTGGAGTATCCTCAGGAAAAATGTTGAGGTTCATAGTGAGCAAAAGGGGCATAGAGATCGACCCGAACAAGGCCAAGGCAATCATTGGTATGCCTCCTCCGAGAAATATGAAAGAACTTCGAGGATTAATCAGGAGGCTACAGTTTGTCCGCCGGTTCATCTCACAACACTCCCAAAGGTGTAAACCTTGCTATGAGTTGACCAAGGCGGGGACCGAGTTCAAATGGGATTCGAAGTGCCAGGATGCATTCAATGGATTGAAAAGATACCTGGCTAGTCCCCCTGTGCTTAGACCACCAATCCCTGGCATGCCCTTAGTTCTGTATATCTCGGTTTTGGAGAATTCTCTTGGGGCAGTCCTTGCACAAGTGGATGAAGAAGGGAAAGAGAGGGCAACTTACTATTTGTCAAAGATCTTTGATCCATGTGAGCAGAAGTATACTGTAGTGGAGAAGACCTGTGCTGCACTAGTTTGGGTAGTTCAGAAGCTCAAACACTATTTCTTAGCTCATGAGGTCAATCTTATTGCCTGCATCAATCCCATCAAATTCCTTCTCGAGAAAACTGTTCTAAGTGATCGGTTAGGTTGTTGGCAGAGCTTCCTTTCCCAGTTTGATATCACCTATGTCCCCTAGAAGGCGATTAAGGGCTATGCCATTGCCGAACATTTAGCCCATCACCCTATACCCCTCTTTGACCCGGTCCAATCGGAGCTCCCGGATGACGAACTAATGTTGATCCGATCTTCCCACCTTTGGACATTATATTTTGACAGGGCTCTGAATTCACACGGTAAGGGAATAGGAATTGTCCTTCTATCACCCGAGGGTGTCACCATTCCATAGGCATTTCAGCTTGATTTCCCAGCAACCAACAATATAGCTGAATACGAAGCCTTGCTGGCCGGGCTGGAGGCCGCTCATTTCTATGGTGCCACGGAATTGAGGGTGATAGGTGATAGCCAACTATTCCTTCGCCAAGTCCTAACCAAATACCGAACTTCTCATCCAAACCTCAAACCTTACCAAGAACTCACATCTTGCTACATCAAACTCTTTTCCAAACTCACTTTTGTTCATGTTCCTCGAGCTCAGAACATCCTTGCTGATGCCCTAGCCTCCTTAGCTTCATCTCTATCAGTCCCGCTAGGTAGACAGGTGCGGACTATCCATGTCCGTAGAAGGTCGATATCGGCGATTAAGGATGGTCGATGTCTGAAGGTCAAGGAGAGATTTGGCAGGAAGGAATATCTAGAGCGGAAAGAGGAGATTTCTCTAATCGAGTTGGAAGAGTTAGATGAGGGTGAGAGGCCTTGGTTTGATGAGATCGCAAGGTATTGTCAAGATTAGTCGTATCCACCTGGATCAAATGCAAAAGAAAAGAAGGCCATCAGGAGAGTGTCCCAGAGGTATACCATCCTAGGAGGGGTTCTCTACAAGAGGAGCTTGAGTGGAATATTACTTAGATGTGTTGATGAAGAAGAGGCAGAATTGGTGCATAGGGAAGCACATTCCGGGGTCTGTGGGGGCCATGTCAATGCTCAAGCTCTTGCCAAGAAAATCATCAGGCAGGGGTATTATTGGCCAACCCTAGAAGAGGATTGCTCCATCTTTGTCCAGCACTGTCATTCTTGACAACTCCATGCCGACAAGATCCATTCTCCCGCATCTTCCCTTCATCTGATTCATGCCCCATGGCCCTTCGCCATGTGGGCTTTCGACATCATTGGCCCTCTAAGTGAACTTAACTCTGAAATCCGTTCCAAATCATTCATCCTGACGGCAACAGAGTACTTCACCAAGTGGGCAGAAGCGGAAGCATTCGTGGAGATCAAGGCATCAACACTGTGCTTCTTCATCAAACGCAGCATCATCGCCAGGTTCGAGATACCCAGTGACATCATCACCGACAACGGACCGCAATTTCTCTCTCAAGATCTGCGTGATCCTTGCAACATGTACCGCATTGCATTGCATCATTCATCTCCTTATTACCCGCAAGGCAATGGTCAAGCAGAAGCCACCAACAAAACTTTGATTAAAATCATTAAGAAAACATGTAAGTCTAGCAAGTTCGCAGATTGACCAGATAAGCTTGTAGATGCCCTATGGGCTTATCGTACTTCTGTATGGACCCCCACTGGTCAAACCCCGTATGCTCTCGCATATGGGATGGAAGCGGTGGTCCCGTACGAAGTACTCCTTCCATCACTCCGAGTTCAACTCGATAGGGACATCCCTGTCGATGAGAGGCGAGAATCTCTCCTTGCACAACTTGAACTCCTAGATGAAAGAAGGTTGGCCGCCTCTGAGCATGCCCGGACTTATCAGAAATGATTGAAAAGATTTTATTAAAAGAGGGCAGAAAGTTCGAAATCAGTGACATGGTAATCAAACGCATATTCGTTAAGCCGGGTGGTCCTCGCTCCAAGTTGCAACCTAACTGGGAAGGGCCTTTTGTTATAACTGATAAATATCCAGGCAATGCATATGAGCTAACCAACGCCGATGGAGAAAAATTGAACCATCCATAGAATGGCGTTTACCTCAAAAAAATATTTTCCTTAGAAAAGAAAATGGAGAATTTATGGTATGATATTAAGTCATCGATCCAAGGGTGTTACTAGAAGTCAAGGGTAGGCATCACCTTGCACACACAACACCTCCCGATCCCAGAATCTGGATAGCCCAACACTCGAGAGAGGCAAGGCAGAACCCTAATGGTGGAAAGGAAACTTTACCCTATTCTCTTCTATTCGGTCCAAGATAGGTGAAGGGGACTAGAGGAGGATAGTATCAAAAATGCCCGCTGCCTTAGTAGAGGCCGTCTCATAGGGTGCAAAAGGGTGCCAAAAGATGGGCAATGAACCCCACAGGTTTAAACAAATATAGGCCTGTCTGAATGAGTGCCTGGAAGAGTAGAAAATGAAAAAAGGCACCAAAAGATGGGCAATGACCCCACAGGTCAAAGACTTGTGTAAGTAAGTGCCACATGTAGAAAAGACCCGAAGAGGCCGAACCCCAATGGGCAATTTGGGCATGAGTAGAGAAACCCTCCTCAACACCCCCAAATCCTATCAAAGACTTCCTTTATTATTCTTCCATCTTAAAACCCTAGGGTAGTGTGAACTATCCAAACTCAGGGGGAATTCAAACCGATCAAGAGAAGAGGGCAAGAAAGATTCTGGGTAGGGAACCTTATTTTCACGTGGTGTTTATCACTTGAATCTCGATTAACACTCAAAGATCGATGAATGGTCTCAATATCGGCACATTCTCCACAAAAAATATGAATATTTTCAAAAATCCAAAAATATGAATTTTTTCAAAAATCCAAAAAAATGAATATTTTCAAAAATCCGAAAAAAAGAGGTTGAATATTTTCAAAAATAAAAATATGAATACTTTCTAAAAATCCAAAAAAATGCATCATTTAACTTGGCATAACCTTGATTTTTGTCTTTGCTAGCATTCATATTTATTCTTATGTCTTGCATGTTTCATTTCTGCATTGCATATTTATCTTCATTATCACCCCGTTAAGAGGGCTCCTCCCTTTGACCTAAGTCAAAGTTGGCCGTAATAGGCAAAGGGATGAGTCATTGTGAAGATCTAATCCTCTTTTATCAAGTGTTTTCAGGGACTTTAAAATAAGAGGGGAAGGTTCTCTCAACGACAGGTAAGTTCTCTTAACCATTTCATTTCTGTCATTTAGGTTACTTTTACACCTTGTTAAGAAGACTCCTCTCTTTGACCTAAGTCAAGGCAGACAGCAATAGGCAAAGAGATGGGCCATGGTGAAGATTTAACCCCCTTCATTGAGTGTTGCAAGATTCTATGATCAAGAAGGGAGTGACCCTCGCCATAACAGGTAAGCTCTCTTAACTTTTACCTTGTCATTCATTTATTCTACCTGATTAATAAGGCTACCCCCCTTGACATATAAGCAAGGCAAGATGACAATAGGCAATGGGGTAAGCCATAGAGCAGATCTAACCCCTTTTGAGTATTTCAGAAAAGAAACACGAGTCAAGGAGGGGCAAATCTCGCCAATAGAAAATGCTCGTAGAAATAGAAGAATGGACATGGGAAACCCCCATAACTTGCTGACTAGCATATATGTCGTTAATTGTGTATTATTATCTTATGCATTATTTGTTGAAGACCATGAGTACGGAGAAAACTTGACCCGAGATCCTCTTCATCAAAATCTACGACGGTTGGGTCATCTCTGATGCTCACGGATAAGCCAAAGTTGTGCTGTGAGGGACGATGGTTCTCGAATGGGTATCTTGACCTCATAGACAATCTATATCTTCAACTATTTTTTATACAAGTTTTGTCTTGTTTTATTGAGCCCAGCATGCATCATGTAGCATTAATTGCATTACATTTTGTTTTATCATCGCATACATCATTTCATAATCTTCACCTTCTCACCCTAATCTTTAAACCTTTTATCATAATCCTGATCATTCTGAATCCCACCGTGTTCTCTAATCCCACCGTATTTTTCTAGTCCCGCCAACCTTTCTAATATCCCACTGTGTCTATTAATCCCACCGTGTTCGGTAATCACCTTGTGCCCTCAAATCTTTCATTTCTTTTCACCATTGTGGCCATTGCAACTTCTTTGCTATTCATTCCACCATGGCAGTCAACTTATCCCACCAAGGGCCCTCTATTTGACCAGAACTTGCACCGTCACTATCTTCACGGTCTATGCTTCAACATTTGCCTTTCGGAATCTGAGATCATTCCATTCTAAATCAAATCTTGTCTCTTGAAAGACTTAAATGAATCAAAGAGCCTAAGTGTGCTCGATTGGTATTCTTTTACTTTTTCGAAACAAATCTCTTTTTAAACTTTAGCCCATCACAGTACAGGAACACCGCAAAGATTGGGTTACCGGCTGATGATGAACCTATGAACCCATGTTTCGGGGACTCCCCACCACGTTGGGAGTTGGCTATTCTTCTCTCGTGCCAATGGCACATCTTTTACCAATTGAACATAGGAAGACTTGATGAAACATGGTGGTTAACCAGGAGACTTGAGGAGATTCGTCTTGCCGAAACTGGTCGTTGAGCGTGTCTATATCTACACTTTGATGCCACCTTTTCAGTCCATCACCATTTCGCTTCACTACATTCCACTATGATCCATCTCGCTTCGCTACACTTTCTCTATGTTTCACTCCGCTTCGCTACATGCCATTCCCTTGCAAAGCCGACATCAAGGCAAGGCAAGCTGTAGACACACCAAATTGGCCTGATTCGGAGCCCCAGACTCTTATTCCCTAGGCGATATTCTTATTTGATCGTTACATGATTCGGATTACCTCATGGACATGAGCTAAGGACATGGGTGGAGCCCCTCGCAAGTTGAGAATGGACCAATGATTTCCGGAATGATGCCGAAACCTTCAAGCGAGAGCCGCGCGTGAATTGTGAAAAACACGAAGCCTGCTCGATGATCGACCTTGAATGCTCCATAATTGAAGGTCTCGGGAGTCCCGCATGTGTTCCGTTACATTCAGGGTTTCCGAGAAGTCATTTCGGTAGGCGTCGGTCAATGACGGCTTTCGTTATGGCTTTTTCGATCTGTACTGACACTGCTATCCCGGACCACGCGTTAGGCCTTTCCGGTCATCATCGGGTCATTTCGGGTCATCCGGGTCGATTCTAGACGAATATTTTCATCAATCATTGCCATACGTCCGGTTCGGTCAATTTTAGGGTTTCCCAGCTTTTCCAATGTTCGGTTCACGTTAACCAGGTTAATATCAGATTTTTCAATGATTTCGGGTTTCGCGATCGTACTGGACTTGTTCGGTCATCATTTTAAGTCATCCCGAGTTGACCCGAGATTTCTCGATCGGAACCGTGCTCTTTCGGATCTTCGCCACGGGTTTCGGCTTTCCGCGAGAGGGTAAACCAGTAGAAAGTCCCGTGCGAATGTCTCAGGAGTCATGCCGGCTGGTTTACTGACTTGAGGAGGTGCGGTTGAAGGCCCTCTTTCCAACGCGACAAACATGAGCCGAATCGGACATCCCGTTTGCAAGATACGGCTTGCGGAACATACGCGCAGGAGAGAGAGAGTGTACCACGCCCCCACTCCGCTTGAAAGGGGAGGGCGCGCTCTCAACCAGGGGGCACGCCCTGCGTGCCCTCAAATCAGGGGCACGTCCTGCGCGCCCCCGGTTCCTTTGAAAAGCGGGGGCACGGTCAGTTTCTTTAAATCACAAATTACGCTGATTAGCACCTTCTAAACCTGATTTTTGGAAGGTTTCCGGCGCTGATTTTTGATTATTTGTACCGTGCCCCCGGTTCGGGGTCACGTTACGTATGTCAAGTCGATTTTTAGCAATTTCTGGAAGTTTCCGGCAAATTTTAGCAGTGAGATGCGTAACGCGCCCCCGCTCCCTTTGAAACAAGGGGGCGCGCAGACCGCGCCCCCGAACTGGGGGCGCGCCCTGCGCGCCCTTGGTTTGAGGGCGCGCCCTACGCGCCCTCATCCCCTTTGAAAAGTGGGGAAGCGGTCAGTCCAGTTTCCATTTTTTGCACCGGCTTCCTTCCCCTATAAATTGAGGGCCATTCTCAACGACCCAAGGAGAATCCCCCGTGCCTAGCTCGTCCTGAGTTCGTCCAAGCTCTCTCCCAAGGCCGTCCCGACGTCCAAAACCGATCCGACGTCGAGAGATCGATTTTGAGGCGAAGGAGAAGCCTGATCCGTGCATTCTACATCAACCAACTTCATCGGCTTCTATAGATAAATTTGGGGCTCCTGCTGCAAAAGTCTTCAACATAGAAGTTGTTCCTCTCTTCATCCTTTTTCATCTCCATCTGACGGTACTCGATTCCGACTTGCCATTTGTTCGTGGCAATTGCTGAACTGAGGGCATGCATCCAGGTTTTAATTTTCATATCCATCTACTTTCAGAATTTTTTCAGACTTCTACAGGCGGATTCTGGAGAGGTCATCAACATAAGAACTCTTCCTCTCCGAGTCTTCTATCTACTTCAACAAACGGCACTCAATTCTGACATCGGTACTGCCCACGGAAAGCTATGTGCTGAAGTCGCGCCAGACAGTGCAACGCGCCCCCAAACAAAGGGCGCGCAGACCGCGCCCTCACACCTAGGGCGCGCCCACCGCGCCCCCAAACCCAGGGCACGTTCAGTCCAGTGCGCTGTCCGGCCATATTGGTGATATATTCTCCATTTTATCTCCGATTTGAGTCATTCAAATTTCTATGTCTTCGTCATTCATCCAGGATCATTTTAGCATCATTTTTATTTAGTTTTTGCATAATTTTATATCACAAAAAACTACACAAAAAAGGGGTTAAGGCACACCCTGAAGCCGATGAGTCCGATTCCAATTGCTTCTTTCTCATCTTCCTACTACAGTTACTACACTTCCCATAGTTCTAATCAAACTCTTCACTTGGTTTATTGTTCTAGTTGCACAGGTTGATCAAGCTAGCATCGGTTGGACTCTTCTTCATTGGCCGGCCGAAGAAGAAGAAGGTTGAACCCACATCCCAATCTCCCACGCTAAGGTACACACGGTCAAATCAACTCAATCTTGTCTTTTATTCCATAAAGCGGAGCCCGCGGCTCCTGGCGACCACCTCTTTTATGTTCTAATTTTATCTCCTCCTCACTCTCCTCCCACATGACCCGAACCATCTCCGGTGCTCGAGCGACACCGCGAGATGAAAGTTCGGAGATTAATGTGAGTGTGAGACCGAGATGAGGACCTTTTACTGCTTTCTGAGTGTTTTCCGATTCACTCCCCCCTCTTTCCCAATTCTATCTTTCACCTTCTCTTGAGGTGCCGTTCCGGAACCCGTTTTTGGAGTAGACATTTACCTGTTTTGTGAATATTTTCTATTCACGAATTACTATGACGGTTAATCAAAGATGTTTGTAAGGTTATTCAATGTAATTAATATCAAAACATTTCAAGTCTGATAGGAAGAGGTAAAAAGTGAATTTTTAAAAATCTTAATAAACCTCAGCAAAATATAAAATATAGTTTAGGTGGTCCAACTGATTGGGTATTCCTTATGTCTACACTTGGAAGATCCATGGAGCCTACTTTGTATGTTCCTAAATACATATATTGTGCCAGCTAGCTATACTCCCATAGAATACTATTTATTTTCATAGTTGTCAAAGCTAAATAAAAAATAAGAGAAATTCTTGTCCACAAAGGAAGAACATAGAATTCTTTTTAAAAAATATAAAAAATTTGGGTTTTTGGATCTAAAAAATATCCGCAAATGCACTTATTTTGGATCCGAGTTTGAATTTGGGTTTTTGTATGATCTAAAAACAAGTGTTTGTATTTAGTAGCACCAGATCTCATCTCTAGCTTTAAGAATCGACATTACCCATTTGGATCTCCAATTTCGTAACTAGATTGGATGGAATCAAATGATTTTGATGCTCGAAGGTAAGAACAAGAAAATAGGTGACTTGTTTCTTTGTCTCGAGATTCTTTGGTTGTATCTTCTTCCCATAAGCTACATCTTGTCATGAGCTCCTTAAGCAAAATATGGCTTCTGACTCCTCCTTACGTGTTGTTCAAGTTCACAAGGAATTGCATCGATATTTGCTCTTATTCTTATATATTTAAAATTTTAGTATTACTTATGGTAAAAATTATTTGTGAATAGTCTTGTAGTAGAGAAAACATATTTAGGTTTTAAAATTCATAAATACAATTATTTTTAAATTTTAAAAATAAAATTTCAATTATTTGACATATCCGATACGTTGTTGGTTCCAATTTCGATATGGAAATCAGAATCAAATCGAAATTGGTTTCAATTTTTGATAATATTGAAATCAGATTTGAAAAGAGATTTTGGTTATCAGAATCGGAAACAGATAATACCATTTCCGGATCAGATGTGCTGCCCTAACTAGAAGAATCGGAGCTGAAAATGAAGAATGAAAGTGATTGAAAGGCCAAGAAAAGAATGCATTACTAAACATGCCGAATATTACGGTAGAAATACCAAAGGGTCTATTAGACTTAAAAGTCAAATTAATGCACGAGTCAAACGAAATGACATTTCCAAATTAACACTTATATATAGTCATTTTTTGTACCGCAGGCTGTCCTATCCTCAACTTCTTGATCGGCAACATCTTTTGAAGCATCTAAAGGTGCTCTTCTTTGACTTTAAAGTTGATTGTTGTTGATTTTTTTTTTTACATTATCCTTATCATGGGTCTTACTTGAGTTGTCTCATTATGATAGTTGCAAGGATCTTGTAGCACAAAGAGAAATCATGACAATAGGTGTTTATAGGTTACTTCAACGATCGGCTCCTTTTTTTAAATACGTATTATACTATACTTTTGTTTCTAATTTTGCCACATATACAACAAAAGATCTGAAAACCCCTTGTGTGTAGACAGGTTTATGCATTTTTCATTGATGATGGTAAATAATCTCATTGCTGATGGAGGCTGATCAAATATTGGTTAAATTCTTCAATGTGCTCCTGTAGCTCAGCCTGCAATGCTTGATTGCTTGCAGAATGATATGTGGCCAAGACCTAGGACCAGAGACATATAAAAAAAATATCACAAGCAAAGCACGAGTCATAGGCCTTCTAAAAACCAGACTTTCTAGCATCTTAGAGTTATAAGTGTAAACTACAAGATAAACTACTCATCGTGGGTACAAAGATGGAAAAAAAGTTTGTAGCATTGGAAAGGGAATCATACCACTAAGACCACATGTGGAAGAGATTCCACAACCCTTTCCAATTTGCTAAGCGTACACTTCGCATCCAGTAGGCAGATTCCATTCATTCCTTCAAATTGAAACATTGGAATTGAAACCTTCAAATGTTCAAATTTGGAACATTTGGAAATGAAACCTCCAAATCTTAAAATACTAAATCTGAAATCTGAAATTCAGACTAAGAAGTTTTCAAATATGAAATCTGGTATATATCCTAAATCAGAACAATGCAAAAATCTGAAAATTCAGATACTCAGTAAAATCTGAAATTTTCATGAATCAGTCCATCTTGAAGAAGCCTAAATCTCAAATCCAACAATTGGAAACATGGAATGAGAAAATCTGAAACCAAACCCCAAAACTTCCAAGTCTAAAATGTATAATTTGGAATTTCAAACTAAAAATATGTTCAAATCTGAATATGAGGTCAGGATCGGTAAATCTAAAAATCCGATTAAGAAACTCCGAGTTTTAAAGAACTCTAAATTCAAAACTTAATTCTGTAACTTCAAATTCCAAACCTAGAAGTGCGTATTTCAAATCTCAAATACTCTTCAGTCTGAATCTCAATCCAGAGAAACAATTTCCTAAACTTGAAAATCTGAAACTAGGATAGAAATAATAAAACTTTGGATAGCCATCAGTTCTAGCAACAATTGGGTTTGTAAATGTTAGGAAAAAAAGGATATCAACGGGAGAGAGATTAAGTTCCACACGAACAATCTTTTATTTCTAACTTTCCAAATAACCTAAAACATAGTCGGAAGCATTAGATCCCATCAAGGCCCAATTATGCAGCTATAAATATGATGATGGCTATTATTTTTTTCCTATTGTTATCATGTTTTATAGAAATCGTCAATTTTAATACTTTTGGGATTTGGATTTTGCAATTTACATATATTTGTATTTTAAAAGGGCTAAACCCCATCAGGCTAACACTTAAATGTTTTTTGTTAGAAGCCTTTTGTTACGGTGTATTATCCTTTACACAAACTAAGTTGGTGAAATCTATTGCAAATGGACTCTTGAGCAAGAGGGCACGCATCAATATGGGGAGAAATTTCTCCAACATACACAGGCATGTTAAGGGTCGAATATTAGCTGGTTTGGTACAATCAACTTTTATGATATTTTATTATAAATTGTTGCCATTCGTGCATGTTTTCCATGCATGTTACCGACACCCATAAATTGGACCAAGCTAATTGGACCTTAACAAAGTGCACGCTTCGAGTGTTGATGCTAACATTGTTTTATTAAATTTTTTAGGACTATCCAAATTTTCCCGGTGCAAGACGTTTTGGACATGTCTCTTGGTTGGGGGATTTATTAGCGGTTTTAAACATTACCTCTCAATCCATACTGTCTGATTGGGGTCTGAGGGGATTGTTGGTGCATGCAAAGCATTATGATGGTTACTTCTTGGACTTTGGCATGATGGGAGCGTTGATTGAATTGTGGCACCCAGACACAAATACATTTGTATTTAGCACATTCGAGTGCACAATCTTACTAGAGGAGGTAGAAATTCTTCTCGGATTACGACGTATTCCAAAGGGGGAGGAGGAGGAGAAGATGTTCATTCCTGCTGAACCATTGACCTATTTACAGTTTTTACAAGAGTTCGTTGACGTTGAACATTCAGGTGACATGGTTATTGGTAAACGTATCAACTTAAAAAAGCTTGCATCGTGGACCGTCGCCTTCTTGACGAATGTGACAAATGATGAGTCACATCTCATAAGAGGGTTGAAGAGTTTTGCCAC